>JBAMCE010000459.1:0-14106 GCA_037075305.1 Drosophila kanekoi
CCACTTCGGCCCCTTTTTATGTTTTATAAATTTTAATAAAAATCAAAGGAGCCTTTTGACTGCTTGTAATGCGTGATTTTTACTTCTTGAACTTTTTACAATAACTATCGATAGATTAGTGATGAGCAATTTACAATGGTATTTTATGGTGGTTTAAAAATAAAAGTATGTGACTTCAATATCGTGATTTGAGAAGTAAAGATATATTGTAATTCAGATATATTATTCAGAGGGCGTTCTGCTGCGAACATGCTCCCCCCGTTGGAAGATACAAGCTTTCAACCGATGTGGTCTCGATTGGCAGAACGGCGATTTTGGCAATGGCTCTCTTGACCAGACCATTTTGTGTACGAATGACTGCTACTCTCACAATGCCGTCGTCACCCGTGATGACGCTGTCGACTCGACCAAGCGGCCACCTGAGTGGTGGGGCATTGTCCTCCTTGAGCAGCACGATGCTGCCGGCCTGAAGATTTTGCTTGGACGATCGCCATTTTCCGCGCTCTTGGAGCAACGACAAATACGATGTACTCCATTTCTTCCAAAATGATTGCTGCATGTGACATATTCGCTGCCAACGGCTGAGGCGACCTATGCTTAGGTGAGTTATGTCTGGCTCGTCGATAGTGGCATTGGCTTTGCCCCAGATGAAGTGCCCAGGCGTGAGTGTCTCCAAGTCGTTCGGGTTTTCTGTAATATAGCAAAGCGGTCTTGAGTTAAGCATTGCGGATATTTGACAGATGAGAGTTCGGAGTTCGTGGAATGAGAGAAGGGAATTTCCAACGACGCGGTAAAAATGATATTTTGCTGACTTGACAGCGGCCTCCCACAATCCTCCAAAATGTGGCGAACGGGGCGGAATGAATTTCCAGTTGATTCCCAGCGCTAGGCAGTTGCGAACAATCTCATTGCGATGGGGATCGCTTATAAACAGGTCGCGCAGTTCCTTCAGCTCATTTCGAGCACCCACGAAATTTGTGGCGTTGTCTGTCCATATTGTATGCGGTTTCCCTCGAAGGCTGATGAATCTCTTCAAGGCAGCGATAAACGATGACGTGGACAGGTCCTCTACCAACTCTAAATGCGTTGCTTTCGTTGCAAAGCATATAAAAATTGAGATGTAGCATTTCGTTGGTGAGCGATTCCTGACCTCTGGTTTGACGTAAAAAGGACCGCAAAAGTCGATGCCAGTTACGTGAAACGTCGGACTTGGCTGCACACGCTCAGCTGGTAGGGGGGCCATGACTTGTTCCAGAAGTTTAGGTCGCATTCGAAAGCAGCGCACACACCTGTTGATGATATTTGAGACAGCCTTGAGACCTCCGATGGGCCAGTATCGCTGGCGGAGTGTTGCTAGGAGGAATTGCGGACCAGCATGAAGAAATTCCAAATGATAATGTGTGATCATAGCCGCGGTGACTGGGTGGCGTTTAGGCAACAATAACGGATGCTTTGCTTCATATTCCAAGTCTGAGTTCTGAAGGCGCCCGCCGATGCGCAAGAGCCCCTCAGCGTCCAACAGTGGGCACAATGAACGAAGTTTGCTTCTTGTTGGAAGCGGCTTTTTTAAGCTGAGTGCTTTGTACTCTTCGGCGAAGTGCGTAAGTTGAATGTTTTTTATAAGTAAATGCGTTCCACACTTGATATCATCTGGAGTGAGAGGACCTTTTGATCTCGTCGAATCAGATCTTTTTAGCGCTATAAATCGATACACGTATGCGAAAGTGCGCTGTAACTTGGCAAATGTGTTGTTGAATTTACAAGATGCCGAGAGGTCCGTCTTCGTTGATAGTACCAGCACTTTCTGGCGTCGTTCTGGGAGCTCAAAAGGATAGGCGACGTTTTGAGGCCAAGTCGAACTAGCGGCCTGTATGAATGGGGGTCCATTATGCCATAGCTGTGAGTCTAAAAGTTCCAAAGGTGTGCATCCACGTGATAAAATGTCCGCAGGGTTCAGCTGAGAGGGTACATGATGCCAGGTCATGCCTTTGGTCCGCTCCTGTATTTGTGATACCCTGTTGGATACAAAGACGTTAAACTTTGAAGGTGAATCACGAATCCATGCAAGCGCTACTGTTGAGTCGGTCCAGCAATGATATCTGCATTCGAACTGAATGCACTTGGCAATGTTTTCTATGAGCTCTGATAATAAAAGTGCAGCTGCCAGCTCAAGCTTTGGGATTGTCAGCGTCTTTAATGGGGCGACCCTTGATTTAGAGCATAGCAAATGTGATGAAAATACCCCTTGGATTTCGGATCTGACAAATACGCAAGCACCATAAGCGGCTGTGCTGGCGTCGCAAAATCCATGCAGCTCATATGTAGCCAGCGGCATCAACACAAAACGGGAGAATTTCAAGCTGCTGACAAATGACAGTTGCGATATGAGTTTGATCCATTCGAAGTGCAGAGACTGCGACAGGCATTCGTCCCAATTGACCCTTTCCTTCCACAGTGCTTGGAGAAATACC
Organism: Drosophila kanekoi; assembly: GCA_037075305.1. Taxonomy (NCBI): domain Eukaryota; kingdom Metazoa; phylum Arthropoda; class Insecta; order Diptera; family Drosophilidae; genus Drosophila; species Drosophila kanekoi. Next base: position 2,472 of record JBAMCE010000459.1, read on the forward strand.
TTTAACCTGGTAACGATGGGCGCGATCAATCCGAGCGGATCGTAAAATCTCGCTATCATTGATAATATACTCCGCTTTGTGACTGATCCTTCGGGTACGATCTCCGCAAAGTTGAAAAGTAGGCTATCAGAGCTAGGGCTCCAAGCTAAACCAAGAGTCTTTGCAATGTTGGTGCCATCCTTGAACTCCATTAGCTTCTCACAATCAGATTCGCTTTCTCCTTTTAATGCCTCAGGCTCGTTTGAGCACCACTTTCTGATTGGAAAGTGACCTTTAGCCAATAGCAGTTTTACTTGCTGTCGGATCTGAATGGCTTCTTCTATAGAGTCCCCTCCAGAAATTAAATCGTCTACGTAGAAGTCGCGACGAACTATCTTTGCAGCTAGTGGAAAGGTAGGCTCTTCGTCGTGGGCCAGCTGCTGCATCGCTCGAATTGCTAGAAACGCAGCGGGTTTGGTTCCATACGTTACTGTGTCCAGGGTGTACGACCTTATGCTTTCATTTTGGTGATCACGCCATAAGATGCATTGCAGAAATTGATCTGGATGCGTTATTCGGACACAGCGGTACATCTTACAGATGTCACCGCACATGGCAACCTTTAAAAAACGAAAATGAATTAGAATGTTGAATAATTTGGGTTGAATTGCTGGGCCTGTATGCAAAAGATCATTCAGAGATACGCCGGATGTAGATTTGGCTGATCCATCAAAAACGACGCGCAATTTGGTGGTTGAGCTATCTGGCTTCTCTACGCAGTGGTGGGGTAAATAGAATTGTGGGATAAGCTGCTGCTTGGAAGCCAAAGACATGTGGCCCAAGTCGATGTATTCGCACATGAATGCAGAGTAGCTCTCCTTCAGCTGGTGATTTTTGTCCAATTTGTTTTCGAGCGACTTGAAACGTCGTAGAGCACGTTGATATGAGTCTCCTAGCGTGTCGAAGCTGAGCTTTGCTGGAAGCTTAACTGAATACTGCCCTGACTTTAGTCGCGTGTAGCCTTGGAGAAATAGCTGCTCACATAGTGCATCTTCATCAGAGAGCGCAGGGGTTGTACCGCAGCAATTGTCGACTTCCCAGAATCGTTTTACAATATCCGACAGTGGATCCTCCCATGGATTTGGTTCCTTGTAAAGGGCTGAAAGGGATGTGTGTTTGTTGTGTACGCGAGAGAGTCCGCCAGACGCAATCCATCCGAGCTTGGTCTTTTGGAGCGTTGGTAGGTTATCCGCCATTCGAATTTGGCCGATGCAAATGAGATCGAAAAATAGTCCGGCACCAAGTAGTAAATCTATTCTTTGAGATTTGAAAAACGTTGGATCCGCGAGCGAGATGTTTTTGGGGATATTCCACCCAGAGATGTCTAAACCAAAGTGGGGCTGATAGTCCGTTATACTGCGAGTAACGACTGCTGAAAATGATGTGCTGAAGCTCCTGTCACGTGACTGCGCTGATATGTCAGTGGACATGTTAGAAGATAGGGTTGATTCGCCTATACCAGATATTGAAACGGCAGCATGATGAGTTTTGAGTTGGAGCTGCTTTACGAGACGAGCAGTGATAAAGTTGAGTTGAGATCCAGAATCCAGTAATGCGCGGCAGGGTATGAATACACCTGAGTGGCTCTTGGCATATAAGATGGCGGTTGGAAGCACCACATAGTCTGCAGGCTGGGCATTCGTGGCTTCAGGTGCGAATTCAAGAGCAGTGCTGACGAGAGTTGAAGATGGTGGATTACTTAAAGTCGATGCGTGAGGCTGGATCGCGGTTGCCGCCTGCAAGCTTGGTGTACACGGGGCAGATGATTGAGTTGTGATGGGGCTCATGTGCAGCAACGAATGATGTTTTTGTTGACAATGCCTGCAGTGACCTGAGCGACATTGCTGCAAGCCATGGCCTTTGCGCAAGCAGTTTAGGCAAAGATGCAATCGCTTGGCCTCCTTGTGGCGCAAACTTGGCGACAGATTTAAAAACAATGGGCATTTAACAAGAAAATGCTCTTTTGAGTCGCAAAAATTACAATTTTGCTGGTAATTGTTGGATGAGGATGCAATGAATGTGTTACGATTCAATTTTTGTACATTTCTGGTAACCTGGTGGCTAGGCGTAGGTGCCATAGCGCCTTTCAAATTTTCCATCATGCGGCATCTCTTCTCTAAGAACGCCGACATATCCGTCCACCTGGGTAGCTTATCCGTTGCAAGCGCCTCCTGCCACTTTTCTTGGGTGTGGTGATCGAGCTTGTGCGATATTGTGTGTATGAGTAATCCATCAGCCAGCTCCTCAGTTGTTGACATGGTGCTAAGCGCCCGAAGATGCGAGTTAATTTTGTCACTCAAATCACGCAAAGCCTCTGCTGATCCCTTTTCAACACCTGGCAGCCCGACTATAGCCCGCACGTGGCCCTGAAAATGTAGCAGCTTGTTATCAAAACGCTTTATGAGTAACTCCAACGCCTTGTCGTAATTCACGTCGACAGGCTCTAACGATTTGATTGTGTTGAGAGCAGCACCATCCAAGCACGCACGTAAATGTTGTAATTTCTCAATCTTACTTAGGTCATCATTGCTGCCAATGACAGTCTTGTACATGGCGTAAAAATCCGGCCAATCCTCGTAGGAGCCGCTGAACCTGGGCAGCTGCAATTCCGGTAGGCGTGACTTACGGTTGAACAAGTGAGCAAATGTGTGCGTACTTTCAGCAAAGCGTGGGATAGTTGTTGAATTGGCATCAGTCATACGTCCCTTAGTGACTACATCCATTTGACGAGCGAGATTGGATTTGATCTTCCAGTAAACCTTCTCGAAGTCTGAGCGTGCGTCCGTTGAAAGCTCGAGCAAATCTAATTTTTCAAGCCTTGACTGGCTGACATCAAACTCGGCCTTCATGCTCTCCGCAGATTCTATACGCACCATCAGATCGGCCTCGTCAAAGCTGATCATCTCACCAGCGCTGAGCAATTCGTTCATTGCTAATAGTTGGCGTTGAACAGAAGCGCATTTGGCTTTGCAAAAGTCTTTTTCACTTGTCGAATTTTCCATTCTGTTGTTGGCGAGGTAATGTTCAGTTGGTACGTTTTGTTGAGTGCCGACTGTACTCCGGCCTATCACCAAAATTCACTTATGGAGAAGAGCTTTGCCCTTGATCACTGCGAATGTCACAGAGTGAGAAGTGCGAGAATGCGATTACCGTTTTATGTGTGCAGCGGCTTGTGTATGTGTATGTATCGAGATCAATTGTAGCGGCACTTGCATTCACATTCATATGTATGTATGTAAGTATGTAGGTATCTGCTCGACGGCTTCTTTTCTAAGCAAACGGTTGTGCTTGGCACTGATATGCACCAAACAGCTTGGTTATAATAGCCGATCTGCTAAATAACGCGATAAGATCGTTAGAGAGAAGCGCGCACTCGAGCCGGTGTGCGAAATATGTACATACATATGTACATATGTCTGTACTTGAGTTTGTGCCTATGCTGCAGCAGCAATAGAACGATGAACAACGAAAAAAGATTCGCGGCAAGACGAGAAGCAAGAAAGAAAAAAATCACGTCGGGGTCACCAATGTTTTGAGGAGATGCTAGTTTGCACCCCACTTCGGCCCCCTTTTATGTTTTATAAATTTTAATAAAAATCAAAGGAGCCTTTTGACTGCTTGTAATGCGTGATTTTTACTTCTTGAACTTTTTACAATAACTATCGATAGATTAGTGATGAGCAATTTACAATGGTATTTTATGGTGGTTTAAAAATAAAAGTATGTGACTTCAATATCGTGATTTGAGAAGTAAAGATATATTGTAATTCAGATATATTATTCAGAGGGCGTTCTGCTGCGAACATATACCAAAAGATAATAAACTTTTAATGCAATTTATGTAAGTTCTTTAAATTTACTTTCTTATAAAAATATAATAGATAAAAATTAATTTAGTTTTCAATATTTTTTATTCTTTGCCCTATTTTGTTTAAAATTAAAATATGTACAATTTTTACAGACTAACAAATGTTGTTAATAAAAAGTAAAATGTTCTATTTTTAAGTGCTTTCAAATGTGCGTGCAGTTTCCTTTGGCCACACGTAACTCTGTGTATATATGATTTGTCATTCAGCTCGCGTTTAATACATCAACATTTACAGCTGATATAAGACAGAGCACACCCTTACCCTCCCACATACACCCCCACACACCCCCACACACAACCACTCACACCCACTCACACTCTTACACTCGTTAGCCTTGTCAATTGTCACTGTTGCGCGTTGACTTTAAAATGTATTCTTTTGAATGATCTGGGGTCCTACAGGAGGGTTCCGGACAGCAGCTGCTACCCACGAGAAGTGCTTTCAAGCTTTACGCACTAATGAAAAAGTTTTTATTGCCGCCGCACACATGCCTGAACTTTGAAATTGTGAATTGCGCAACTACAATATGGTATATGGGAGAGGTTCTGGTCGCATAATAAATGAACTGCTAAGAGGCGTGGCCAAGCAGCAGATGCCTCTAGAGATTGATGACAATCCGTCCAGAGACAAGAGCCGGCCAAGGCTTTCACATCTAATTAAAAACACAAGAGCTCCTCAAATCAACCAGCAACCGGCGTCGGTTCCGACCCCAAGGAACCACAAACGACGCCCATTACTCATACGTTATAAACACATTAAAGCTGCCAGGCAGCAGCACACACACACACACACACACACACCCATACACACGTGCACATATATATGTGAGTAGGAATAAAATCTAAACAATAATTACACATGCGAACCGCATCGGGCCGGGCAACCTCAGTGCAGCAATGCCCCTTGTCAGACACATGTTCCGACGATAGCTCCCTGGAGAGGGCAACTGAGGGATTCGAGTCCATCGAAATGCAGCAGCTGAGGCGGCGGCTGGCCATAAACGTAAGTGAATTAACCATTCAACTAACATTATGGCCATTAAATCATTTTTGCCAGCGCCGCATGCGACGCGTCGGACCCGGCAAAACGCAAGCAACCCCTGAACACTGAACAGTGGGCGTATGGCACGCATTTACTTTTGGGGCGCAACCGCACTAAAAAGGACATGTGAACTAATTTGTTGCGCCTAACCCCACTCCCTCAAGCCCTCCTCAAGTCCCCCTTTTACACCGACCTGCGTGTATTTTGCAATTGAAATTCAACTACAGGGTGTCTGAGTAGGGTGTGTTGCGGGCGCTCCAGGAAAAAAGTGTTTACAGCATTGCAATTAATGGCGCGGTGCACGCAATGCCCGCCGCCCCACCCCGCACCCCGTGCTGAGTGGCAAACACCTCGTGCTAGGTGTGGCGCCACACAATGCCACAAAGCATTTGACTGCATCAGCTAAGCCAGGCTGACAAAAAATGGGGCAGCAAAAGGCGTGAAAATGTCAGTTTCATATCAACACTATGCAGCATATCTGTGACATGTAGCTCGGCTTTGTGGACAAATGAGAAAGAACTCAAAGGGAGTGCTAAACAACAAATTGAAGATATTAAATATTACAAATTTCAAATTCAAATCATTAAAAAATACTAATATTTTTATTTTAATTTTAATTTTTTATAATGTTATGTATTGTATTGACATTTTATATAACCAAATTGAATGAAATTAAGGTAAAAAATAATTAAAAGAAAATAACTAGGAAGTTTGCAAAAACAAAAGAAACTAAATAAAATTGTCATGCCAACTGTACTAATGTATTATAAAAAGGTATTTTAATAAAATTAAGTAATATCCCGACAAATTAAAATACTGTCGTATCAAACAGTGAAGCCTCATTTAACACACACCTAAAGGAATACCTATTCGGGACACAGCTACTGCACGAGCAGCCCTGCTGCATACTTTACACCTTATAGATACTATAAACCCCCCTTTCCGCACCTTACTTCCGCTCACATATTCATTTTTATGGAAAAAAGGTGAAGTGAAATAAATTTGTTAACGAGCAGCGAACAAAATGAGCCGTAAAGCAATCAATTTGCCATGTGTTTTCATCCCAACTCATCTGAGCAAACGTACTCGTAAATGCAAATGTATTTATACAGCAGCAAATAATCTAGATATATCAAAATTGCAGACAGGTACGGGACGGACGGGCAGACAGAGTGACAGACAGACAAAGATTTTAACAGATTTATTTTCATTTTTACATGTTAAGATTTGCTGATTTGCGATTCACGCGTGTGCAGCCCAAGTGTAAATAACATTTTTGGAGGCACTGTTCAAATGTTGCCTTTGATAAATATGATAAATAATTGTAAATATTTGTTGTTGTGCGCACGTATGACACAGTAAATACGTAGCCCACACAGTGTCATTATACGACTAAATAAATAATACAGTTCACACACACACACACATGCACACATACAGTCGCACACACACTCGAACACACACGAAACGTGCTGCTGTCAACGTTTGTAATTTTTAATGGCAACTTCAATAAATTATAGCACAAACTTTGGACACAATCTACGAGGTAAACAAGACAAGCAAACGACTCAAGTTGCGAACGAATATTTATGATGATCATAATAACAATAACATGAAATTATTGTAGTAAAGATAGGGGTAAATTAAAAATAAAAGTAATCAAATTAAAGACAATATAAATGCTTGCATAAATACAAATAAAAATGCAATTAAAAACGAATAAGCGTGCTCTACTCGGAAGCGCCTGACTAGGGGATACCTGGAACCATCTTCTACCAACACTAAGTCGCACTACGATAATAAAATTGCGTCCCAGTTACCGAGATGACGAGAAAATTTCGCAAAACATATCCTTGCCGTTCTAAGCCCGACACATCTAACAGAATGATGTGTTTGTAGATCGGCGTACCTATGTCGCTTTAGAACGATATAATCTCGCCATGAACAATGGCGGAGCTATGTCATCTTCTAGCGTCTTATCTATTCATTGAGAAAATTAAGATATGGAATTAAAATATCATCGATTACACAGAGCTTAGCGTACGATACAAACGCAATTGCAATTCTTATTACAAAGGGGTAGGGATGTAATAATAAGAGCATTAGAATTAATGATAATAATATTATTATAAATATTGCGATTGTATTTTTCTAAATATTCGAAATATTCTAAATACGAAAAGTAAGCATGTTAATAAACATATATCATATATAACTATCTGCTGAGCTATCACAGTATACCTACTCAGTCTTATATTAAAAAAAAATGAAAAAAGAATTTCCCATTTCTGAATATGAAGCGAAATTTATTGGCAGGCGCCGGACCCAAATCAGGTTTACTCAAACGAATTCAAAAAATAAACATTACGAGCAGGAGAGAGTACAGTGGCAGCGGGAGGCTGAGATTGGGCATCTATGAAAACATATTCCGTTGGCTTGACTCGAAATTGTCTGAAAATTAGTTCGAAGGGTGCATAAAATTATGGAAATGAAAATGTGAAGATGTGTAGGCGTAGAAATGCCAGCAGCATATGTTATCAATAGTAAGTAGTATCGATAGCAAATGCCTGTTGAGAATTTAATTGATTTCATTCTACTTAAATGGGAAATGCTTGAAGGCACGCAGCACGGGTCGTATGCGTGATGTGAAGCAGAAATATGACAGGTACGCATTTCGATGGGTGAACATTCAAAACTGAATTTGGACAAAACTTCATAATCTTTGCAGAGGGTACATTAGTTTCGTCACGAAAATTGTGATGTATAGAATAATGCAGCTCCTAACCTAAAGAGCATAACAATTTTTAAAAATTAGCTGGTGTTAAATATATAACTATGCCACATAGGGAATGTGTGGTCGGAAAAAAGATTTTTATGTATAGAGAAATATATCACAAAATAATATATAGATATAAACATATAGCAAAGCTTCACTATCTTATTTGCTTTCAGCTGGTTTTTATTCCCACAAAACGAACATTTCCATAAGGACTTGGCTGTCAGCTGGCATTAGATAGAATAACTTTGTTAGTTGCCAAATTCAAGGGCTTGGGCATTTTCAACAGGTGCAACGCGCTTAACGTGCTTTTCAGTTGGCATTTCCTTTGCTACTTTTAGTAGCCACAACACTTGAAGAGCGAAGTTTGTCATCATGATAAAAAAGTTCAATGGACCAGGATGTACATATATTGCATATATGTATACATTTACAACTTCACGTTATGCGAGCTGCCTATTAACAATGTTTACTTTCAATCTGGGACAAGTAGTTCGTGTAAAACTTGGAACTTAGTTAATGCTCCTTACCTCCGAGTTGATCTATGCAACTGGGCTCAAGGGTCACACCAGCCACGCTCAGGCAAAGTTCTTGGTTTAGTTGTTGGTTTGTTTACACGCCGGCAACTCCCTTATCGTGCAAACAGCAAATTCCAGTTGAAAGTCAAAGCATTTGGCAAATTTGGCAGAGTTCGCTTCAGTTAACATGAGTATCATAGACATTTGCGCTTAACGGCCATTTCAGATGCCGTTCATATGTTAATGTATGTGCATTAGTCTAGAAAGGTGGAGCCTCTTTAGTTGCCTCTAATTAAAAGCCATGCACACACACTCTTAAACACATATACACACACACACACACCCTCGCACACACCTCTCCTCAGGCTGCATGACGTACAATTTAACACTGTCACGCATCGCTTCGTGTGGGCTTTTGTGTTCCAACCTTTTTGGCCAAAAGGTAAGGCTAATCACTGAGGGTTTCGAGCATTCGGTTAACGAATGTGGCCCACCGCACACATGCCGAGTTTCCGCCCCTCAAGTTTCCGTTACCAACAATAGTCACAATTAGACTAATGAAAGCCGCATCAGAGCTATGTAATTTGATGTCCCATTTAGACCACGTCTAGCTAGCCAGCGACAGACACGAATGAAGAGGACCTCCTTTTGGAGCGTCTGTTTGTCTTATGGCTGAATTTGGCTTTTGCCAATTAAAATAAATTATTATACAGTTAACACAGAAAAGGCAAAGCCTGTCAAGAACGTCACACAATTACGCACAGATTTTTAACGTTTTTACACAGCTAAAATGACGACTTCAGAAATATTTTCCACGGCGCTTGTCACGAATGCCGCTGTTGCTTTTCCTCAGGGGAGGCAGCATGTAAAATGTAAAAGGTAAAATATAATGAAATGCTTTCAACAATCGATGTGCCTTGACAGACAGACAAACGATTGTATGTCTTTATGCCTTCTGCCATTTGCATAGTGCATTTCATTTGGCTTTCACATTTTTTTGTGTACCGTTTACATATAAGAAAATGTGTAAAAAATGTATAACAAGCTTAACTTTGAAAACAACTTGGAACTCATCAGTAAATACTCTTTTCGGTGCGTCTGAATGAATCAGTCGAGCAAGACTATTTCAAATGCTGATGCCGATAATTAATCATGTTTACCTAAAATCGATCATTAATGATTTCGATAATATCTAATCGATCTACCCCATTAGATTTATCAAATCTCGTAGTTTGAATTATTATCTATTCGAATGTATTTTCATTTATCGACAACTCTTTCTGTTCTGCCAAAATCGATGAAATATACATTTTTCAACTTATTTCATAATCTCTATCTATATACCCCCATTATCTTAACATATTTCTAAGTACTTTGAAAGATAATTAAATGAGAATCTGGATTACCATTTTTCGATAATGTCCCTGCTTAGCCTAAATCGATAAAAATAAATCGATAAATTTGATATTTTATTTAAAATCCATCCACCCCATTTTATATTTCAAAGTTTATATTAAGTTGTGTTCAATTAAATTTGTTTCCCGACGATAAAAATATATATTTTAGAATAATCTAAGCTCTCTTAATCGTACGTAACTTTATTTACGAATAACTACCATCGATATTCAACCTCTGTACAGGGTATTTACTCACGAGCACTCTTACTTGCGCCTTTCCGTTTTTTTAGCGTTCACATAATTTTTTACTTATTGACTGCGTCAGTGAGCAACGACAATGACGCCCATTTTGATGGATTAAAAGTTAAATAGCTCTCGTAGACGCCCTGGGGTATTCGAAGAGCGAGACAATGTGCCAGACATGCGTCGCATGATTTAAATGCCCAAAAAAACTCGACCCTGCAAATTTTTGAGACCAACTCGTAGGCCATTAAAGGTCAACTAAATGCAAAGAAGAAAGAAAGCATTTGAATTAAATAAGAGCTGTTGCAATACAGTTTAAGTACAGTAAAACTATTGCCCAATCAACAGACAGGAAAACATAATGGAAATTATATATATTTACACAGATGTATATGTATATATATATATATATATATTACCGGATAAAACTAAAAATTGTCTTTAAAGACTTGCCTTTGAAGCACACTTTAATGGTAAAGACTGCTCTGAAGCAAGGAATTTGGGGGTGAAGGGCACCTAAAGCTGAACCTTATGCCATATATAAGCAGTATGTATATGATAGTATTGGGTATAAACTGCTTGTCTCTGTTGTTGTATATTTTAGGACCTCAATTGCTTGCCTTAGGATCTGCCAATGCCTGCTGATGGGTGGGGGTGGTGGAGAGGGGTCATTGGCCATGGCTAATGCACGCTGTGAATGGCAGCCATGACTTTTGGCCATGGCCAACGGCCATGTTGGAGCTTAACGTTTGCATTGTCTCGGGCTTCGTGTGTGTGCGGGCTGCCGTTGACTGTTGCGCCGAGCAGTTTTAATTGGATAATGCGGAGCGTTGAGTGGCAGCTAATTGCGGCGCATTAGGCTGCACATGGGGCCGACAGCGTTTGGCTGGCGTCGCTTGGCTTTTGGCCCTGTAATTAGCCGCATTGGCGATTGAAGCAAGCGAGTTTGACTTGGCGACGAAAGGTTCTCTCAGAATTTGCTTAATTTAATGGCACTTTTTTTTCTTTATTTCTCAAAAGCTCTCTCAAATGCCGCCTGACTGCAAAGTTTAAGCGCTGTCAACGCCGGCCAAAGTCTGCGAACTGACAAAAACTTTTGCGGTGATAAGCGTCAAGTTACAACGACTGCGAGTTCGTTCGGCAGCGAGTCCTGCCCGTTATCCGTTGCTGAACTGTCTGTTCTGCATAGAAGTATGCAACTGTATTCCGTTTTTTTTTTCTGTCAATACCCTGTGCCAATTGGGTATGTTGGGTAAATTGCAAACGTTCGGCTGTATGTTATCTATGTATCTGCCGGTATATATATCTTTATATGTGAATGTGTCTATACAGATACAGGACAAATAATGTCTTACATATCATACGCAAATCAGCTTTATGTCAGGTTGTAATGTAGAAACACTTCCCAATAGCCCGAAATCAATTTGTTACTTAATTTCTAATCGACCTACCTTCAATTTCATAGCATATTTTTATATTTTCGGAAACTATAATCGTTTGCCTAACATCGATGAAATTCGGCTTGTTAGCCAATTTCCAATGACCACATTCATTATCAAAGCATATTTCGAAGCATGAACTACTTACCATTCGAATTGAAATTGTGTTTTTATTTTTCGATAACTTATATCGTTTGGTTAAAAGCGATCGTGTTCGATTTGTAACTTAATTTCGAATAAGCCTAGCCCAACATTCTTACACTCATTAGCATGTCATGCTTGAGTACAGAAAATATAATATCAATCGAAAAGT
>JBAMCE010000460.1:0-33538 GCA_037075305.1 Drosophila kanekoi
TGCGACTATTTGGCTTTGCCTTGCTCCCCTAGGATGCAAATGCTGGATTAACAGGGTTCCTGGTATCTGAGACATGTTTTGGTAAAGCAGCTTTAGTGGCCAGATGAGGCTGTATGTTTTAAGATTAAATAGTCGGGTGAGCCTGTTTGACGTTGACTTGCTCCCCTAGGATGCAACTGCTGGATTAACAGGGTCTCCTGGTATCTGAGACAAGTTTTGGTAAAGCAGTTTTGGCGGCCAGATGGGCTGTATGTTTTAAGATTTAATAGACGGGTGAGACTTTTTGGATTTGACTTGCGCCCTTAGGATGCAAATGCTGGATTAACAGGGTTCCTGGTATCTGAAACAAGTTTTGGTAAGGCAATTTTGAGTTCCAGGTGAGGCTGAATGTTTTAAGACTTAATAGTCGGGTTAGACTCTTTGGCTTTGACTTGCGCCCCTAGGCGGCACATGCCAGAAGGGGCTGTATGTATTAAGATTTAATAGTCGGGTGAGACTATTTGGCTTTGACTTGCTCCCCTAAGCTGCACATGCCAGATTGGCGGGGCTCCTGGAATCTAAAACAGGTTTTGGTAAAACAGTTTTGACAGCTGGGGAAGGCTGTATGTTTTAAGATTAAATAGTCAAGTCAGCCTGTTTGGCTTTAACTTGCGCCCCTAGGATGCAAATGCTGGATTAACAGGGTTCCTGGTATCTGAGACATGTTTTGGTAAAGCAGCTTTGGCGGCCAGATGAGGCTGTATGTTTTAAGATTAAATAGTCGGGTGAGCCTGTTTGACGTTGTCTTGCTCCCCTAGGATGCAACTGCTGGATTAACAGGGTTCCTGGTATCTGAAACAAGTTTTGGAAAGGCAATTTTGAGTTCCAGGTGAGGCTGAATGTTTTAAGACTTAATAGTCGGGTTAGACTATTTGGCTTTGACTTGCTCCCCTAGGCGGCACATGCCAGAAGGGGCTGTATGTATTAAGATTTAATAGTCGCGTGAGACTATTTGGCTTTGACTTGCTCCCCTAGAATGCAAATGCTAGATGAACAGGGTTCCTTCCTAGGCTGCAAGTGCCAGATTGGCAGGGCTTCCTGGTATCCAAAACAAGTTTTGGTAAAGCAGTTTTGGCAGCCAGATGGGGCTGTATGTTTTAGTATCAAATAGTCAGCTGAGCCTGATTGACTTTGACTTGCTTCCCTAGGATGCAAATGCTTGATTAAGAGGGTGCCTGGTATCTGAAACAAGTTTTGGTAAGGCAATGTTGAGTTCCAGATGAGGCTGAATGTTTGAAGACTTAATAGTCGCGTGAGACTATTTGGCTTTAACTTGCTTTCCTAGGCGGCACATGCCAGATTGGCGGGGCTCCTGGAATATAAAAAAAGTTTTTGTAAAACAGTTTTGACAGCTTGGTAAGGCTGTATGTTTTAAGATTTAATAGTCGGGTGAGCCTGTTTGGCTTTGACTTGCTATCCTAGGATGCAAGTGCTACATTAACAGCGTTCCTTCCTAGGCTGCAAGTGCCAGATTGGCAGGGCTCCTGGTATGTAAGACAAGTTTTGGTAAAGCAGTTTTGGCGGCCAGATGGGGCTGTAAGTTTTAGTATTAAATAGTCGGCTCAGCCTGTTTAGCTTTGAGCTGCTCCCCTAGGCTGCACATGCCAGATTGGCAGGGCTCCTGGTATCTGAGACAAGTTTTGGTAAAACAGTTTTGACAGCTAGGTCAGGCTGCATGTTTTAAGATTAAATAGTCAGGTGAGCATGTTTGTCTTTGACTTGCTCCGCTAGGATGCAAATGCTGGATTAACAGGGTTCCTGGTATCTGAAACAAGTTTTGGTGAAACAATTTTGACTTCCATGGTGAGGCTGTATGTTTTCAGACTAAATAGTCGGGTAAGACTATTTGGCTATGACTTGCTTCCCTAGGCTGCACATGCCAGATTGGCAGGGCTCCTGGAATGTGATTCAAGTTTTGGTAAAGATTTGACGGGCAGGTTAGGCAGTGAGTTTCCAGATTGGATAGTGAGGTGAGTCTTATTGGCTTTGACTTGTTCCCCTAGGCTGCAAATGCTAGATTGGCAGGGCTACTGGTATCTGAAACAAGTTTTGGTTAAACAGTTTTGACAGCTAGGTCAGGCTGTATGTTTTATGATTAAATTGACGGGTGAGCCTGTTTGGCTTTGACTTTCTATCCTAGGATGCAAGTGCTAGATTTACAGGGTTCCTTCCTAGGCTACAAGTGCATGATTGGCATGGCTCCTGGTATCTGAGACAAGTTTGGGTTTAACAGTTTTGACAGCTAGGTCAAGCTGCATGTTTGAAGATTAAATAGTCGGGTGAGCCTGTTTGACTTTGACTTGCTCCCCTAGGATGAAAATGCTGGATTAACAGGGTTCCTGGTATCTGAAACAAGTTTTGGTAAGGCAATTTTCACTGCCAGGTGAGGCTGAATGTTTTAAGTCTTAATAGTCGGGTGAGACTATTTGGCTTTGACTTGCTTCCTATGCGGCACATGCCAGATTGTCGGGATTCCTGGAATCTGATAGAAGTTTTGGTATAGCAGTTTTGGCAGCCAGATGGGTCTGTATGTTTTAGTATTAAATAGTCGGATGAGCCTGTTTGGCTTTCACGTGCTCCGCAAGGCTGCAAATGCCAGATTGGCAGGGCTCCTGGTATCCGATACAAGTTTTGGTGAAGCAATTTTGACAGTCAGGTAGGGCTTTATGTCTTAAGACTAAGTAGTCGGGTGGGATTATTTGGCTTTGACTTGCTTCCCTAGGCTGCACATGCCAGATTGCCAGGGTTCGTGATATCTGAGACAAATTTTGGTAAAGCAGTTTGGCAGGGATCCTGCTATTTTAGTCAAGTTTTGGTAAAGCAGTTTTGACGGTAGGGTAAGGCTGTGTATTTCAAGATTAAATAGTCGGGTGAGACTCTTTCACTTTGAGCTTCTCCCCTAGGCTGCACATGCTAGATTGCCAGGGCTCGTGGTATCTGAGACAAGTTTGGGTAGAGCAGTTTTGGTGGCCAGATAATGCTGTATGTTTTAAGACTCCATGGTCGGGTGAGACCTTATGGCTTTGACTTGCTCCCCTAGGCTGCACATGCCAGATAAGCAGGGCTCTTAGTATCTGAGACAAGTTTTGGTAAAACATTTTTGGAGGCCAGGTAGGGCTGTGTGTTTCAAGATTGGATAGTGAGGTGAGACGAATTGGCCTTAGTTTGCTCCGCCAGGCTGCAAATCCCCGATTGGAAATAATCCTGGTATCTGATTCAAGGTTGCTTAAGCAGTTTTGACGGCCAGGTGAGGCTGTATGGTTAAGGATTTAATCGTCAGGTGAAACCATTACCCCTCGGCTGCACATTCCTGAGACAAATTTCTGTAATGCAGTTGTGGCGGCCAGAAGGGCTCTATATTTTAAGATTAAATAGTTGGGTGACACTATTAGCTCCCCTAGGCTGCAAATGCTAGATTAACAGGGCACCTTGTATCTGAGACAAGTTTTGGTAATGCAATTATGACTTCCAGGAAGGATGTATTGTAAGACTAAATAACTAGGTAAGACTATTTGGCTTTGACTTGCTCCCATAGGCTGCAGATGCCACATTGGTAGGGCTCATGGTATCTGATTAAAGTTTTGGAAAAGAAGGTTTGACGGGCAGGTAAGGCAGTGTGATTACAGGTTGGATAGTGATATGGGACTAATTGTCTTTGACTTGTTCCCATAGGCTGCACATGCCAGATTGGTAGGGCTCCTGGTATCTGATTTAAGTTTTGGTAAAACGGTTTTGACGGGCAGGTAAGGCTGTGTGCTTACAGATTGGATAGGGAGGAGAGACTAATTGGCCTTGACTTGTTCCCCTAGGGCAGGGCTCCTGGTATATGAGGCAAGTATTGGTTAAACAGTTCTGACTGCTAGGTAAGGCTGTATGTTTTAAGATTAAATAGTCGGGTGAGCCTGTTTGGCTTTGACCTGATCCCCTAGGATGCAAATGCTGGATTAACAGGGTTCCTGGTATCTGAGACAAGTTTTGGTAAATCAGTTTTGGCGGCCAGATGGGGCTATATGTTTTAAGATTTAATAGTCGGGTGAGACTATTTGGCTTTGGCCCGCTCCCCTAGGCTGCAAATGCTAGACTAACAGGGTTCCTGGTATCTGAGACAAGTTTTGGTAAATCAGTTTTGGCGGCCAGATTGGGCTATATGTTACAGAATTAAATAGTCGGATGAGCCTGTTTGGCTTTGACTTGCTTCACTAGGCTGCACATGCCAAATTGGCGGGGCTCGTGGGTTCTAAAAAAGTTTTGGTAAAACAGTATTGACAGCTACGTAAGTCTGTATGTTTTAAGGTTAAATAGTCGGGTGAGTCAGTTTGACTTTGACTTGCTCCCCTAGGATGCAAATGCTGGAATAACAGGGTTCCTGGTATCTGAGACAAGTTTTGGTAAATCAGTTTTGGCGGCCAGATGGGGCTCTATGTTTTAAGATTTAATAGTCGGGTGAGACTATTTGGCTTTGTCTTGCTCCCCTTGGCTGCAAATGGTTCCTGGTAACTGAGATAAGTTTTGGTAAATCAGTTTTGGCGGCCAGATGGGGCTATATGTTTTCGGATTAAATAGTCAGATGACCCTGTTTGGCTTTGACTTGCTCCCCTAGGCTGCAAATGCTGGAATAACAGGGTTCCTGGTATCTAAGACAAGTTTTGGTAAATCAGTTTTGGCGGCCAGATGGGGCTATATGTTTTAAGATTTAATAGTCGGGTGAGGCTATTTGGCATTGGCGTGCTCCCCTAGGCTGCAAAAGCTTGATTAACAGGGTTCCTGGTATCTGAAACAAGTTTTGGTAAATCAGTTTTGGCGGCCAGATGGGGCTATATGTTTAGAGATTTAATAGTCGGGTGAGGCTATTTGGCTTTGGCTTCCTGCCCTAGGCTGCACATGCCAGATTTGCGGGGCTCCTGGAATCTAAGATAAGTTTTGGGAAAACAGTTTTGACAGCAAGGTACGGCTGTATGTTTTAAGATTAAATAGTCGGGTGAGCCTGTTTGACTTTGACTTGCGCCCCTAGCAAGCAAATGCTGGATTTACAGGGTTCCTGGTATCTCAAACCAGTTTTGGTAAGGAAATTTTGAGTTCCAGGTGCGCCTGAATGTTTTAAGACTTAATAGTCGGGTGAGACTATATGGCTTTGACTTTCTCACCTAGGCGGCACATACCAGATTGGCGGGCTCCTGGAATCTAAAAAAGTTTTGGTTAAACAGTTTTGACAGCTACGTAAGTCTGTATGTTTTAAGGTTTAAGAGTCTGTTTGACTTTGACTTGCTCCCCTAGGATGCAAATGCTGGAATAACGGGATTCTTGGTATCTGAGACAAATTTTGGTAAATCAGTTTCGGCGGCCAGATGGCTTTGTCAGATGAGCCCGTTTGGCTTTGACTTGCTCCCCTAGGCTGCACATGCCAGATTCGCCAGGCTCCTGGAATCTAAGACAAGTTTTGGTAAAACAGTTTTGACAGCTAGGTAAGGCTGTATGCTTTAAGATTAAATAGTCGGGTGAGCGTGTTTGGCTTTGACTTGCGCCCCTAGGATGCAAATGCTGGAAAAACAGGGTTCCTGGTATCTAAGACAAGTTTTGGTAAATCAGTTTTGGCGGCCAGATGGGGCTATATGTTTTAAGATTTAATAGTCGGGTGAGGCTATTTGGCTTTGGCTTGCTCCCCTAGGCTGCAAAAGCTAGATTAACAGGGCTCCTGGTATCTGAGACAAGTTTTGGTAAATCATTTTTGGCGGCCAGATGGGACTATATGTTTTAAGATTTAATAGTCGGCTGAGGCTATTTGGCTTTGGCTTCCTCCCCTAGGCTGCAAGTGCTAGATTAACAGGGCTCCTGGTTTCTAAGGCAAGCTTTTGTAAAGCAGTTTTGGCAGCCAGATGGGGCTGTATGTTTTAAGATTAAATTCTCGGGTGAGCCTGTTTGGTTTTAACTTGCTCCCCTAGGCTCCACATGCCAGATTGGCGGGGCTCCTGGAATCTAAGACAAGGTTTGGTAAAACAGTTTTGACAGCTGGGCAGGACTGTATGTTTTAAGATTAAATATTCAGTTGAGCCTATTTGGCTTGACTTGCGCCCCTAGGATGCAAATGCTGGAATAACAGGGCTCCTGGTATCTGAGACAAGTTTTGGTAAAACAGTTTTGACAGCTAGGTCAGGCTGCATGTTTTAAGATTAAATAGTCAGGTGAGCATGTTTGTCTTTGACTTGCTCCGCTAGGATGCAAATGCTGGATTAACAGGGTTCCTGGTATCTGAGACAAGTTTTGGTAAGGCAATTTTGAGTTCCAGGTGAGGCTGAATGTGTTAAGATTTAATAGTCGGGTGAGACTATTTTACTTTGACCTGCTCCCCTAGGCTGCAAGTGCTAGATTAACAGGGCTCCTGGTATCTGAAACAAGTTTTGGTAAGGCAATTTGGAGTTCCAGGTGAGGCTGAATGTGTTAAGACTTAATAGTCGTGTGAGACTATTTGGCTTTGACTTTCTCCCCTAGGCGGCACATGCTAGATTGGCGGGGCTCCTGGAATCTATAAAAAGTTTTGGTAAAACTGTTTTGACAGCTAGGTAAGGCTGTATGCTTTAAGATTAAATAGTCGGGTGACTGTGTTTGGCTTTGACTTGCGCCCCTAGGAATAACAGGGTTCCTGGTATCTAAGACAAGTTTTGGTAAATCAGTTTTGGCGGCCAGATGGGGCTATATGTTTTGAGATTTAATAGTCGTGTGAGGCTATTTGGCTTTGGCTTCCTCCCCTAGGCTGCACATGCCAGATTGGCGGGGCTCCTGGAATCTAAGACAAGTTTTGGTAAAACAGTTTTGACAGCTAGGTACGGCTGTATGTTTTAAGATTAAATAGTCGGGTGAGCCTGTTTGGCCTTGACTTGCGCCCTAGGATGCAAATGCTGGATTAACAGGGTTCCTGGTATCTGAGACAAGTTTTGGTAAATCAGTTTTGGCGGACAGATGGGGCTATATGTTTTAAGATTTAATAGTCGGGTGAGGCTATTTGGCTTTGCCTTGCACCCCTAGGCTGCAAAAGCTAGATTAACAGGGCTCCTGGTATCTGAGACAAGTTTTGGTAAATCAGTTTTGGCGGCCAGATGGGGTTGTATGTTTTAAGATTTAATAGTCGGGTGAGACTATTTGGCTTGGACTTGCTACCCTAGGCTTCAAATGCTAGATTAACAGAGATCTTTGTATCTGAGACAAGTTTCGGTAAAGGAATTTTGACTTCTAGGTGAGGCTGTATGTTTTAGGATTAAATAGTCGGATGAGCCTGTTTGTCTTTGACTTGCTCCCCTAGGATGCAAATGTTGGATTAACAGGGTTCATGGTATCTGAAACAAGTTTGGTAAGGCAATTTTGACATCCAGGTGAGGTTAAATGTTTTAAGACTTAATAGTCGGGTGAGACTATTTCGCTTTGACTATCTCCCCTAGGCGGCACATGCCAGATTGGCGGGGCTCCTGGAATCTGAGACAAATTTTGGTAAAGCAGCTTTGGCGGCCAGATGGGGCTATATGTTATAAGATTAAATAGCCAATGTTTGGCTCCTGGAATCTGATGCAAGTTTTGGTATAGCTTTGCCGGGTAGGTAAGGCAGTGTATTTCCAGATTGGATAGTGAGGTAAGTCAAATTGACTTTGACTTCTTCCCATAGGCTACAAATGCTAGATTGGCAGGGCAACTGGTATCTGAGACAAGTTTTGGTAAATCAGATATGTCCTGTATATTTAAAGACTCAATAATCAGGCGAGACTATTTGTCATTGACACTCTCCCTTAGGCTGCAAATACCAGATTGGCAAAGTTCCTGGTATCTGAGACAAGTGTTGGTTAAACTGTTTTTACTTCCAAGTTAGGCTGTATGTTATAAGACTAAATACTCAGGTAAGACCATTTGGCTTTGACATGCTTCCCTAGGCTGCACATGCCAGATTGCCAGGGTTCCTGATATCTGAGACAAGTTTTGGTTAAGCAGTTTTGATGGCAGGGTAAGGCTGTGTATTTCAAGATTAAATAGTCGGGTGTGACTCTTTCACTTTGACGTGCTCCCCCAGGCTACACATGCTAGATTGCCAGGGCTCGTGGTATCTGAGACAAGTTTTGGTAAAGCAGTTTTGGCGGCCAGATAATGCAGTATGTTTTCAGACTCAATGATCGGGTGAGACCTTATGGCTTTGACTTGCTCCCCTAGACAGCGCATGCCAGATAAGCAGGGCTCTTAGTATCTGAGACAAATTTTTGTAAAACAGTTTTGGAGGCCAGGTAAGGCTGTGTGTTTTAAGATTGGATAGTGAGGTGAGACGAATTGGCCTTAGTTTGCTCCGCCAGGCTGCAAATCCCCGATTGGCAATAATCCTGGTATCTGATTCAAGGTTGCTTAAGCAGTTTTGACGGCCAGGTGAGGCTGTATGGTTAAGGATTTAATCGTCAGGTGAAACCATTACCCCTCGGCTGCACATTCCTGAGACAAATTTCTGTAATGCAGTTGTGGCGGCCAGAAGGGCTCTATATTTTAAGATTAAATAGTTGGGTGACACTATTAGCTCCCCTAGGCTGCAAATGCTAGATTAACAGGGCTCCTTGTATCTGAGACAAGTTTTGGTAATGCAATTATGACTTCCAGGAAGGATGTATGTTGTAAGACTAAATACCCAGGTGAGACTATATGACTTTGACATTCTCCCCTAGTTTGCACATGCAAGAATGGTAGGGCTCCTGGTATCTGATTCAAGTTTTGGTAAGGCAGTTTTGGCGGGCAGGTAAGGCTGTGTGTTTATAGATTGGATAGTGGGGTGAGACTAATTGGCCTTG
Source organism: Drosophila kanekoi (assembly GCA_037075305.1). Classification (NCBI taxonomy): domain Eukaryota; kingdom Metazoa; phylum Arthropoda; class Insecta; order Diptera; family Drosophilidae; genus Drosophila; species Drosophila kanekoi. The sequence continues at coordinate 8,847 of JBAMCE010000460.1, forward strand.
ACTTGTTCCCCTAGGCTGCACATGCCAGATTGGCAGGTCTCCGACAGCTCTCTGACAGCTAGGTGAGGCTGTATGTCTTAAGATTAAATAGTCGGGTGAGCCTGTTTGAACTTGACTTGCGCCCCTAGGATGCAAATGCTGGATTTACAGGGTTCCTGGTATCTGAAACCAGTTTTGGTAAGGCAATTTTGAGTTCCAGGTGAGACTGAATGTTTTAAGAATTAATAGTCGAGTGAGACTATTTGGCTTTGACTTTTTCACATAGGCGGCACATGCCAGATTGGCGGGCTCCTGGAATCTAAAAAAAATTTTGGTAAAAGAGTGGTTTTAAGGTTAAATAGTCGGGTGAGACTATTTGGCTTTGTCTTGCTCCCTTAGGCTGCAAATGCTAAATTAACAGGGCTCCAGGTATCTGAGACAAGTTTTGGTAAATCAGTTTTGGCGGCCAGATGGGGCTATATGTTTTAGGATTAAATAGTCGGATGAGCCTGTTTGGCTTTGACTTGCTTCCCTAGGCTGCACATGCCAGATTGGCGGGGCTCCTGGAATCTAAAAAATTTGTTGGTAAAACAGTATTGACAGCTACGTAAGTCTGTATGTTTTAAGGTTAAATAGTCGGGTTAGTCTGTTTGACTTTGACTTGCGCCCCTAGGATGCAAATGCTGGATTAACAGGGTTCCTGGTATCTGAGACAAGATTTGGTAAATCAGTTTTGGCGGCCAGATGGGGCTATATGTTTTAAGATTTAATAGTCGGGTGAGCCTGTTTGGCTTTGACATGCGCCCCTAAGATGCAAATGCTGGATTAACAGGGTTCCTGGTATCTAAGACATGTTTTGGTAAGTCAGTTTTGGCGGCCAGATGGGGCTATATGTTTTAAGATTTAATAGTCGGGTCAGCCTGTTTGGCTTTGACATGCGCCCCTAGGATGCAAATGCTGGATTGACAGGGTTCCTGGTATCTGAGACAGGTTTTGGTAAGGCAATTTTGAGTTCCAGGTGAGGCTGAATGTGTTAAGATTTACTAGTCGGGTGAGGCTATTTGGCTTTGTCTTACTCCCCTAGGCTGCAAATGCTAGATTAACAGGGTTCCTGGTATCTGAGACAAGTTTTGGTAAATCAGTTTTGGCGGCCAGATGGGGCTATATGTTTTAGGATTAAATAGTCGGGTGAGTCTGTTTGACTTTGACTTGCTCCCCTAGGATGCAAATGCTGGATTAACAGGGTTCCTGGTATCTGAGACAAGTTTTGGTTAATCAGTTTTGGCGGCCAGATGGGTCTATAAGGTTTAAAATTTAATAGTCGGGTGACCGTGTTTGGCTTTGACTTGCGCCCCTAGGATGCAAATGCTGGAATAACAGGGTTCCTGGTATCTAAGTCAAGTTTTGGTAAATCAGTTTTGGCGGCAAGATGGGGCTATATGTTTTAGGACTAAATAGTCGGATGAGCCTGTTTGGCTTTGACTTGCTCCCCTAGGCTCCACATGCCAGATTGGCGGGGCTCCTGGAATCTAAGACAAGTTTTGGTAAAACCGTTTTGACAGCTAGGTAAGGCTGTATGCTTTAAGATTAAATAGTCGGGTGAGCGTCTTTGGCTTTGACTTGCGCCCCTAGGATGCAAATGCTGGAATAACAGGGTTCCTGGTATCTAAGACAAGTTTAGGTAAATCAGTTTTGGCGGCCAAATGGGGCTATATGTTTTAAGATTTAATAGTCGGTTGAGGCTATTTGACTTTGCCTTGCTCCCCTAGGATGCAAATGCTGGAATAACAGGGTTCCTGGTATCTAAGACAATTTTAGGTAAATCAGTTTTGGCGGCCAGATGGGGTTGTATGTTTTAAGATTTAATAGTCGGGTGAGGCTATTTGGCTTTGACTTGCTCCCCTAGGCTGCACATGCCAGATTGGCGAGGCTCCTGGAATCTAAGACAAGTTTTGGTAAAACAGTTTTGACAGCTAGGTAAGGCTGTATGCTTTAAAATTAAATTGTCGGGTGAGCCTGTTTGGCTTTGAGTTGCGCCCCTAGGATGCAAATGCTGGAATAACAGGGTTCCTGGTATCTAAGACAAGTTTTGGTAAATCAGTTTTGGCGGAAAAATGGGGCTATATGTTTTAAGATTTAATAGTCGGGTGAGGCTATTTGGCTTTGCCTTGCTCCCCTAGGATGCAAATGCTGGAATAACAGGGTTCCTGGTATTTAAGACAAGTTTTGGTAAATCAGTTCCGGCGGCCAGATGAGGTTGTATGTTTTAAGATTTAATAGTCGGGTGAGGCTATTTGGCTTTGACTTGCTCCCCTAGGCTGCAAATGCTAGATTAACAGGGCTCCTGGTTTCTAAGGCAAGTTTTGGGTAAAGCAGTTTTGGCAGCTACGATGAAGTCTGTATGTTTTAAGATTAAATTGTCGGGTGAGCCCGTTTGGCTTTGAGTTGCTCCCCTAGGCTCCACATGCCAGATTGGCGGCTCTCCTGGAATCTAAGACAAGTTTTGGTAAAACAGTTTTGACAGCTAGGTAAGGCTGGATGCCTTAAGATTAAATAGTCGGGTGAGCGTGTTTGGCTTTGACTTGCGCCCCTAGGATGCAAATGCTGGAATAACAGGGTTCCTGGTATCTAAGACAAGTTTTGGTAAATCAGTTTTGGCGGAAAAATGGGGCTATATGTTTTAAGATTTAATAGTCGGGTGAGGCTATTTGGCTTTGCCTTGCTCCCCTAGGATGCAAATGCTGGAATAACAGGGTTCCTGGTATCAAAGACAAGTTTTGGTAAATCAGTTCCGGCGGCCAGATGAGGTTGTATGTTTTAAGATTTAATAGTCGGGTGAGGCTATTTGGCTTTGACTTGCTCCCCTAGGCTCCACATGCCAGATTGGCGGGGCTCCTGGAATCGAAGACAAGTTTTGGTAAAACAGTTTTGACACCTAGGTAAGGCTGTATGCTTTAAGATTAAATAGTCGGGTGAGCGTGTTTGGCTTTGACTTGCGCCCCTAGGATGCAAATGATGGAATAACAGGGTTCCTGGTTTCTAAGGCAAGTTTTGGTAAAGCTGTTTTGGCAGCTACGTAAGTCTGTATGTTTTAAGATTAAATTGTCGGGTGAGCCTGTTTGGCTTTGACTTGCTCCCCTAGGCTCCACATGCCAGATTGGCGGGGCTCCTGGAATCTAAGACAAGTCATGGTAAAACAGTTTTGACAGCTAGGTAATGCTGTATGCTTTAAGATTAAATAGTCGGGTGAGCGTGTTTGGTTTTGAACTGCGCCCCTAGGATGCAAATGCTGGAATAACAGGGTTCCTGGTATCTAAGACAAGTTTAGGTAAATCAGTTTTGGCGGCCAAATGGGGCTATATGTTTTAAGATTTAATAGTCGGGTGAGGCTATTTGACTTTGCCTTGCTCCCCTAGGATGCAAATGCTGGAATAACAGGGCTCCTGGTATCTTAGACAAGTTTTGGTAAATCAGTTTTGGCGGCCAGATGGGGTTGTATGTTTTAAGATTTAATAGTCGGGTGAGGCTATTTGGCTTTGACTTGCTCCCCTAGGCTGCACATGCCAGATTGGCGAGGCTCCTGGAATCTAAGACAAGTTTTGGTAAAACAGTTTTGACAGCTAGGTAAGGATGTATGCTTTAAGATTAAATTGTCGGGTGAGCCTGTTTTGCTTTGAGTTGCGCCCCTAGGATGCAAATGCTGGATTAACAGGGTTCCTGGTATCTGAAACAAGTTTTGGTAAAGGCAATTTTGAGTTCCAGGTGAGGCTGAATGTGTTAAGACTTAATAGTCGGGTGAGACTATTTGGCTTTGACTTGCTCCCTAGGCTGCACATGCCAGATTGGCGGGGCTCCTGGAATCTAAGACAAGTTTTGGTAAAACCGTTTTGACAGCTAGGTAAGGCTGTATGCTTTAAGATTAAATAGTCGGGTGAGCGTCTTTGGCTTTGACTTGCGCCCCTAGGATGCAAATGCTGGAATAACAGGGTTCCTGGTATCTAAGACAAGTTTTGGGAAATCAGTTTTGGCGGCCAGATGGGGCTATATGTTTTAAGATTTAATAGTCGGGTGAGGCTATTTGGCTTTGCCATGCTCCCCTAGGATGCAAATTCTGAAATAACAGGGTTCCTGGTATCTAAGACAAGTTTTGGTAAATCAGTTCCGGCGGCCAGATGGGGTTGTATATTTTAAGATTTAATAGTCGGGTGAGGCTATTTGGCTTTGACTTGCTCCCCTAGGCTCCACATACCAGATTGGCGGGGCTCCTGGAATCTAAGACAAGTTTTGGTAAAACAGTTTTGACAGCTAGGTAAGGCTGTATGCTTTAAGATTAAATAGTCGGATGAGCGTGTTTGGCTTTGACTTGCGCCCCTAGGATGCAAATGATGGAATAACAGGGTTCCTGGTTTCTAAGGCAAGTTTTGGTAAAGCTGTTTTGGCAGCTACGTAAGTCTGTATGTTTTAAGATTAAATTGTTGGGTGAGCCTGTTTGGCTTTGACTTGCTCCCCTAGGCTCCACATGCCAGATTGGCGGGGCTCCTGGAATCTAAGACCAGTTTTGGTAAAACAGTTTTGACAGCTAGGTAAGGGTGTATGCTTCACGATTAAATAGTCGGGTGAGCGTGTTTGGCTTTGACTTGCGCCCCTAGGATGCAAATGCTGGAATAACAGGGTTCCTGGTATCTAAGACAAGTTTAGGTAAATCAGTTTTGGCGGCCAGATGGGGTTGTATGTTTTAAGATTTAATAGTCGGGTGAGGCTATTTGGCTTTGACTTGCTCCCCTAGGCTGCACATGCCAGATTGGCGAGGCTCCTGGAATCTAAGACAATTTTTGGTAAAACAGTGTTGACAGCTAGGTAAGGCTGTATGCTTTAAGATTAAATTGTCGGGTGAGCGTCTTTGGCTTTGAGTTGCGCCCCTAGGATGCAAATGCAGGATTAACAGGGTTCCTGGTATCTAAGACAAGTATAGGTAAATCAGTTTTGGCGGCCAAATGGGGCTATATGTTTTAAGATTTAATAGTCGGGTGAGGCTATTTGGATTTGACTTGCTCCCCTAGGCTGCACATGCCAGATTGGCGAGGCTCCTGGAATCTAAGACAAGTTTAGGTAAAACAGTTTTGACAGCTAGGTAAGGCTGTATGCTTTAAGATTAAATTGTCGGGTGAGCCTGTTTGGCTTTGAGTTGCGCCCCTAGGATGCAAATGCTGGATTAACAGGGTTCCTGGTATCTAAGACAAGTTTAGGTAAATCAGTTTTGGCGGCCAAATGGGGCTATATGTTTTAAGATTTAATAGTCGGGTGAGGCTATTTGACTTTGCCTTGCTCCCCTAGGATCCAAATACTGGAATAACAGGGTTCCTGGTATCTAAGACAAGTTTTGGTAAATCAGTTTTGGCGGCCAGATGGGGTTGTATGTTTTAAGATTTAATAGTCGGGTGAGGCTATTTGGCTTTGACTTGCTCCCCTAGGCTGCACATGCCAGATTGGCGAGGCTCCTGTAATCTAAGACAGGTTTTGGTAAAACAGTTTTGACAGCTAGGTAAGGCTGTATGCTTTAAGATTAAATTGTCGGGTGAGCCTGTTTGGCTTTGAGTTGCGCTCCTAGGATGCAAATGCTGGATTAACAGGGTTCTTGGTATCTAAAACAAGTTTTGGCCCCAGCTAGGTAAGGCTGTATGCTTTAAGATTAAATAGTCGGGTGAGCGTGTTTGGCTTTGACTTGCGCCCCTAGGATGCAAATGCTGGAATAACAGGGTTCCTGGTATCTAAGACAAGTTTAGGTAAATCAGTTTTGGCGGCCAGATGGGGTTGTATGTTTTAAGATTTAATAGTCGGGTGAGGCTATTTGGCTTTGACTTGCTCCCCTAGGCTGCACATGCCAGATTGGCGAGGCTCCTGGAATCTAAGACAAGTTTTGGTAAAACAGTTTTGACAGCTAGGTAAGGCTGTATGCTTTAAGATTAAATTGTCGGGTGAGCCTGTTTGGCTTTGAGTTGCGCCCCTAGGATGCAAATGCTGGATTAACAGGGTTCCTGGTATCTAAGACAAGTTTAGGTAAATCAGTTTTGGCGGCCAAATGGGGCTATATGTTTTAAGATTTAATAGTCGGGTGAGGCTATTTGACTTTGCCTTGCTCCCCTAGGATGCAAATGCTGGAATAACAGGGTTCCTGGTATCTAAGACAAGTTTTGGTAAATCAGTTTTGGCGGCCAGATGGGGTTGTATGTTTTAAGATTTAATAGTCGGGTGAGGCTATTTGGCTTTGACTTGCTCCCCTAGGCTGCACATGCCAGATTGGCGAGGCTCCTGGAATCTAAGACAAGTTTTGGTAAAACAGTTTTGACAGCTAGGTAAGGCTGTATGCTTTAAGATTAAATTGTCGGGTGAGCCTGTTTGGCTTTGAGTTGCGCCCCTAGGCTCCACATGCCAGATTAGCGGGGCTCCTGGAATCTATGACAAGTTTCGGTAAAACAGTTTTGACAGCTAGGTAAGGCTGTATGCTTTAAGATTAAATAGTCGGGTGAGCGTGTTTGGCTTTGACTTGCGCCCCTAGGATGCAAATGCTGGAATAACAGGGTTCCTGGTATCTAAGACAAGTTTAGGTAAATCAGTTTTGGCGGCCAGATGGGGTTGTATGTTTTAAGATTTAATAGTCGGGTGAGGCTATTTGGCTTTGACTTGCTCCCCTAGGCTGCACATGCCAGATTGGCGAGGCTCCTGGAATCTTAGACAAGTTTTGGTAAAACAGTTTTGACAGCTAGGTAAGGCTGTATGCTTTAAGATTAAATTGTCGGGTGAGCCTGTTTGGCTTTGAGTTGCGCCCCTAGGATGCAAATTCTGGATTAACAGGGTTCCTGGTATCTAAGACAAGTTTAGGTAAATCAGTTTTGGCGGCCAAATGGGGCTATATGTTTTAAGATTTAATAGTCGGGTGAGGCTATTTGACTTTGCCTTGCTCCCCTAGGATGCAAATGCTGGAATAACAGGGTTCCTGGTATCTAAGACAAGTTTTGGTAAATCAAATTTGGCGGCCAGATGGGGTTGTATGTTTTAAGATTTAATAGTCGGGTGAGGCTATTTGGCTTTGACTTGCTCCCCTAGGCTGCACATGCCAGATTGGCGAGGCTCCTGGAATCTAAGACAAGTTTTGGTAAAACAGTTTTGACAGCTAGGTAAGGCTGTATGCTTTAAGATTAAATTGTCGGGTGAGCCTGTTTGGCTTTGAGTTGCTCCCCTAGGCTCCACATGCCAGATTGGCGGGGCTCCTGGAATCTATGACAAGTTTCGGTAAAACAGTTTTGACAGCTAGGTAAGGCTGTATGCTTTAAGATTAAATAGTCGGGTGAGCGTGTTTGGCTTTGACTTGCGCCCCTAGGATGCAAATGCTGGAATAACAGGGTTCCTGGTATCTAAGACAAGTTTAGGTAAATCAGTTTTGGCGGCCAGATGGGGTTGTATGTTTTAAGATTTAATAGTCGGGTGAGGCTATTTGGCTTTGACTTGCTCCCCTAGGCTGCACATGCCAGATTGGCGAGGCTCCTGGAATCTAAGACAAGTTTTGGTAAAACAGTTTTGACAGCTAGGTAAGGCTGTATGCTTTAAGATTAAATTGTCGGGTGAGCCTGTTTGGCTTTGAGTTGCGCCCCTAGGATGCAAATTCTGGATTAACAGGGTTCCTGGTATCTAAGACAAGTTTAGGTAAATCAGTTTTGTCGGCCAAATGGGGCTATATGTTTTAAGATTTAATAGTCGGGTGAGGCTATTTGGCTTTGACTTGCTCCCCTAGGCTGCACATGCCAGATTGGCGAGGCTCCTGGAATCTAAGACAAGTTTTGGTAAAACAGTTTTGACAGCTAGGTAAGGCTGTATGCTTTAAGATTAAATTGTCGGGTGAGCCTGTTTGGCTTTGAGTTGCGCCCCTAGGATGCAAATGCTGGATTAACAGGGTTCCCGGTATCTAAGACAAGTTTAGGTAAATCAGTTTTGGCGGCCAAATGGGGCTATATGTTTTAAGATTTAATAGTCGGGTGAGGCTATTTGACTTTGCCTTGCTCCCCTAGGATGCAAATGCTGGAATAACAGGGTTCCTGGTATCTAAGACAAGTTTTGGTAAATCAGTTTTGGCGGCCAGATGGGGTTGTATGTTTTAAGATTTAATAGTCGGGTGAGGCTATTTGGCTTTGACTTGCTCCCCTAGGCTGCACATGCCAGATTGGCGAGGCTCCTGGAATCTAAGACAAGTTTTGGTAAAACAGTTTTGACAGCTAGGTAAGGCTGCATGCTTTAAGATTAAATTGTCGGGTGAGCCTGTTTGGCTTTGAGTTGCGCCCCTAGGATGCAAATGCTGGATTAACAGGGTTCTTGGTATCTGAAACAAGTTTTGGCCCCAGCTAGGTAAGGCTGTATGCTTTAAGATTAAATAGTCGGGTGAGACTATTTGGCTTTGACTTGCTCCCCTAGGCTGCAAATGCTAGATTAACAGGGCTCCTGGTTTCTAAGGCAAGTTTCGGTAAAACAGTTTCGACAGCTAGGTAAGGCTGTATGCTTTAAGATTAAATTGTCGGGTGAGCCTGTTTGGCTTTGAGTTGCGCCCCTAGGATGCAAATGCTGGATTAACAGGGTTCCTGGTATCTGAAACAAGTTTTGGTAAGGCAATTTTGAGTTCCAGGTGAGGCTGAATGTGTTAAGACTTAATAGTCGGGTGAGGCTATTTGGCTTTGACTTGCTCCCCTAGGCTGCACATGCCAGATTGGCGAGGCTCCTGTAATCTAAGACAGGTTTTGGTAAAACAGTTTTGACAGCTAGGTAAGGCTGTATGCTTTAAGATTAAATTGTCGGGTGAGCCTGTTTGGCTTTGAGTTGCGCCCCTAGGATGCAAATGCTGGATTAACAGGGTTCTTGGTATCTGAAACAAGTTTTGGCCCCAGCTAGGTAAGGCTGTATGCTTTAAGATTAAATAGTCGGGTGAGCGTGTTTGGCTTTGACTTGCGCCCCTAGGATGCAAATGCTGGAATAACAGGGTTCCTGGTATCTAAGACAAGTTTAGGTAAATCAGTTTTGGCGGCCAGATGGGGTTGTATGTTTTAAGATTTAATAGTCGGGTGAGGCTATTTGGCTTTGACTTGCTCCCCTAGGCTGCACATGCCAGATTGGCGAGGCTCCTGGAATCTAAGACAAGTTTTGGTAAAACAGTTTTGACAGCTAGGTAAGGCTGTATGCTTTAAGATTAAATTGTCGGGTGAGCCTGTTTGGCTTTGAGTTGCGCCCCTAGGCTCCACATGCCAGATTGGCTTGGCTCCTGGAATCTATGACAAGTTTCGGTAAAACAGTTTTGACAGCTAGGTAAGGCTGTATGCTTTAAGATTAAATAGTCGGGTGAGCGTGTTTGGCTTTGACTTGCGCCCCTAGGATGCAAATGCTGGAATAACAGGGTTCCTGGTATCTAAGACAAGTTTAGGTAAATCAGTTTTGGCGGCCAGATGGGGTTGTATGTTTTAAGATTTAATAGTCGGGTGAGGCTATTTGGCTTTGACTTGCTCCCCTAGGCTGCACATGCCAGATTGGCGAGGCTCCTGGAATCTAAGACAAGTTTTGGTAAAACAGTTTTGACAGCTAGGTAAGGCTGTATGCTTTAAGATTAAATTGTCGGGTGAGCCTGTTTGGCTTTGAGTTGCGCCCCTAGGATGCAAATGCTGGATTAACAGGGTTCCCGGTATCTAAGACAAGTTTAGGTAAATCAGTTTTGGCGGCCAAATGGGGCTATATGTTTTAAGATTTAATAGTCGGGTGAGGCTATTTGACTTTGCCTTGCTCCCCTAGGATGCAAATGCTGGAATAACAGGGTTCCTGGTATCTAAGACAAGTTTTGGTAAATCAGTTTTGGCGGCCAGATGGGGTTGTATGTTTTAAGATTTAATAGTCGGGTGAGGCTATTTGGCTTTGACTTGCTCCCCTAGGCTGCACATGCCAGATTGGCGAGGCTCCTGGAATCTAAGACAAGTTTTGGTAAAACAGTTTTGACAGCTAGGTAAGGCTGTATGCTTTAAGATTAAATTGTCGGGTGAGCCTGTTTGGCTTTGAGTTGCGCCCCTAGGATGCAAATGCTGGATTAACAGGGTTCTTGGTATCTGAAACAAGTTTTGGCCCCAGCTAGGTAAGGCTGTATGCTTTAAGATTAAATAGTCGGGTGAGACTATTTGGCTTTGACTTGCTCCCCTAGGCTGCAAATGCTAGATTAACAGGGCTCCTGGTTTCTAAGGCAAGTTTCGGTAAAACAGTTTCGACAGCTAGGTAAGGCTGTATGCTTTAAGATTAAATTGTCGGGTGAGCCTGTTTGGCTTTGAGTTGCGCCCCTAGGATGCAAATGGTGGATTAACAGGGTTCCTGGTATCTGAAACAAGTTTTGGTAAGGCAATTTTGAGTTCCAGGTGAGGCTGAATGTGTTAAGACTTAATAGTCGGGTGAGGCTATTTGGCTTTGACTTGCTCCCCTAGGCTGCACATGCCAGATTGGCGAGGCTCCTGTAATCTAAGACAGGTTTTGGTAAAACAGTTTTGACAGCTAGGTAAGGCTGTATGCTTTAAGATTAAATTGTCGGGTGAGCCTGTTTGGCTTTGAGTTGCGCCCCTAGGATGCAAATGCTGGATTAACAGGGTTCTTGGTATCTGAAACAAGTTTTGGCCCCAGCTAGGTAAGGCTGTATGCTTTAAGATTAAATAGTCGGGTGAGCGTGTTTGGCTTTGACTTGCGCCCCTAGGATGCAAATGCTGGAATAACAGGGTTCCTGGTATCTAAGACAAGTTTAGGTAAATCAGTTTTGGCGGCCAGATGGGGTTGTATGTTTTAAGATTTAATAGTCGGGTGAGGCTATTTGGCTTTGACTTGCTCCCCTAGGCTGCACATGCCAGATTGGCGAGGCTCCTGGAATCTAAGACAAGTTTTGGTAAAACAGTTTTGACAGCTAGGTAAGGCTGTATGCTTTAAGATTAAATTGTCGGGTGAGCCTGTTTGGCTTTGAGTTGCGCCCCTAGGCTCCACATGCCAGATTGGCGGGGCTCCTGGAATCTATGACAAGTTTCGGTAAAACAGTTTTGACAGCTAGGTAAGGCTGTATGCTTTAAGACTAAATAGTCGGGTGAGCGTGTTTGGCTTTGACTTGCGCCCCTAGGATGCAAATGCTGGAATAACAGGGTTTCTGGTATCTAAGACAAGTTTAGGTAAATCAGTTTTGGCGGCCAGATGGGGTTGTATGTTTTAAGATTTAATAGTTGGGTGAGGCTATTTGGCTTTGACTTGCTCCCCTAGGCTGCACATGCCAGATTGGCGAGGCTCCTGGAATCTAAGACAAGTTTTGGTAAAACAGTTTTGACAGCTAGGTAAGGCTGTATGCTTTAAGATTAAATTGTCGGGTGAGCCTGTTTGGCTTTGAGTTGCGCCCCTAGGATGCAAATTCTGGATTAACAGGGTTCCTTGTATCTAAGACAAGTTTAGGTAAATCAGTTTTGGCGGCCAAATGGGGCTATATGTTTTAAGATTTAATATTCGGGTGAGGCTATTTGGCTTTGACTTGCTCCCCTAGGCTGCACATGCCAGATTGGCGAGGCTCCTGGAATCTAAGACAAGTTTAGGTAAAACAGTTTTGACAGCTAGGTAAGGCTGTATGCTTTAAGATTAAATTGTCGGGTGAGCCTGTTTGGCTTTGAGTTGCGCCCCTAGGATGCAAATGCTGGATTAACAGGGTTCCCGGTATCTAAGACAAGTTTAGGTAAATCAGTTTTGGCGGCCAAATGGGGCTATATGTTTTAAGATTTAATAGTCGGGTGAGGCTATTTGACTTTGCCTTGCTCCCCTAGGATGCAAATGCTGGAATAACAGGGTTCCTGGTATCTAAGACAAGTTTTGGTAAATCAGTTTTGGCGGCCAGATGGGGTTGTATGTTTTAAGATTTAATAGTCGGGTGAGGCTATTTGGCTTTGACTTGCTCCCCTAGGCTGCACATGCCAGATTGGCGAGGCTCCTGGAATCTAAGACAAGTTTTGGTAAAACAGTTTTGACAGCTAGGTAAGGCTGTATGCTTTAAGATTAAATTGTCGGGTGAGCCTGTTTGGCTTTGAGTTGCGCCCCTAGGCTCCACATGCCAGATTGGCGGGGCTCCTGGAATCTATGACAAGTTTCGGTAAAACAGTTTTGACAGCTAGGTAAGGCTGTATGCTTTAAGATTAAATAGTCGGGTGAGCGTGTTTGGCTTTGAGTTGCGCCCCTAGGATGCAAATTCTGGATTAACAGGGTTCCTGGTATCTAAGACAAGTTTAGGTAAATCAGTTTCGGCGGCCAAATGGGGCTATATGTTTTAAGATTTAATAGTCGGGTGAGGCTATTTGGCTTTGACTTGCTCCCCTAGGCTGCACATGCCAGATTGGCGAGGCTCCTGGAATCTAAGACAAGTTTTGGTAAAACAGTTTTGACAGCTAGGTAAGGCTGTATGCTTTAAGATTAAATTGTCGGGTGAGCCTGTTTGGCTTTGAGTTGCGCCCCTAGGATGCAAATGCTGGATTAACAGGGTTCCCGGTATCTAAGACAAGTTTAGGTAAATCAGTTTTGGCGGCCAAATGGGGCTATATGTTTTAAGATTTAATAGTCGGGTGAGGCTATTTGACTTTGCCTTGCTCCCCTAGGATGCAAATGCTGGAATAACAGGGTTCCTGGTATCTAAGACAAGTTTTGGTAAATCAGTTTTGGCGGCCAGATGGGGTTGTATGTTTTAAGATTTAATAGTCGGGTGAGGCTATTTGGCTTTGACTTGCTCCCCTAGGCTGCACATGCCAGATTGGCGAGGCTCCTGGAATCTAAGACAAGTTTTGGTAAAACAGTTTTGACAGCTAGGTAAGGCTGTATGCTTTAAGATTAAATTGTCGGGTGAGCCTGTTTGGCTTTGAGTTGCGCCCCTAGGATGCAAATGCTGGATTAACAGGGTTCTTGGTATCTGAAACAAGTTTTGGCCCCAGCTAGGTAAGGCTGTATGCTTTAAGATTAAATAGTCGGGTGAGACTATTTGGCTTTGACTTGCTCCCCTAGGCTGCAAATGCTAGATTAACAGGGCTCCTGGTTTCTAAGGCAAGTTTCGGTAAAACAGTTTCGACAGCTAGGTAAGGCTGTATGCTTTAAGATTAAATTGTCGGGTGAGCCTGTTTGGCTTTGAGTTGCGCCCCTAGGATGCAAATGCTGGATTAACAGGGTTCCTGGTATCTGAAACAAGTTTTGGTAAGGCAATTTTGAGTTCCAGGTGAGGCTGAATGTGTTAAGACTTAATAGTCGGGTGAGGCTATTTGGCTTTGACTTGCTCCCCTAGGCTGCACATGCCAGATTGGCGAGGCTCCTGTAATCTAAGACAGGTTTTGGTAAAACAGTTTTGACAGCTAGGTAAGGCTGTATGCTTTAAGATTAAATTGTCGGGTGAGCCTGTTTGGCTTTGAGTTGCGCCCCTAGGATGCAAATGCTGGATTAACAGGGTTCTTGGTATCTGAAACAAGTTTTGGCCCCAGCTAGGTAAGGCTGTATGCTTTAAGATTAAATAGTCGGGTGAGCGTGTTTGGCTTTGACTTGCGCCCCTAGGATGCAAATGCTGGAATAACAGGGTTCCTGGTATCTAAGACAAGTTTAGGTAAATCAGTTTTGGCGGCCAGATGGGGTTGTATGTTTTAAGATTAAATTGTCGGGTGAGCCTGTTTGGCTTTGAGTTGCGCCCCTAGGATGCAAATGCTGGATTAACAGGGTTCCTGGTATCTGAAACAAGTTTTGGTAAGGCAATTTTGAGTTCCAGGTGAGGCTGAATGTGTTAAGACTTAATAGTCGGGTGAGGCTATTTGGCTTTGACTTGCTCCCCTAGGCTGCACATGCCAGATTGGCGAGGCTCCTGTAATCTAAGACAGGTTTTGGTAAAACAGTTTTGACAGCTAGGTAAGGCTGTATGCTTTAAGATTAAATTGTCGGGTGAGCCTGTTTGGCTTTGAGTTGCGCCCCTAGGATGCAAATGCTGGATTAACAGGGTTCTTGGTATCTGAAACAAGTTTTGGCCCCAGCTAGGTAAGGCTGTATGCTTTAAGATTAAATAGTCGGGTGAGCGTGTTTGGCTTTGACTTGCGCCCCTAGGATGCAAATGCTGGAATAACAGGGTTCCTGGTATCTAAGACAAGTTTAGGTAAATCAGTTTTGGCGGCCAGATGGGGTTGTATGTTTTAAGATTTAATAGTCGGGTGAGGCTATTTGGCTTTGACTTGCTCCCCTAGGCTGCACATGCCAGATTGGCGAGGCTCCTGGAATCTAAGACAAGTTTTGGTAAAACAGTTTTGACAGCTAGGTAAGGCTGTATGCTTTAAGATTAAATTGTCGGGTGAGCCTGTTTGGCTTTGAGTTGCGCCCCTAGGCTCCACATGCCAGATTGGCGGGGCTCCTGGAATCTATGACAAGTTTCGGTAAAACAGTTTTGACAGCTAGGTAAGGCTGTATGCTTTAAGATTAAATAGTCGGGTGAGCGTGTTTGGCTTTGACTTGCGCCCCTAGGATGCAAATGCTGGAATAACAGGGTTTCTGGTATCTAAGACAAGTTTAGGTAAATCAGTTTTGGCGGCCAGATGGGGTTGTATGTTTTAAGATTTAATAGTTGGGTGAGGCTATTTGGCTTTGACTTGCTCCCCTAGGCTGCACATGCCAGATTGGCGAGGCTCCTGGAATCTAAGACAAGTTTTGAGTAAAACAGTTTTGACAGCTAGGTAAGGCTGTATGCTTTAAGATTAAATTGTCGGGTGAGCCTGTTTGGCTTTGAGTTGCGCCCCTAGGATGCAAATTCTGGATTAACAGGGTTCCTGGTATCTAAGACAAGTTTAGGTAAATCAGTTTTGGCGGCCAAATGGGGCTATATGTTTTAAGATTTAATAGTCGGGTGAGGCTATTTGGCTTTGACTTGCTCCCCTAGGCTGCACATGCCAGATTGGCGAGGCTCCTGGAATCTAAGACAAGTTTTGGTAAAACAGTTTTGACAGCTAGGTAAGGCTGTATGCTTTAAGATTAAATTGTCGGGTGAGCCTGTTTGGCTTTGAGTTGCGCCCCTAGGATGCAAATGCTGGATTAACAGGGTTCCCGGTATCTAAGACAAGTTTAGGTAAATCAGTTTTGGCGGCCAAATGGGGCTATATGTTTTAAGATTTAATAGTCGGGTGAGGCTATTTGACTTTGCCTTGCTCCCCTAGGATGCAAATGCTGGAATAACAGGGTTCCTGGTATCTAAGACAAGTTTTGGTAAATCAGTTTTGGCGGCCAGATGGGGTTGTATGTTTTAAGATTTAATAGTCGGGTGAGGCTATTTGGCTTTGACTTGCTCCCCTAGGCTGCACATGCCAGATTGGCGAGGCTCCTGGAATCTAAGACAAGTTTTGGTAAAACAGTTTTGACAGCTAGGTAAGGCTGTATGCTTTAAGATTAAATTGTCGGGTGAGCCTGTTTGGCTTTGAGTTGCGCCCCTAGGCTCCACATGCCAGATTGGCGGGGCTCCTGGAATCTATGACAAGTTTCGGTAAAACAGTTTTGACAGCTAGGTAAGGCTGTATGCTTTAAGATTAAATAGTCGGGTGAGCGTGTTTGGCTTTGACTTGCGCCCCTAGGATGCAAATGCTGGAATAACAGGGTTCCTGGTATCTAAGACAAGTTTAGGTAAATCAGTTTTGGCGGCCAGATGGGGTTGTATGTTTTAAGATTTAATAGTCGGGTGAGGCTATTTGGCTTTGACTTGCTCCCCTAGGCTGCACATGCCAGATTGGCGAGGCTCCTGGAATCTAAGACAAGTTTTGGTAAAACAGTTTTGACAGCTAGGTAAGGCTGTATGCTTTAAGATTAAATTGTCGGGTGAGCCTGTTTGGCTTTGAGTTGCGCCCCTAGGATGCAAATTCTGGATTAACAGGGTTCCTGGTATCTAAGACAAGTTTAGGTAAATCAGTTTTGGCGGCCAAATGGGGCTATATGTTTTAAGATTTAATAGTCGGGTGAGGCTATTTGACTTTGCCTTGCTCCCCTAGGATGCAAATGCTGGAATAACAGGGTTCCTGGTATCTAAGACAAGTTTTGGTAAATCAGTTTTGGCGGCCAGATGGGGTTGTATGTTTTAAGATTTAATAGTCGGGTGAGGCTATTTGGCTTTGACTTGCTCCCCTAGGCTGCACATGCCAGATTGGCGAGGCTCCTGGAATCTAAGACAAGTTTTGGTAAAACAGTTTTGACAGCTAGGTAAGGCTGTATGCTTTAAGATTAAATTGTCGGGTGAGCCTGTTTGGCTTTGAGTTGCGCCCCTAGGCTCCACATGCCAGATTGGCGGGGCTCCTGGAATCTATGACAAGTTTCGGTAAAACAGTTTTGACAGCTAGGTAAGGCTGTATGCTTTAAGATTAAATAGTCGGGTGAGCGTGTTTGGCTTTGACTTGCGCCCCTAGGATGCAAATGCTGGAATAACAGGGTTCCTGGTATCTAAGACAAGTTTAGGTAAATCAGTTTTGGCGGCCAGATGGGGTTGTATGTTTTAAGATTTAATAGTCGGGTGAGGCTATTTGGCTTTGACTTGCTCCCCTAGGCTGCACATGCCAGATTGGCGAGGCTCCTGGAATCTAAGACAAGTTTTGGTAAAACAGTTTTGACAGCTAGGTAAGGCTGTATGCTTTAAGATTAAATTGTCGGGTGAGCCTGTTTGGCTTTGAGTTGCGCCCCTAGGCTCCACATGCCAGATTGGCGGGGCTCCTGGAATCTATGACAAGTTTCGGTAAAACAGTTTTGACAGCTAGGTAAGGCTGTATGCTTTAAGATTAAATAGTCGGGTGAGCGTGTTTGGCTTTGACTTGCGCCCCTAGGATGCAAATGCTGGAATAACAGGGTTCCTGGTATCTAAGACAAGTTTAGGTAAATCAGTTTTGGCGGCCAGATGGGGTTGTATGTTTTAAGATTTAATAGTCGGGTGAGGCTATTTGGCTTTGACTTGCTCCCCTAGGCTGCACATGCCAGATTGGCGAGGCTCCTGGAATCTAAGACAAGTTTTGGTAAAACAGTTTTGACAGCTAGGTAAGGCTGTATGCTTTAAGATTAAATTGTCGGGTGAGCCTGTTTGGCTTTGAGTTGCGCCCCTAGGATGCAAATTCTGGATTAACAGGGTTCCTGGTATATAAGACAAGTTTAGGTAAATCAGTTTCGGCGGCCAAATGGGGCTATATGTTTTAAGATTTAATAGTCGGGTGAGGCTATTTGACTTTGCCTTGCTCCCCTAGGATGCAAATGCTGGAATAACAGGGTTCCTGGTATCTAAGACAAGTTTTGGTAAATCAGTTTTGGCGGCCAGATGGGGTTGTATGTTTTAAGATTTAATAGTCGGGTGAGGCTATTTGGCTTTGACTTGCTCCCCTAGGCTGCACATGCCAGATTGGCGAGGCTCCTGGAATCTAAGACAAGTTTTGGTAAAACAGTTTTGACAGCTAGGTAAGGCTGTATGCTTTAAGATTAAATTGTCGGGTGAGCCTGTTTGGCTTTGAGTTGCGCCCCTAGGCTCCACATGCCAGATTGGCGGGGCTCCTGGAATCTATGACAAGTTTCGGTAAAACAGTTTTGACAGCTAGGTAAGGCTGTATGCTTTAAGATTAAATAGTCGGGTGAGCGTGTTTGGCTTTGACTTGCGCCCCTAGGATGCAAATGCTGGAATAACAGGGTTCCTGGTATCTAAGACAAGTTTAGGTAAATCAGTTTTGGCGGCCAGATGGGGTTGTATGTTTTAAGATTTAATAGTCGGGTGAGGCTATTTGGCTTTGACTTGCTCCCCTAGGCTGCACATGCCAGATTGGCGAGGCTCCTGGAATCTAAGACAAGTTTTGGTAAAACAGTTTTGACAGCTAGGTAAGGCTGTATGCTTTAAGATTAAATTGTCGGGTGAGCCTGTTTGGCTTTGAGTTGCGCCCCTAGGATGCAAATTCTGGATTAACAGTGTTCCTGGTATCTAAGACAAGTTTAGGTAAATCAGTTTTGGCGGCCAAATGGGGCTATATGTTTTAAGATTTAATAGTCGGGTGAGGCTATTTGACTTTGCCTTGCTCCCCTAGGATGCAAATGCTGGAATAACAGGGTTCCTGGTATCTAAGACAAGTTTTGGTAAATCAGTTTTGGCGGCCAGATGGGGTTGTATGTTTTAAGATTTAATAGTCGGGTGAGGCTATTTGGCTTTGACTTGCTCCCCTAGGCTGCACATGCCAGATTGGCGAGGCTCCTGGAATCTAAGACAAGTTTTGGTAAAACAGTTTTGACAGCTAGGTAAGGCTGTATGCTTTAAGATTAAATTGTCGGGTGAGCCTGTTTGGCTTTGAGTTGCGCCCCTAGGCTCCACATGCCAGATTGGCGGGGCTCCTGGAATCTATGACAAGTTTCGGTAAAACAGTTTTGACAGCTAGGTAAGGCTGTATGCTTTAAGATTAAATAGTCGGGTGAGCGTGTTTGGCTTTGACTTGCGCCCCTAGGATGCAAATGCTGGAATAACAGGGTTCCTGGTATCTAAGACAAGTTTAGGTAAATCAGTTTTGGCGGCCAGATGGGGTTGTATGTTTTAAGATTTAATAGTCGGGTGAGGCTATTTGGCTTTGACTTGCTCCCCTAGGCTGCACATGCCAGATTGGAGAGGCTCCTGGAATCTAAGACAAGTTTTGGTAAAACAGTTTTGACAGCTAGGTAAGGCTGTATGCTTTAAGATTAAATTGTCGGGTGAGCCTGTTTGGCTTTGAGTTGCGCCCCTAGGATGCAAATTCTGGATTAACAGGGTTCCTGGTATATAAGACAAGTTTAGGTAAATCAGTTTCGGCGGCCAAATGGGGCTATATGTTTTAAGATTTAATAGTCGGGTGAGGCTATTTGGCTTTGACTTGCTCCCCTAGGCTGCACATGCCAGATTGGCGAGGCTCCTGGAATCTAAGACAAGTTTTGGTAAAACAGTTTTGACAGCTAGGTAAGGCTGTATGCTTTAAGATTAAATTGTCGGGTGAGCCTGTTTGGCTTTGAGTTGCGCCCCTAGGATGCAAATGCTGGATTAACAGGGTTCCCGGTATCTAAGACAAGTTTAGGTAAATCAGTTTTGGCGGCCAAATGGGGCTATATGTTTTAAGATTTAATAGTCGGGTGAGGCTATTTGACTTTGCCTTGCTCCCCTAGGATGCAAATGCTGGAATAACAGGGTTCCTGGTATCTAAGACAAGTTTTGGTAAATCAGTTTTGGCGGCCAGATGGGGTTGTATGTTTTAAGATTTAATAGTCGGGTGAGGCTATTTGGCTTTGACTTGCTTCCCTAGGCTGCACATGCCAGATTGGCGAGGCTCCTGGAATCTAAGACAAGTTTTGGTAAAACAGTTTTGACAGCTAGGTAAGGCTGTATGCGTTAAGATTAAATTGTCGGGTGAGCCTGTTTGGCTTTGAGTTGCGCCCCTAGGATGCAAATGCTGGATTAACAGGGTTCTTGGTATCTGAAACAAGTTTTGGCCCCAGCTAGGTAAGGCTGTATGCTTTAAGATTAAATAGTCGGGTGAGACTATTTGGCTTTGACTTGCTCCCCTAGGCTGCAAATGCTAGATTAACAGGGCTCCTGGTTTCTAAGGCAAGTTTCGGTAAAACAGTTTTGACAGCTAGGTAAGGCTGTATGCTTTAAGATTAAATAGTCGGGTGAGCCTGTTTGGCTTTGACTTGCGCCCCTAGGATGCAAATGCTGGAATAACAGGGTTCCTGGTATCTAAGACAAGTTTAGGTAAATCAGTTTCGGCGGCCAGATGGGGTTGTATGTTTTAAGATTTAATAGTCGGGTGAGGCTATTTGGCTTTGACTTGCTCCCCTAGGCTCCACATGCCAGATTGGCGAGGCTCCTGGAATCTAAGACAAGTTTTGGTAAAACAGTTTTGACAGCTAGGTAAGGCTGTATGCTTTAAGATTAAATTGTCGGGTGAGCCTGTTTGGCTTTGAGTTGCGCCCCTAGGATGCAAATTCTGGATTAACAGGGTTCCTGGTGTCTAAGACAAGTTTAGGTAAATCAGTTTTGTCGGCCAAATGGGGCTATATGTTTTAAGATTTAATAGTCGGGTGAGGCTATTTGGCTTTGACTTGCTCCCCTAGGCTGCACATGCCAGATTGGCGAGGCTCCTGGAATCTAAGACAAGTTTTGGTAAAACAGTTTTGACAGCTAGGTAAGGCTGTATGCTTTAAGATTAAATTGTCGGGTGAGCCTGTTTGGCTTTGAGTTGCGCCCCAAGGATGCAAATGCTGGATTAACAGGGTTCCCGGTATCTAAGACAAGTTTAGGTAAATCAGTTTTGGCGGCCAAATGGGGCTATATGTTTTAAGATTTAATAGTCGGGTGAGGCTATTTGACTTTGCCTTGCTCCCCTAGGATGCAAATGCTGGAATAACAGGGTTCCTGGTATCTAAGACAAGTTTTGGTAAATCAGTTTTGGCGGATTTAATATTTAATAGTCGGGTGAGGCTATTTGGCTTTGACTTGCTCCCCTAGGCTGCACATGCCAGATTGGCGAGGCTCCTGGAATCTAAGACAAGTTTTGGTAAAACAGTTTTGACAGCTGGGTAAGGCTGTATGCTTTAAGATTAAATTGTCGGGTGAGCCTGTTTGGCTTTGAGTTGCGCCCCTAGGATGCAAATGCTGGATTAACAGGGTTCTTGGTATCTGAAACAAGTTTTGGCCCCAGCTAGGTAAGGCTGTATGCTTTAAGATTAAATAGTCGGGTGAGACTATTTGGCTTTGACTTGCTCCCCTAGGCTGCAAATGCTAGATTAACAGGGCTCCTGGTTTCTAAGGCAAGTTTTGGTAAAGCAGTTTTGGCAGCTACGTAAGTCTGTATGTTTTAAGATTAAATTGTCGGGTGAGCCTGTTTGGCTTTGACTTGCTCCCCTAGGCTCCACATGCCCAATTTGGCGGGCTCCTGGAATCTAAGACCAGTTTTGGTAAAACAGTTTTGACAGCTGGGCAAGACTGTATGTTTTAAGATTAAATAGTCGGTTGAGGCTGTTTGGCTTTGAGTTGCGCCCCTAGGATGCAAATGCTGGATTAAAAGGGTTCCTGGTATCTGAAACAACTTTTGGTAAGGCAATTTTGAGTTCCAGGTGAGGCTGAATGTGTTAAGACTTAATAGTCGGGTGAGACTATTTTGCTTTGACTTGCTCCCCTAGGCAGCAAATGCTAGATTAACAGGGCTCCTGGTTTGTAAGGCAAGTTTTGGTAAAGCAGTTTTGGCAGCTACGTATGTCTGTATGTTTTAAGATTAAATTGTCGGGTGAGCCTGTTTGGCCTTGACTTGCTCCCCTAGGCTCCACATGCCAGATTGGCGAGGCTCCTGGAATCTAAGACAAGTTTTGGTAAAACAGTTTTGACAGCTAGGTAAGGCTGTATGCTTTAAGATTAAATTGTCGGGTGAGCCTGTTTGGCTTTGAGATGCGCCCCTAGGATGCAAATGCTGGATTAACAGGGTTCCTGGTATCTAAGACAAGTTTAGGTAAATCAGTTTTGGCGGCCAGATGGGGTTGTATGTTTTAAGATTTAATAGTCGGGTGAGGCTATTTGGCTTTGACTTGCTCCCCTAGGCTGCACATGCCAGATTGGCGAGGCTCCTGGAATCTAAGACAAGTTTTGGTAAAACAGTTTTGACAGCTAGGTAAGGCTGTATGCTTTAAGATTAAATTGTCGGGTGAGCCTGTTTGGCTTTGAGTTGCGCCCCTAGGCTCCACATGCCAGATTGGCGGGGCTCCTGGAATCTATGACAAGTTTCGGTAAAACAGTTTTGACAGCTAGGTAAGGCTGTATGCTTTAAGATTAAATAGTCGGGTGAGCGTGTTTGGCTTTGACTTGCGCCCCTAGGATGCAAATGCTGGAATAACAGGGTTCCTGGTATCTAAGACAAGTTTAGGTAAATCAGTTTTGGCGGCCAGATGGGGTTGTATGTTTTAAGATTTAATAGTCGGGTGAGGCTATTTGGCTTTGACTTGCTCCCCTAGGCTGCACATGCCAGATTGGCGAGGCTCCTGGAATCTAAGACAAGTTTTGGTAAAACAGTTTTGACAGCTAGGTAAGGCTGTATGCTTTAAGATTAAATTGTCGGGTGAGCCTGTTTGGCTTTGAGTTGCGCCCCTAGGATGCAAATTCTGGATTAACAGGGTTCCTGGTATATAAGACAAGTTTAGGTAAATCAGTTTCGGCGGCCAAATGGGGCTATATGTTTTAAGATTTAATAGTCGGGTGAGGCTGTTTGGCTTTGACTTGCTCCCCTAGGCTGCACATGCCAGATTGGCGAGGCTCCTGGAATCTAAGACAAGTTTTGGTAAAACAGTTTTGACAGCTAGGTAAGGCTGTATGCTTTAAGATTAAATTGTCGGGTGAGCCTGTTTGGCTTTGAGTTGCGCCCCTAGGATGCAAATGCTGGATTAACAGGGTTCCCGGTATCTAAGACAAGTTTAGGTAAATCAGTTTTGGCGGCCAAATGGGGCTATATGTTTTAAGATTTAATAGTCGGGTGAGGCTATTTGACTTTGCCTTGCTCCCCTAGGATGCAAATGCTGGAATAACAGGGTTCCTGGTATCTAAGACAAGTTTTGGTAAATCAGTTTTGGCGGCCAGATGGGGTTGTATGTTTTAAGATTTAATAGTCGGGTGAGGCTATTTGGCTTTGACTTGCTTCCCTAGGCTGCACATGCCAGATTGGCGAGGCTCCTGGAATCTAAGACAAGTTTTGGTAAAACAGTTTTGACAGCTAGGTAAGGCTGTATGCGTTAAGATTAAATTGTCGGGTGAGCCTGTTTGGCTTTGAGTTGCGCCCCTAGGATGCAAATGCTGGATTAACAGGGTTCTTGGTATCTGAAACAAGTTTTGGCCCCAGCTAGGTAAGGCTGTATGCTTTAAGATTAAATAGTCGGGTGAGACTATTTGGCTTTGACTTGCTCCCCTAGGCTGCAAATGCTAGATTAACAGGGCTCCTGGTTTCTAAGGCAAGTTTCGGTAAAACAGTTTTGACAGCTAGGTAAGGCTGTATGCTTTAAGATTAAATAGTCGGGTGAGCGTGTTTGGCTTTGACTTGCGCCCCTAGGATGCAAATGCTGGAATAACAGGGTTCCTGGTATCTAAGACAAGTTTAGGTAAATCAGTTTCGGCGGCCAGATGGGGTTGTATGTTTTAAGATTTAATAGTCGGGTGAGCCTGTTTGGCTTTGACTTGCTCCCCTAGGCTCCACATGCCAGATTGGCGAGGCTCCTGGAATCTAAGACAAGTTTTGGTAAAACAGTTTTGACAGCTAGGTAAGGCTGTATGCTTTAAGATTAAATTGTCGGGTGAGCCTGTTTGGCTTTGAGTTGCGCCCCTAGGATGCAAATTCTGGATTAACAGGGTTCCTGGTATCTAAGACAAGTTTAGGTAAATCAGATTTGTCGGCCAAATGGGGCTATATGTTTTAAGATTTAATAGTCGGGTGAGGCTATTTGGCTTTGACTTGCTCCCCTAGGCTGCACATGCCAGATTGGCGAGGCTCCTGGAATCTAAGACAAGTTTTGGTAAAACAGTTTTGACAGCTAGGTAAGGCTGTATGCTTTAAGATTAAATTGTCGGGTGAGCCTGTTTGGCTTTGAGTTGCGCCCCTAGGATGCAAATGCTGGATTAACAGGGTTCCCGGTATCTAAGACAAGTTTAGGTAAATCAGTTTTGGCGGCCAAATGGGGCTATATGTTTTAAGATTTAATAGTCGGGTGAGGCTATTTGACTTTGCCTTGCTCCCCTAGGATGCAAATGCTGGAATAACAGGGTTCCTGGTATCTAAGACAAGTTTTGGTAAATCAGTTTTGGCGGATTTAATATTTAATAGTCGGGTGAGGCTATTTGGCTTTGACTTGCTCCCCTAGGCTGCACATGCCAGATTGGCGAGGCTCCTGGAATCTAAGACAAGTTTTGGTAAAACAGTTTTGACAGCTGGGTAAGGCTGTATGCTTTAAGATTAAATTGTCGGGTGAGCCTGTTTGGCTTTGAGTTGCGCCCCTAGGATGCAAATGCTGGATTAACAGGGTTCTTGGTATCTGAAACAAGTTTTGGCCCCAGCTAGGTAAGGCTGTATGCTTTAAGATTAAATAGTCGGGTGAGACTATTTGGCTTTGACTTGCTCCCCTAGGCTGCAAATGCTAGATTAACAGGGCTCCTGGTTTCTAAGGCAAGTTTTGGTAAAGCAGTTTTGGCAGCTACGTAAGTCTGTATGTTTTAAGATTAAATTGTCGGGTGAGCCTGTTTGGCTTTGACTTGCTCCCCTAGGCTCCACATGCCCAATTTGGCGGGCTCCTGGAATCTAAGACCAGTTTTGGTAAAACAGTTTTGACAGCTGGGCAAGACTGTATGTTTTAAGATTAAATAGTCGGTTGAGGCTGTTTGGCTTTGAGTTGCGCCCCTAGGATGCAAATGCTGGATTAAAAGGGTTCCTGGTATCTGAAACAACTTTTGGTAAGGCAATTTTGAGTTCCAGGTGAGGCTGAATGTGTTAAGACTTAATAGTCGGGTGAGACTATTTTGCTTTGACTTGCTCCCCTAGGCAGCAAATGCTAGATTAACAGGGCTCCTGGTTTGTAAGGCAAGTTTTGGTAAAGCAGTTTTGGCAGCTACGTATGTCTGTATGTTTTAA
>JBAMCE010000461.1:600000-970000 GCA_037075305.1 Drosophila kanekoi
GATACATATGTATATCTAGAAGCAGCCGCTCCTTCCCGAATCTCGAGGCCCGTTCCATATAGATATACAAATACATATATGTCTAGAAGCAGCCGATCCTTCCCGTACCTCGAGGCCCGTTCCATATAGATACATATGTATATCTAGAAGCAGCCGATCCTTCCCGCATCTCGAGGCCCGTTCCATATAGATACATATGTATGTCTAGCAGCAGCCGATCCTTCCCGCATCTCGAGGCCCGTTCCATATAGATACATATGTATATCTTGAAGCAGCTGCCTCTTTCCGTACCTCCCTCCAACAAAACGGGTCGAAAATTCCGGTTTTGGTTTGTTTTCTAATTTGTTTATTCTCAATTCTCGTATCATTATTATTGCGATGTAAAAAGGCCTCTAGCATGACTATGTTGGATCGATCCCAAGTTAAATCGTTTACCCAATGGAATTGACAACGATTTTTTCCGATTTTTTCACTACAAAAAATGTTCCTTTATACAA
Organism: Drosophila kanekoi; assembly: GCA_037075305.1. NCBI lineage: Eukaryota > Metazoa > Arthropoda > Insecta > Diptera > Drosophilidae > Drosophila > Drosophila kanekoi. The sequence goes on from JBAMCE010000461.1 coordinate 600,498, forward strand.
ATACATAATTACTTATCTATGCTATATTTATATATATTTATATGTATTAATCCAAGTTAAGTGTTTAGAAAACTTTTTATATTTGGAATATCTCGGGTATAGTTGCCTGAGTTTCGAAAGATATAGCTTTCTGATCTCGCACCTCCGATTGGCATTAGCAAAACATTCAATTTTACATTTCAATCAAATTTTTTTGGCTGCCAATCAATTGTAGAAAGTTTCTCGAGTACAAAACGACAAATCTTTCCGAAACAGGACTTAACCAAGTTATGTACATTAAATGTTTTTGAATCATGTTAAAAATGGGAATTTTTCGGGTACTTGAAGTCCGATTTTCGGATCATTCAACAAATCCAATTCCAAAATTTGACAAGGGCTACAATTTTAGGTTTTAACATAAAAGGGATTCGCTTCCAATCTATTTAATAGAGCAGCACGAATCCTCTCGCGGACTTCGATTGGCTGAGTTAGTTATATAAACAGCTTTAATGGGGTTGCACGGTCTAAAGGTACGAAAAAATACTAGATGGATAATACATTCATTATCTGGGGGGGATTGGGGGATTACAAACAAGGAAAGAGCAGTCACTAGCATTGTTGAACTTTTCGCTTTGGTTTAGACACATTTATTGCGCGGGGGATTCCGTAGCTGACGGCGCCGGCGCCGCTGCCGACGTTTCCGTGTTCCCATCCGGCGGCCCGGAGGATGATCTACAACGTGCAACCAGGTCGCTGTAGGGCTTGTCCTGCAGCAGGCAGACAAGGACAACGGTCATATTGTCGCCGCCGAGGCCGCCCATTTGGCAGTCCGGGGCGAGGCAATGGTTCATCAGCTCCTCGCAAATCTCCTCCGGCTGCTTGTCGAGGGCGATGCGCGATCGACAGAACTCGAGCACTTCCTCGTTGCTCATCACATCCCAAATGCCATCGCATGCCAGCACAATAAATTCCCAGTCCGGCATTATTTGGCGCGTCTCCACATCCGGGTAGGCTGCAGCAACAACGAGGTGTTAACAATGAATGCGTACATTCACCTGCGTATATATTCACCTGTGACTATTTGCTCTTCCGGCTTTTTGTTCGCCCGCTTGAACACAAAGTCACCCAGCGCACGGGAAAGTGCAAGATTGCCATTGACGCGATTAAATTCCACCCAGCCGCCGCCCTCGATGATGCGCTTCGATTCCGCCTCATTGTTCGGTTTGTGATCCACGGAAAGCGTCTCCACCTTCCCATTGACGCTGGCAATGGCCCGCGAGTCTCCGGCATTGGCGCAATACAGCATATTATCCTTGACCAGCACAACAACGGCTGTAGACCCGGCCATCTGATCGCCCCACGATTCATTGTGCAGCATCTCATAGTCTATGTCCAGGAAACCCTACAAGTTCCAGAGAGTGAGTGAGTTGATGATTGAGTGATGTGGATCAATAAGTTCCAGAGAGAGAGTGTTGATGATTGAGTGATGTGGACCAATAAGTTCCAAAGAGAGTTGATGATTGAGTGATGTAGACCAAAGGCGATGAATCGGAACGGATGTGGGACATTCCAACCAAAAAGAGATGCCGGAACACACCTGAGCCCGGACTCGAACGGAACAATTTGTTGCGAAATAAAGCACTTTTAAGCGCACATAACTTGGACCCCAAACACTGGATTAATCCAATCATATTTTAAAGAGGAAAGGTTCCAACAAATGGGTTCTATCTATGGGTTATGGGTGTGCCAAAAGGCAGGTCGCCGGTTCGAATTATGCACATATTGAGCTTTGCAGCTTTGAGCACATATAACCTGGACCCCAAACCATTGAATTAATTCAAGCTGATATGAAAAATAAAAGGTTCTTTTGACTGAAGATGGGCTTTTGGATGTGGAAAGCCAGTTGCTCGAGGCAGGTCGCCGGTTCGACCAAATATGAAAAATTATAGGTTCAATCAAAACCCGGGTTTATGGATGTGCTACAAGGCAGGTCGCCGGTTCAAACCATTAACCGGATTAAGCAATCTTTGGCTAATAGAGCCCTGATCAAAACACCACTTGCCTGTTTCAGTGCCTTTTCGATATCGTTCTCATTGTATTCGGGCCGCTTGAGCACGAATTTGTGTAAATGCTTGCCCGCATATTGGGCGACAGTCGCGCCGCCATGCCCATCGTAGACGGCAAAGAAGGCCGCCTTGGGATCGTCCGGCAGGGCGAGTATGTGTGTGTGCGAATCCTCCATGTTGATGCGCCATCCCTGCATGCAGCTGCTGCCGACGCGATACTGTTGATTCTGGCAATACGATGACTCCTTTGCGGTCACCGGCTCGGATAGTGTCTGGCCCATCTCAGTTGGCGCTGATTATCTGCCAAGAGATAAAATGGGGATAAATAAAGGCTATTAGCCGGCATTGTCCGGGCCACAGCTGACTGCACAAGACATCCATTTGCAAAAAGCATTAACAAAACAAAAGAAACACTAGAACAACCTTTGATTCTACATTTTGCTGTCTTTTTACATTTATTGTTGTTTCTTTTTGTTTGTTTATTTGTTTGCTTTTGCTGCCGACCGACTGCGCAGCAGGGCAGAGGGCAAACGCAGTTAAACCAGATAAAATGTTGATAACATATCTGGCTCTTTTTCTTAGTCATGTGATGGGGACGTAAACAAAGTGACTGACAAACTGGTCAAAAATGTAAATTTCGACGCGTCTAGAACAATGGCTCCGGCAGGCAATGAAGTTGTGTGCGATGAAGAGGCTTACCTGGCACGGGTGCTGCTCCCAATACATTTACAACTTTAGCTGGCTTATTTGATTATTGCGACTACATCTATTTGTAAACGTTTATCGCTTGAACGCCGGAATTTTGTTTTGGCTTTGCGCGTATGATAAATGCAGCGACACGTTTTTTTTTTGTTTTGTAGCGGGCGTCGCAGTTTCAGTTTAGCTTAAATGAACTTAACCAAGTCTACTTTGCTTTACTTTACTTTATAATTTATCGTTAGCGATAAATATTGAATTGCAACCACGCAAAATATCGTCGATATTATCGATAGTATTTGGCAGCAATAGTATTTTTCGGCGATATCAGCGTAAGTTTTACTGTTTTATTGGCTTTATTAGCTCGCTGATCTGACGGAAAATGCTTAATTGACACTGCGATATTTTTTAAAGTTTAAAATGCTTTCAAATCGGCACAGTATTATCTAATATCTTACATTTTAAGCAATAACTTGACCGGCGTGCGTGTCATAGCAACGAGCTTTAAGCTAGCAGCATCATAGAACATCGATGCGAAACTGACAGCTATAATTATCGTGAATTTAATTAAAAAACACGTTGTAATAAGAAGTAATGTGTTGCTTTCCTAAAAACGTAACCAGACTGATTAGTCTTATATGACTAACGTTTTGCCTTTTAATTTGCGGTTAATGCGCCAATATGTGTACAAACCGCACAGATTCTGTTTCAGCTATGCTCTTTCGCTTTCACTCTCTGGACTCTCTCGCGCCATCCATGTTATCTGGTGTTGTTGGCGTTTCTCAACTTCGTTCTTTTCGGCTTTTGCCGCTGCTGCTGCCAAGTGCATTGAATTTTGCAAATTCTGTTTTGCGGCAAATAAACGAATTCAAGGACAAATGACGTCAGCCAAACATTTTCGTGCTCGCTGCTGCCGCGTTGGTCAGTGGCGTGCATAATGCTTTGAGGGGGGAGCTACTAGCGAGCTAGGGGAAGCTAGCTAGCAACGATGTTTATCAATATATCGCTTCAAGATTGCATCGACAATATTTGAATGTTCGAATCAAATCATTCCGATTTATCATACGCTAAACATCGGTATATGGGATTTTCGTTTTTAAGTGAATACCCCTAACTCAGGTTGCTTTACCCGCCTCTGTCCATTTAAACTTTGTGTTTGTTTATTTTGTTTTTTGATTTCTTATTAAAAAGAAAACAAAGCAAAAACTATATTAAATATTTGCACAGCAGCAGAGATACCGAAAAGCATCGAGTATTTCTGATAAAGAACTGTACCCTGCGTTCTCTCTCTCTCTCTCTCTCGCTCTCTCATTCGTTTTTATCAACGACAGTGTTGAATGCGTTACAAATGTCAATGAAATTTCTTTTGTTTTTTATTTTTAGAATGGGCGTGGTCGATACCGGCTTGCCTTAGTCAAGGGTTCTATTGCAATGGTCTTCCCACAGTTACGCTCGTCCCTCCGTACACTCCCTCCAACCCACACACACTCTCTCGCTGTCCCTCTCTCTTTCTTTCGCTGCGGTTCTTATCGCCTGCTCCTCGCATTTATTTGCCCCTGTTCTGCTTTTTGTTTTAGCTCATTGAAAGTGCAATTCAGTCGCAGCACGCATTTTATTTTCCAAGCCTCTTGAAACGCACATTTATTATGCATTTAACGTTGTCGTCGGCTGCACACCACCCGCCCTCCCCCCACAGGCAATGCACTCGCGCCAACCATCAGCCATTAACCATTTGCCATTCGAATTTGTACGTCCTCCTCCCCGCAACCCCACCCCTCCCGGGCTACTAAATAATTTCCATATTGTTTGTCAACGGTCACAGCGAAACGCATCCAGATCCCGATTCCGATTCCGATCCCTATTCCAAGCTCAACAACGGCGACATTATCGCTGGCCGCTTTCCAACCGATTCGTATGCAGTCTGCATGCAAATGTTGCGTGAAGGGAGGGGTGTGGAAGAGGGGGGAGGGAGCTGCAGCACACAGATATCGCCGCAGTAGCAGTTCAATCACATTGCACAAAAGTTCGAGGTCAGTTATAAAAATAAAATTATATATACACACACACATGCACATGCATATGTATGCATGTACATATGTATGTAGATATGCAACTGTGTGTGTGTGTGTATGTGTGTGTGCCGTCAGCTCTCATTCGAATTTGTTTTGTATTAATTTTGCATGCGACAAAATGAGTTTCTTTGTCTTTGGCTGGCCACAGGATCGAGAGTCTGCGCTGCCCGCTGCTCATTGGCACAAAACCCTTTGTTTCATGCCGGACGGGCGGGCCGTATACCCACTCCTATGCCCATTAATTCCATTCAAGTGGAAGTAGGCCACTGGAGTTCTGTGTAACGTGAGCGGCAGGGGCCAGAGGCGAATCCGAGATGCACGGTTCCTGGCTGCCCGCTGCAATTGTGTAATGCGAGACGGGGGCAATGACTCCAGCCTCAAGGATAATGGAAAGTTAACAGCGCAGTCGCTGCGCAGTCGCACGGCAAGTCGCACAAGTCTGGCCCCAGCTCCAGACAGCAGTGTTGCCAACTGTCGATGCAAAAAAGTAGCTAAAAATAGCCGAATTCACATTCTGAGCTGCAGCTAGCAATAGACAGGGTTGTTAGCTTCTGTTGTTCGGACTAGTGTGGCCACAGCTCCAGACAGAAGTGTTGCCAACTCGAATAAGCTTTCTAAGCAGAAACTAGCAATAGGCAGGGTTGTTATTCGAATGAAAAAAAAGGTAATTCAATTTAAAATTGCAATTCTTTTGGGCTTGGAGCTCTGCAAGCAGCTGGAATTTAGCTGGAAAACAGCCGAGCTGGCAACACTGCTCCAGACGACAGGGGACGGGGGCGGGGGGCGGCGCAAGTCGCAGGAGCAGACTGAAAGACCGAGAGACCAGACCGGAATGCTGTTGAACTCAATTTTTAGTTTGCCGCCGCCGTCGACGTCGCAATGAAATGAAATTTCGATCATTTCCAGAGAATTCATGCCACAGATTTGGTTCTGGTTGCAGACCGTTGCCAAAAGCCGAACCAAAGCCAAACTAGTTGGACGACTCGAGTTCAAGGATCCGCGACGTTAGCCGCGGCGGAGGCAACGGGTTCATTAACTTGTTTGCCTGCTTGGAGCTTGTTTTTTTTGGATGCCGCCAGCATCCGCGGCGAGACAATAATGATCTTCGCTGGAAATGCGCGCACCCCTCGAGCTGTTGTTGTTGTTGTTGTTGTAGTCATTGGCGGAGGCGACGATGCCGCCGCTGCCGTTGGCGGTGCTGGTGGTGACTTAATTGCCGCACCCAGCGCCTGGCCAGGCAGATTAACAAAGGAACATTTTGCCAGCCTGTCGCGGAATTGGTTTCAAAATTCAATAAATGAAAAATAGAGCCATGGATATATTCAAGATTCCGAAGGTCTAGCTTTAACTCAAAGGTATCATCCTTTAGCCCATTTTGATACCCTGTAAACTTAAGTACGAATATAGAATATATCATATATATATCATTCTAATTGGACAGAAAAGGGTCTAGAGCAGGAGAAATGACAGCTTCAGGTTTATTTAAAATGATCGATAGCTTATCGATAAGTTCCCGATCCGCCGGGCTTATGTAAGCTTGATGAAAATGTTTTAGACTAGGGTTTATAAAAAAGATGTCTTGGAAATTATCAGAGCTAGACACTGCCAATATGGTATTCGCAGTTTATGTAAAATTATCGATAACTTTTCCCCAAATCGATAAATTTCGGTAAGAGATAGACACTATATTGGAACATGGTTAGAGACTCCATGTATGATATTCATAGTATATGTAAAATTATCGACAATCGGTGGATACAAATTCTTTTTGGATACCTCCAACTGTTCCCACCTTAATCAATGCCAATTAAATTGGAATATATTTGTGTAGAGTATCTCCTAGTCGAGTGCTCCCGATCAGAGCCCTCTTCACTTGTTGCATAAAATGGGCTCGATTAATAGTTGGCTGATAGGGCAGCAACCTTGCACAAGGCGAAGTCATTGTCGCTAGTGAATCACTTGGCCAGTGAGTAATAATCGGAGGTCGTGCGAAAACGTTGGATGACTAAACCCGAGTTTGATAAAGAGCAAGATAGAGGTAGAGCAAGAGAGAGAGAGCAAGAGAGACAGAGAGAGAGGGAGAGAGAGAGAGGGGGAAATAAAACTAACAAATTGAAACATAGATAAATTGTTTGTATGTGCCCATTAAAGTCGATTGGAGAAGCGGGCTATAGACACTTCACGTCCTCCGAATCCGACTCCTTGGATAACCAGAGTTCGTTGGCCAGGCAGGAGGTGAGGCAATCGTAGCGGTTGCAGCGTCCGAGGATTGAGCGTACATCATGGGTGAATCGCAGGGCGTCCAGAAAGGGCAGCATGCAGAGCAGCTCGTCGTCCTTGGTGCCGATGCGATAGCTCTTGATTTTGATGGCATTGCCCACATTGAAGCTGTTCTCCATGTGGCAGTCGTCCAGCAGCAGTACATTGGCCAGATCGCTGTGCGCAATGGACACGAACTTGGCCCGAATGCCGCAGATGTTGATGCAATCCTGGCGATACATTCGCCGGTTCAGAATATTCCGACCCGCATCCAGAAAGTCCAAAACCCGCGAGGCATACGTCTCCGTGGCGGCGGTGAACACGACCAGATTGTACCACTTGGAGACGCGGTCCAGAAAGAAGTCCACATGCGGACGCTTATAGACGTAGACGGTCGCCCCGGGCAGGGGCAGATAAAAGGTGAAGTCGCATGGGAGCGTGGTCACCAGGATAGACTTCGCCTTCGACTTGCGATGGCAAGCAGCGGCAGTTTTTGTTTTGTAGAGTATCACAGATGCTATTAGTGTCTCGTCCATGTCCAGGATGAGGGTCTTGCGCCGCACCAGCCGGAGTCGCCGCTTCGAGACGTGCGTCAAAATGTCATCCTTCAAATAGGTTATCGGCGTGTAGTTCATGGACTGGCAATGGAGTTTCACCAGCAGAATGTGGAGCTTGTGGCGCAGAACAGGCACCGCTAGAATAATCACGGCAAGAAGCATGCCCAACGTAACCAGAAAGTAAAAACTGTAAGATACTCAGGGAAACAGGGGAGAGATAATAGATTGCCGGAGAGGTTACTCACTTCGTTACCAGGAAAATAACCGGGTTTCCCATTTTGATTTACGATTAATTACAAAATATATATAATATATATATATATTTATATATATATATTACTAATTCAGCCTGACTTGAGTTCCACAGTAAACTTGGCATGTCAAGCTACCCGATTTCCCTTCATTGAAAAGGTATTCGGGATCGGAGCACTACGCTCCCTGCCATGGGCCCAAAACGAATGCAACTTTCTAATGCTCTAATGCTCGATTCCAAGCGGGGTAATCGAGACTTGTTATTTCTGATCGAAACATAATACCCTAGCTTTACTGCCGCTGTTCGTTAAAGCGCTAAATCCGAAGCCCAAATGAATCAGAGTCTGAATCGATCAAATCCATAATTACAATGAAAAATCAGTTTCGATATTCGAGGAGCTTACTTCATTCGTGGTTCCGACGTCTGTGTGGGCGAAAAAAACAGCAACGAGACTAGCCGACTAGCAGATACCCTGTACTAAGCTACGTTTGTAGTCCTCATAAACTAAGGGTGGTATCCAAAATGTAAAATATTCGTTATCTAGAATCTACAATTGAAACTAATTGAATCCAGCTCTTTAAGTGTCCTAAAAACCTAGACTTATCGATAATAAACGATATTTATCGATTTCGCAAAAACAGGGAAGGTTTCGATAAGCTTATATACCATTTATCTGTTAAATGAGCATATGTATTCATAAATTACAGACAGGATAGACGGAGAGACGCAGTTGGCATAGTCGAAGCCCTTCAAATCGTCGAAACGCTTAAAATAAACTAGTGTATAATCGATATTTATCGATTTCGCGAGAACCAGGGGGGGTTTTGATCATTTTAAATTTATCTGTTATCTGTTCAATTGTTATATGATATAATAGGTATAGTATACGTAAATTGCGACAGGATAAACGGAAAGACGGACATACAATAGTCGAAGTTGATTTCTTCACACGTTTTCAATTAATACAGGGTATAAAACAACACATGGTCAAGTTGCCTCCTGCTGCCAATTACATGCAATACAGCCTTTTCTTAAGTCGTTTCCAGGGTATAAAAAACACGGTCGCCAAGGCGAAAACTGAAACGCCAGCCATGAAATGCAGCGCCAGCTAAAATATGTACGTTCTCATTCCCATTCCCATTCCCATTCCCGTTCACGTTCCCAGCTATCGGAATATGACGTACTGCCAGAGGGACCAGAGGCGGGGGCGACGGTGGAGTGGGTGGTGGGGCATGGCGGTGGCGGACTTGATGCGGATGGCGGAGACGCTGACGGAAGTCGGCGACTGACGACGAGAGGCGACGTTATACAGTGTAAAATATTGCACTGGCCTTGGAGCAGCACGCACGACGAGGCTGCCTGTCAAGACGATTAACAACGGCAACAACAACAACTGCAACAACAACTGCAACAACGGCAACAACTGCAACTGTGTCCCTGGTCTGTGTCGTCCGGCAGGAGCTAAAATTAATGCACCATATTGTGCGCATCTGTTCACATACAACAAAGTACACACACACACACACACATACAGGGTATATACTATATGAGTCTGGATATTGCATGTTCTCTGTGGCGTCTGCTGGTTGTCAACCGCAACCGCAGTTCTTGCAGCCCTTGCAGAAATGCGGCAGTGAGTCAGCTTGGGAAACGTTTTAACACCCGCATCTGGACACATGTTGCTGCCTCGTGCGACTTGCCACAGTTGCAAGTGTGGCATTAACTTGAGCCGGAAAGCACGCGAATTCCTTGCGGTTGTGTCATTTGACAGCCAGATAGCAACCGCATGAGAAGTGCATAGAAAGGTTCGCCAGAGCCAAGCCAAAGTCTCTTCTCCCTCCTTCCCTTAATAGAGTTTTCCCTGTAGATAGGCTAAATATAATTCAGCAACAAGAATAATTCATTTAGATAACATCACAACAGGCAAATCCCAAGCCAAGTTAGGCAAATGTCAAATGCAATTGCCAAATTAACTGTTTGAACTCATAAAATTACGTATACGTGTCGTTAGCCCGAACCTGTTACAGCTATTTTTTTGTTGTGCGCGCTAAGTTAAAATTAAACAATAAGTTGTGGTTGCTGTGTTTGTGTGTGGTGAATGTGAATGCAAAATAAATTGCGCATAAAGTTTAATCACTTTGACTTTGCACACACACACACACAGAAAGAGGGAGAGAAAGAGAGCGGGAGAGAGAGAGCGAGCGAAATAAGCGGCCGCTATCAAACGACAGCGCCAAAAAATAAAAACGCATAACAAAAGATTCTACACAACACACACACACACACACACACACACACAACAAACACACTTCCATGTGTATGTATGTATGTGTGTGGGCAGCGGGCAGTGCAAAAAACGCAATAACAACAACAACCGGCAGAGACAGAGTCAACAACCTCCAGTGCATTACTCACTTTTAAAGACCGTGTGTGTCCTTCAACAAAAACGTATCGCCATCTCGCTCGCACGCTCGCTGTCTTGTTTTGCTTGACTATTTTTCGCTTTTTCTACAATTTATAATTAAACAATTTTTGCTGGCCCCCGTTGTTGTTGTTGTTTTTGTGGACTCTCCTTCCCTCACGCCTCGCCTCCTTCGTTATTGCAGTCCACATTGCCAACTCGAAAAGTAGCTAACCAAAAGTTTTGCTGTTGTTGTCGTCGTCGTCTGAGCTTTGCACAAGTGTGCAGGAGCCGCTCTCTCGCACTCGTTCTCCCTCTCCCTCGCTCTCTCTCTCTCTCTCTTCTACCTATCATCATTCAATCCATTTATTTCAGACTTGCTGTCGATTTTTGAAGCTGCTGCGCATTTTGGGCGAGATGAATAAACTTTAGCACGCCTGCGTGACCTGTTGTTGTTCTCTGCCTTTCGGCTCAACCCCTTGCTCTATCTCCTGCCCACGCACACAGGCGCAGCACATCCGCTGCCAAAACTTTTCTGTGCATGCGTGTACACTTGTGTGCATGTGTACAAATGTATGTACATATGTATGTATGTAAGTATTTGTGTGGAGAGCAATGTCATTGACTGCAATTTGTTAGCAAAATATTTCAAGTGATAAATAAATTCTACATGAAGCTACATTCGATGCCAATGAACTCAATGCAAACTCTTCACCCAAAAATTGATGTTCTCCGGTTTTGGGCTGCAATTTGGGGCTTTTTTAAATATTTTTTTGTGGCTTTTGCAATTTGCGCCCCAATTGAAGCGTCAACAACAGACGGAAAAGTAGACAGAGACGGAGGAGACGCAGCCGGAGACTTCGCTCTTCTGATCGCTTATTCTACACAGGTTGGACACGCCGTAAACAAAGAATTTCTTTTGTTTGTTGCTTCTTTTTTTCTTTATTATTATTTATATACCCTGCACTTATAAGTGAGTAAAAAGGGTATAATTAAGTTGTGCAAATGTATGTAACAGGCAACAGGAGACATATCCAACTTAACAGAGTATATAGTAAAAATAAATCTAACGGCTAAAGTTGTAATTCTCAATCTGTTTTGTTTTTATAATTGTTCCGAATTTGTTAACATAAATGAAAATGTTATTAGACGAAGTTCAGAATTTTAAAATATCCCTCAGCAGGACAAAAACATGTAAACGCTGGAGAGTTTTAACTCTACATATTTATGTACATACATGTATGTATGTAACCATGTAAGTAACGGCATTTGGAAGCTTTGTAGAGAATATCTTGCACTCGGGCAGTCTCGACTAGAGCTCTTTTGTTTTAAATTCGTATATTATTTTTATTTTAAAAGAAACAAGCGAAAAGTCGTTAAGTTCATTGCATTCGATCGCATGATAAAACAGGAACGTTGAATGATATATGTACATACAAATGTATGTATGTATGTATGTACATAAGCCTATATGAATATGTATTGTATTTAATCATAACCAGCGCGTGCATAGAGAGTTCAAGTTGATTTATCAACTTTACTGTTGTCGTTTTGGGCACATTCACACTATGTACATAAATACATATGTATGTATGTATGTACACATGTATGTATATGATACATTCGAAATACCAGCTGATATGTAATATCGATAATTATGGGTTGATAACAGAAGAGAAAAATGTCCTATTCGCTGCGTAAGCTGAACAGTTACATTGCCCAGCTTACCGTTAAACTGCCCGCCAGTGTTGGTATGTCATCTGGCGCCTCTCCGGTTGCTTATTCTCTCGGTTACTCGAAAAGGGCATTAAGTTTCATGTGCGCTCGGGTTACAGCAAAGTCGGTCAATAACTTGGGGACTGTTGCAAAACGCTTAAGTGACCACAACAAGAAAAACAGCAGGAAATTTGTTGTTTATTCCTTGATGAACTGCTTTTCACTTAAGTTTCAGATGCTGCCTTATTTTAGCTGACCGGTTTAATGAGTCGAACTTAATTTGCGCCCTCAGAAAAAGGCAGACAACACCCATGCAAGCCAAGAACGGCAAAAACAGCAACAACACAAATACAAATACAAGCAGATCATACGCTTATTGCGAGATAGAAAGAGAGGAGAGACAGAAGCGACAACGACAACGACACGTCTGGCAATGGGGAGAGTGGGCGACGCAGGCTGCAGAAAGAACAGATATCAATGTGTGTGTGTGTAAAATCGGCCAAAGAAAAAAAAGCAAGCAAAACAATTGCCCAAAAAGCGAAGAAAAAACCGCAACCGAATCAACACAAAACAAAATGATGCTCAAGTAACTCATATTCATGTGTGCGTGTGTGCAGCAGAAGCAGAAGCAACAGCACCAGCAGAAGCAGCAGCAGCAGCAGCAGCGCAGTCGGCGATGTCGGCAGAGCCATCGCCATTGCCAATATAAACGACGATCGAAAGATGCAAAATGTTCATTCCGTCGTTGTTTCGTTTCTGTATGTACATATTTCGCTGGCCAAGAATTCGAATATAAAAAGTCAACAAAATAATAAAATGAAGCATACGAAAGCAGCGATCGCGCGCACACACTCACTCACACACTAACACACACAGCCAAACATGCACACGCACACGGAATTCAACTTTTTTTCTGCAACGCTGCGTGCGCCGCCATTGGACGTCGACGCCGCTGGAGAGTATAAAAGCTTAAACTCGCTTCATACTCGAGTTTATTAAAACCAAAACTGTGCGAGTGTCAAGATCGTTGAAGTCGAGAGTTGATTCAAATCCATACATATGTATGAGTGTGCACAACTACAAAATTCTTGTGAAATAAGGCGTCGCCCTTAAAAAAGTGATATGCACAAGCGAAAAAAAAACATTTGAATTAAATTTGATCGAAATAAAGCACAAAAAAAGAGAAAAAAAAAAATAGGCGCACGCCCAGCAGACGCCACGCGACGCGCAACGTCAAACAGAACAAAACAGCAAAAAAAAAATCGAAAGTGTTCGTGCTCTACTGACATGGATTACTTCTGCCCCCAGCAACACCATCAACAATGGCAACAGAGAGAAACTAGCGTTAGTTTCGTCTATGACGTGTGAGCGAGCAGGTAGAAGGTTGGGGGCACAAACGGGAGAGCCAACAAGAGAGCAGAGCAGAGCGACAACTTCGTGCCAGCGGCGCGAGCTTCCAAATAGAAAGCGACTAGAAGGCAGCGTCGGCGCCGCCGACGACCACAACGATCGGATCAGATCGGATCGATTCGCGTGTACGTGCACTTTGTCAGGGCGTTTGTGTGGGTGTGTGTGCTGGGCGACATCGCGAGAGCCAAACAAGAATTCTAATACGACGCAATCAGCGGGCGCAGCAGCAGCAGCAGCGGCACCAGCAGCGACCGTCGCATTGAACTTGAACTTTAAATGCACTCAGTCACAGTAACAGACTGCATACATATGTATGTGTGCGCATACACACACGCATATACGTAACGTACATATGAATTTATTGCTGTTATTCTAGCTGGCGTTTGGGCCCAAATTTTACGCTCTTCTGAAGTCGCCCTCCTCGCTTTAAATCATTCGCGAATCGGCGTTCGGTTGGCTCGCACGAAAAGTCGGCTGTTTAATTTATTTGTTTGCAATTAATTTGCTACTTGACGAAAATGCGAAAAATAAATACGAGAAAAGTGAAAGTTTGCCAAGAGTAACAAAGAGCTCGTTGGCCCGTGACTTTTTAAATATATATTAAGCAAAAAAAAACAACGTATATACGTACGCAAAGCACGAAGCGAACGGCAGCAACAAGTTAATAAATTAAAACGCAAACGTAAATGAAACAAGAAGAAAGCGGCGCGGCGCAGCGGCAAATGATTTTGCACAGCTGCGCCCCCGCTTCATTTTCTTCAATATCCGCCTTTGAGCTTCGGTGAAAGAGACATGGAAAGCATAGGAAAAAAAGTGTTGCCACGTTATATTTTTTTTTGTTTCAAGGGGCGGCGCCCGACAAATTTCCTTATAAATCTAGCCTCTACTAGGCTTTGTCTGTGCACTCGATATACTGTCAGACATAGCCTATGAGAGGTTAGGTGTACCAAGGGGTCAAGCAACGAGGGCGTCGTCGGGGTCCATCGAAATGAACTGCCGATTACCGTAATAGCGAAACATGCTGCTGCTGCTGATAACTGTAACGACAGCGTCACGGAAAACGGAGAGGAGAAAGGAGGAGAAGGAAGAGATATAATGAAATGTGGATAAGCGTGTACAGCAACAATTTTTCTATATGTATATTCCGCTGGGTGTGTGCATGGCACTGATAAAGAACAGAAAAATATGTCTGTATGTATGTCTCTATGTATGTACATATGTATTTCTATGTTTGTAGTGCATTTTAAACATGGCGTTTGCTATAATCTTGTCTCCTACTTTTTTTCACAGTCAACTGTAGAAATTTGGAACTGGAAATTCGGCTCGGATGCTAGCTATAATTGTTTACACACTAGAATAATTGTTTATTTGTTTATATGAAAACTAAAACTCTATGCAATAAAAACTCTTAACGATATTTGATTATTTCGCTGTTTTGATTTGGGAATAGGAGAGACCAAATGGTAGCTCAGCAAATGGCATCGGATTACCAGATAATTGTCGCCAGTCAAGCGGCAAAAGTCGAAATACACAAAGTTTTGTTTTTGTTGATGTGTAAGAGTAGAAAACAATTGTAGATTAGAAATTATCCAGTTATATTTCATTTGGCAAAGATGTTGGCTGCTGAACAGCTGACTAAGCCAAGGCTGATAAGCTTGAATGATTTCTGGGAATATATTTGTTTTGATTGCACAAAAGCTGTTGAAATAGTTTGCAATCAATATCAAATAACTTTTGATAACTTTTTTTAAACCACAAACGATCATTTTGACGGTGCTGTAGCAACGAGTAATTTGTCAAGCAGCAAGTAGTGCCAAGCAGTGCACTTTAGATTTGCTAGCGCTGCCAACTCGATCAAAGCATAATCACTGCTTGCGGTGTGCTCATTTGCTGGCTGTTACGGCAGCGATCAGCAAGCAGTGCATGGCTGTTTTTTAACTTTTTTTTCATTTTACCAACAAGCCACAAAAATGCAGTTAATACAATTTCAACTTAGCCGCTTTTGTTGCCAATGCGAAGATGTACGAGCGAACGGCTCGAACAAATTGCACGAAGCTGAAGCAACTCCCACAATGGCCAATTGGCAATGCTTTAAATTATTTGCAATCGACAGCCATAAAAAACAGTCAATGGCCAATGCGTTTTGTCTGCGCCGAAGTTTTCTCACACACAAAGCCGAAATCGAAGACGAACATAAAAAACAGATTGCAATTCCCATTAGAGCAGCAGCAGCAGCCGCAGCCGTGGAGATGCCTTCCCTAATGGCTGCGCACTCAATGTTTAACTTTTTTTTACATTTTCTGCTGCACTGCCGCCCTCTTCCCCACTCCGCCCGTCCTCTGCCCATCGGCTGCACAGTTATGCAATTCACCCTCATCGTGTTACTAACATTTGACCCACATGTTGGGCTCCTGCTCGACCTTCGGCCGCTGGCTAATGATTACGGCTCAAGCAAACGTCGTAAAATGTGATTAAATTTGGGCTCAAATCGACGCCCACCTTCAAAAATGACCGCCTCCCCGAGAAAAAACTGGCCTACAAAAGCTGAGCACAGCAGCTGAGTGAAAAAATGCATTGCAGTAATAAATTGACCCACTTTCGAATCTGCAACCTGACCCAACTAGTAAAGCAAAGCCCAAGCTCAAAAAAAAAGACACCACAACAAACTCGGCTGGAAAACGACAAGCGGCGGCAAACAACAACAAACAAGACACAATAACAACAACAACGACCAACAAGTCACAACAACAACACAAACACTTAAATGCAACAGTTTAGTGTCAGGCGAAACGAAAGACTTAAGAAACGAACGCGAGGCGACGACAGCGCGCACCCTCTCGCAAGGCAAGGGTAAGGGGAGGGATGGAGGGGGGGACATAGTGGGCAACAAGGCGCATGTCCGCACGTGAGCTGATAGTGTACGACTCTGTGTGCGTGTGTGTGTGTGTGTGTGTACATACACAATCAAAATTAGTCTTTAACTGGTTAATTTGAGTGTCGCGCAGTAGTCAAGCAGTGCACGCGGCGCGGGGCGTGGCAGTAGACAGACAGAAAGCGACAGGGGGAAGGGGGAAGCGGGGAGCGGGGAGAGACTGTGTTCGGGCGGTGGCAGCTCCGATCACTCCACAAATGCAATTTAACTTCAACTTTAAACTGCAATTGGCTGCCGCAGTCGCCGCTGCATGCGAATTGAGTAATTGGTCGCTGGCAGTTGTTGTTGTTGTTGTTGTTACAGTAAATGTTGTGGTTGCAGTTGTTGTTGTTGCAATTTCTTGCATTTGGCATTGTTTGTGCGCTGGCCATAAACACAACAACAACAATGCAGCGCAAAGTGAGTTTTTGAAAGGTGCGCAGACATTTTTTAAGTTTTATATTATTAGAAAAAACGTGCAGAAAATCTAATATATATATACTAATTATATAATATATATATATATATAAAATATATCGATCGAAATTCTTATTTCCAGAGATTATTTAAGATAAAGTTTTCGGATATTGCAAACTGTGGCTAAATGTTTATAGATTATAGATTAGTAAAGGTTTGCGGGCATTAAAAGTCGATTATTGATTCCATATTTAGTTAAATACGTTCACCAATTTGGTAGTTCGTTAGCCCATACCCTGTATTTATACAAGTAAATGGGGGTATATAGATATGACTATGAAATGGTATTTAATTTAAGCCCCTTTTAAGCGCGAGCCAAACTTGAGCTGGCAGCCTGTCAGTTCAGGTTTTTGTGTGTTTATGGGTATACAGAACGGAATGCAGGGTATCTTCCGGTCTCGAAGCGTTTTTTGTTCTGCCTGAAATGTGCTTTGGCTTAGCCAATTGGTTTCTAGACTCAAATCGCTCTGCCAATCAACTTGGCCACTTGCCGCAAGTCCAGTTGAATTTCATGCTCTAGATACTAGCATGTAGTCAGTTTTTCAACAGGTGTATGTATGTGTGCGAGTACGTTTGTGTGTGAGTGTGTACCTTGGCAACAGGCAACAAATACCTGCTGCATATTAAATTAGATATTTTATTGACTTTCCGATCGATTTGAGAGGAATATGTTTGTGTTATTTATTGAATTTTTGTTGTTTTGTTTCTGAATACATTTCAAATTGGTGCGCGCCCCAAAATGCCAATGCTATAAACAACTGCAGCGAATACGAAAACAAGTAAAAGTGCTCAAGTCGGGTGTGACCGACTAGCAGATACCCTGAACCCATCGTCGAGCTGTTGTTACAACCCTTCCAGCTTGCTTCTAAACATGTTAATATTTTTACATGTAAAACTGTTTGACCTGTCCACTGATTGACTGACTGACTGATTGACTGACTGACTGATTGATTGATTGACTGACTGATTAACTGACTAACTGCTTGGTAATCAACGGACAGCCCATACCGTAAAAGCTAGAAAGCTTAAATTTTCACTTACCTTATGTGATGAAGGTGTCCGTAAAGACGGGGGCATTCTTTGTTCAAATTCAATTTACACTTTGCGTAGAATCCATGCTTTCTCGGGCAATGTTTTAAGTTTTCAGAATGCATGTTTGCTTGGTATGTACTTACAGTATAAACGTACAGTGTGTACACAGCATGAAAGCGGATACCTATATATGTATGTATGTACATGCAAACATGCATACATATAAACATACATACATACATACATACATACATACATACATACATACATACGTACATACGTACAAACATACATATATGTACATACATACATATATATGTACATACATACATACATACATACATACATACATACATACAGACATACATACAAACATACGTATACATATATACATAAATACATACATACATACATCCATACATACATACATATATACATACGTACATACATACGTATACACATACATACATACATGCATACATATACATGTACATGCCCACACAAACAAAATAAAAACACAAATATCACTAGATTACTAGCTAGGCATGAAAGCCTGAAGAGCCTACATGCATTCGTGAGAATCGAGGAGAAGAGCACTTGGTAGAAATTCGTTTTATTTCAATTTGCAGCACAGCAAAAAAGGCTTGGTCTCCTTTGCTATTAGAAAACATACAAGCATATATTCATAAATACATTCATACATGCATACATACACACACACACACACATATATTGTATCCAATATAGACAGGTCAAAATTTCCAACCCCCATAACTCGGTCAAATCTCATCCGATTTTCACGGGGTTTGGCTTTTTGTGCAAGGTTTTCCCTCAAGAATAATCTGGCATTCAAATCTGACTACGTAAATTTTTGTCGAAATTTGATCAAAATCTTACCCCTAAGATTCGTATGTAGACATAGGTCAAAATTTCCCACCTTCATAACTCGGTCAAATCTCATCGGATTTTCATGAGGTTTGGCTTTTTGTGCAAGGTTTTCCCTCTAGAATGATCTGGCATTCAAACCTGACCATGTAAATTTTAGTTGAAATTCATGTCAAAATCTTACCCCTAAGATTCGTATGTAGACATTGGTCAAAATTTCCCATCTCCATAACTCGGTCAAATCTCATCCGATTTTCACGGGGTTTGGCTTTTTGTGCAAGGTTTTCCCTCTAGAATAATCTGGCATTCAAATCTGACTACGTAAATTTTAGTCGAAATTTGAT
Organism: Drosophila kanekoi; assembly: GCA_037075305.1. NCBI lineage: Eukaryota > Metazoa > Arthropoda > Insecta > Diptera > Drosophilidae > Drosophila > Drosophila kanekoi. Next base: position 619,556 of record JBAMCE010000461.1, read on the forward strand.
CAAAATCTTACCCCTAAGATTCGTATATAGACATAGGTCAAAATTTCCCATCTCCATAACTCGGTCAAATCTCATCCGATTTTCACGGGGTTTGGCTTTTTGTGCAAGGTTTTCCCTCTAGAATAATCTGGCATTCAAATCTGACTACGTAAATTTTAGTCGAAATTTGATCAAAATCTTACCCCTAAGATTCGTATGTAGACATAGGTCAAAATTTCCCATCTCCATAACTCGGTCAAATCTCATCCGATTTTCACGGGGTTTGGCTTTTTGTGCAAGGTTTTCCCTCTAGAATAATCTGGCATTCAAAACCTGACTACGTAAATTTTAGTCGAAATTTGATCAAAATCTTACCCCTAAGATTCGTATGTAGACATAGGTCAAAATTTCCCATCTCCATAACTCGGTCAAATCTCATCCGATTTTCACGGGGTTTGGCTTTTTGTGCAAGGTTTTCCCTCTAGAATGATCTGGCATTCAAACCTGACCATGTAAATTTTAGTTGAAATTCATGTCAAAATCTTACCCCTAAGATTCGTATGTAGACATAGGTCAAAATTTCCCATCTCCATAACTCGGTCAAATCTCATCCGATTTTCACGGGGTTTGGCTTTTTGTGCAAGGTTTTCCCTCTAGAATGATCTGGCATTCAAATCTGACTACGTAAATTTTAGTCGAAATTCATGTCAAAATCTTACCCCTAAGATTCGTATATAGACATAGGTCAAAATTTCCCACCTTCATAACTCGGTCAAATCTCATCCGATTTTCACGGGGTTTGGCTTTTTGTGCAAGGTTTTCCCTCAAGAATAATCTGGCATTCAAATCTGACCATGTAAATTTTAGTCGAAATTTGATAAAAAAGTACCCCTAAGATTCGTATATAGACATAGGTCAAAATTTCCCACACCCACATTTTGGTCAAATCTCAACCGATTTTCACGGGGTTTGGCTTTTTGTGCAAGGTTTTCCCTCTAGAATGATCTGGCATTCAAATCTGACTACGTAAATTTTAGTCGAAATTTGATCAAAATCTTACCCCTAAGATTCGTATATAGACATAGGTCAAAATTTCCCATCTCCATAACTCGGTCAATTCTCATCAGATTTTCACGGGGTTTGGCTTTTTGTACAAGGTTTTCCCTCTAGAATGATCTGGCATTCAAACCTGACCATGTAAATTTTAGTCGAAATTCATGTCAAAATCTTACCCCTAAGATTCGTATATAGACATAGGTCAAAATTTCCCACCTCCATAACTCGGTCAAATCTCATCAGATTTTTATGAGGTTTGGCTTTTTGTGTAGGGTTTTCCCTCAAGAATGATCTGGCATTCAAACCTGACCATGTAAATTTTAGTCGAAATTCATGTCAAAATCTTACCCCTAAGATTCGTATATAGACATAGGTCAAAATTTCCCACCTCCATAACTCGGTCAAATCTCATCAGATTTTTATGAGGTTTGGCTTTTTGTGCACGGTTTTCCGTCTAGAATAATCTGGCATTCAAATCTGACCATGTAAATTTTAGTCGAAATTCATGTCAAATTCCTACCCCTAAGATTCGTATGTAGACATAGGTCAAAATTTCCCACCTTCATATCTCTGTCAAATCTCATCAGATTCTCATGAGGTTTAGCTTTTTGTGCACGGTTTTCCGTCTAGAATAATCTGGCATTCAAATCTGACCATGTAAATTTTAGTCGAAATTCATGTCAAAATCTTACCCCTAAGGTTCGTATATAGACATATGTAGGTCAAAATTTCCCACCCCCATAACTCGGTCAAATCTCATCAGATTTTTATGAGGTTTGGCTTTTTGTGTAGGGTTTTCCCTCAAGAATGATCTGGCATTCAAATCTGACTATGTAAATTTTAGTCGATATTCATGTCAAAATCTTACCCCTAAGATTCGTATGTAGACATAGGTCAAAATTTCCCACCTCCATAACTCGGTCAAATCTCATCAGATTTTCACGGGGTTTGGCTTTTTGTGCAAGGTTTTCCCTCTAGAATAATCTGGCATTCAAATCTGACTACGTAAATTTTAGTCGAAATTTGATCAAAATCTTACCCCTAAGATTCGTATATAGACAGAGGTCAAAATTTCCCATCTCCATAACTCGGTCAAATCTCATCCGATTTTCACGCGGTTTGGCTCTTTGTTCATGATTTAGCCCAAAAATGAATTTGGCAACTAAATCTGGCAATGTTATTCTTGTTTTCAGGTTATGTCCGTATTACGGAGAAGTCAGGGGCATCTTCCTCTATTAATTTGGGAAATGGGAGTAGTCCGAAAAAAAATTATTCACTCGTTCTGCCTTGCAAGTCTCTAGCTGGCCGAACAGGCACAGATCGACTTGAACAAGAATATATGTTCCTTTTCCTTCCTTTTGCTTGTTACATACCTTCGTATAAAAACAATATACCCGCTGTTACACATTTCAAATGGTATATAACAGCAATAACATCAACAAAAGCAATTGCCATTGTTCGCAAGGTGTTAAAAATTTGTTGTATAATCAAGAGTTTTGGGGGAACAACTTAAAAATCGATTAACAAGCGCGTAATTATGGACATAATTTGTGTGTGCACAAGTGTTGCAACAACAACAACAACAACAATAACAACAACAACAATCAGCTGATATATGAGCCGAATGAAAGTAAATGCCAAGAGATTCAAGCGAACAGCTCAAAATACCAATGACCAAAAAAAATATGGCCTTGAACTTGAAACTTGGCCAGGAATAATTTGGGAGCTGGCTAGGGGGAGGGAGGAGGGGAGACACACACGCGGCTTTCACTTTTGCTCGGGTATTTCAATTCTTGTGAAGGGCTCTTCAGCTCAGGCAAATGCAATTCGAAATATTTGTAAGGTGAACCAGTGCTACGCCTAGTTTGGCTCGCGCGCGTGTGTGTTAGTGTGTGAGTGTGTATGTGTGTGTGTGTCTCGGTGCGTGCCAGACAAGGTCAACACCTTTCCTTTTGAGAGAGGGAGAGAGAGCGAGACAGAGATACTTGAGTTAATTGAATAAGTGTAATAACAAGACAAGAGATTGCGTATACGCCCCGTTGCACGGCGCATGTTAATTAAAATGCGATATATTTATTTGATTTAATTATATAAGCAATTGTCGCAGCCAAATTACAATTTGAGCCAACAAAACGTTAATCCACCTCAGACAATCGGGCAATCGGGCAATCAGACAATCGGGCAATCCGTCAATTGGCCAATCTATCATATTAGCTTATATCAATGGACTCCCCTTGACTTGATCGGGCTTCGCTTGCGATCGCAACACGTCAGCGAGACGGCTGCCACCTTAATTAATCCAGTTTTTATGGAGCGTCTTGTTTAAATTAGTTTGACATTTAAGTTTCGGCCGTTGGCTACTGCCATCGCGACTGTTATTCATTTTTGCGCCCGTCTCGCCATCATCTGTGGCCATAAATTTACGAATTTCTGGCACTGACGCGCTCATCATAAATTGCCTTTTAGTGCCAAGCACACACACTCACACACACACACACACACACACACAAACGGCAGCTAAGCTGAAATGTGAAAAGAGCAAAGCGATGCCTTTGGCATTCAAATGAACAGATCTTATGACTTAGAGATCAGCGTCGTGTCCAACCAGTTGAGCGGGTGTTGGGGGCCAGTCCCCAGTCCCCAGCTCCAAGATCCAAGATCCAAAACCTACTGACGTGTTTGATGATGAACTTGATGTCGATACAACCGTCAACAAGCAACATTTTTGGCCAAAGCCAAAAGTTGTTCTTATGTAAATTGCGGCTTTTGCTCGCATTTATATTTAATTATGTTAATTAAACAAGCGTTGAATGCGGCAAATAAGGCTCCAAAAAACTGGTCAGCCAGCACGGCAACATAATACTAGCAGGTACGTCTATTTTTGCTCGGGCTGCTTTTTATCCAAATACGCCCACAAGAGATTTAATCAGTAGGAAGCAAACGAACAGCTAGGCAAATCAAACTCATGTTCCTTATGCATGTTAAGAAACTCATTTTTCATATAAGTATATGTATACTATAACATGTGATATGATATGTTCTCCTTGGAGTACTTCCAAGTCGTAAGGCTTACTTATAACTTAAAAAGTTCACAATGGACAGCTTGAAGTCTTGGAATCATTGCTTTATGTACAAATCTACATCGCACAGAGAAAAATGGAGCGCTCAGTTTAAGCCTGGGATAGGGATTTTTCATGAGATCGCAGACTGCCCACCAACTGGATAAGAATATATATATATCTATAACATTTTGAAATTACAATTTGAATATAACTTAAAAAGCACCTAGAAGTAGAAGTAGACTTTGACTAGTCAGAAAGACTTAAAAAAGGGCACTATTTAGATCTCAAGAAAAAGAAGAAAGTTCCCATGACGTAATTCCTTAATTGTAGTTCTTGTAAAGTAATGCTTGCTCCCAAGTTTATGGAAAATTCAACATTAAACATTGATGATTCCATAATAGAAAAGGCTTCAATTGAGTACAATATATGTTTAAAAACTACATACTTTAAGATATAACTTCGATTGAGATCATACTACATACATACATTTTGCATATAGAAGATTTGCGATTGAAAAGGAACAGGCATGATCAGCTTACAAACGAACCGATTCGAGCCGGATATTCCAATTTATTTTCAATATAAACCAAATCTTAAGAAAACCAGTTGTCAAAAAACCACCGAAATTGAAATTGAAATGTGTCTTCGTTAAAAATAGCAACTTTTGAGGGTGAACTAGTTGCAAAGTGCACACAACTTTGGCCCCAACCATGGCAGTTAATCAAGCATATTTGATAGACGCCTATTTTGGGTGGAGTTCAAATTTAGTTTAGAAAGCCAGGGATTCGCTTCTGATTGTGAACCAAAACAACAACAATTTGATGTTTTCGGCTTGCAGCCCTGCATAACTTAGGAGATTCGAGCTCAAAGACATGCCTCAAACAAGCACATTTTGTTCCCAGAACTGGGCCAGATTAAGTCAACTTTTGATTTGAGCACAAATAGCCGGATTCTTTCGCCAAGTGTACTTAAACACAAGTTTCCAGCTTCAACTTTACGAATGATATTTAAAGATTTGAATTGAGTACAAAATAGTTGACTCTTTCGTCAAGTGTACTGATGCACAAGTCCACAGCGTCAGCTTTATGAATGAGATTTAAAAATGTGCGCTTGTTTTTTTCTGTCTTTGCCCGACAATGAGCCGAGTTGGCAGCACCGTCTGCAGATTCATTGACTGCGCTTGCGCTCAACCTACCTCAATGTGCCAAGCTTGTTTTGGCTCTTTCGGGCCAAAGCTGGCTTGCTGGGAGGCTGAGTCGAATCTGAAGCTGAATCCGAATCCGAGTCGGAGTCGGTATCCGAGTCGGCCAGCGCTCCGCTGAGCGTGCGTATAAAACCAATTTGAGCGGCGGCCGAGGAACCAGTTGAGCGCAGACCTTGCCGCAATCGCAGTGCCAATTCGAGCCGAGACACAAATGCATTTGGCCAAAAGAAGTTCGTGTTAAAGAAACGCAGCAAGAAATTATAAATAAATTGGTTTTTGTGGCTTTGTGAGTTTGTTTTCTGTGTGTGTTTGCTGTGTTTGCAGCCAAAGTCAAAGCTAGAGTTAAATTTGGCGTTGCCGTCAAGTGTTTTGTTTGGCTTGGCTGGGCTTTTATTCGTGCGACGTGCGCCCCAGCGAACGGTTGTTGCTTTGTCTTTGTATCTCTGTATCTTTGTATCTGACGGATACGCGAGACCCGCGCGCGCGATACTCTCTGCGTGCGAGCGTGAGTGTGTGAGTGTGAGTGTAAACTGCTGTGCGTGTGAAGAAAGAGCAATATTTATTACAACAACAACAACAAAATAGATATATAAAAAAATGTTGTTGGTGGCGAAATAACGCCAACAACAATTGCCGATGAATTGCCAGCAGCAAGAGAAGAAGAAATAGTTTTTCCAGTGCAAAAAAATAACCGAAAAGCTTATTACATAAAACGCAATTGTGTTAAATATCAGAGCAGATCGCACGCTGTTTAAGCCGAATGCAAATGCGTTGAATTTTGGCCAAAGTGCTTACACAGAAAGAGAGCGAGAGAGAGAGAGAGTGAAAGAGAGAGAGAGAGGGCGAGAGTCTCAGTTGGATAGCTTGGCCCTCAATGGTAGGTAAAATGTTCATCATCCTCTGCTCCAGTTGCATTTGCAGCTCCCAGCTTCAGCTTCAGCTCCAGCTCCAGCTCCAGCTCGAGCTCGAGCTCTTATACAATGCGTGCTCCACATTTGATGGCCTGTTATGCAATAATTGTCAAGCTTAATGATGTATCGATGCTGGGCTGCCATTAACATTAACATATTCAATGCCTAATCGCGAATGGCAGAAGACGAGGCCAACATTTGGCCTTAATTTGACGACCAAATGGGCCTCTGTGTCAGGCACTTGCCAATTGGCCACGATTAGGCCAAGATTGAGCAGCAGCTTAGCCAAACTAGACAGAAATCGCTGAGCAAAGCTCGACATGCGCGCAGCTTATTGAACAGAATGTGAGGGGGATTTTTCTGATCGGGTTTCAAGTTTTTGGCTATTGCCATTCCTGGAAGTGCTTAAATATTATATAAATAATTTAATTCTAGACTTAAGCCGCTTAACAAGGAAGCTTATTAAGACCAAAATATGAGATTGAATTTCAATTTTACAATAGTTGAAGCAAAGAAATGAATAACTGACAGACAGCTTGCAGAGGAGAATTGTCAAGTCCACAGTTGATTTATGGGATAAAAAGAGGTGAAAACTTGTAAATAGGAAGGTCTTTTGGTGCCTAGATATAAAAAGGGGATCTATGCAAAGTTCAAACACGACAGCTCTAAAGCTGAAAGACAAATTTGCCTAGAAAGAGTCTGACGGACAGCTCCCTAGTTATATGGACTAGGGTTGTCATGCTCAGTTTCTGGAGCTAGTTCAGGCACGTGTCATGCTGGGAAGGGCTCAAAAGTTGTCTTGAAATAAATGAAAATAATTATGATTATATCTGGCTTTGGTCAGCTACAATTGAAACCCATTAAATGCCATTATATCAGATTCGAGATATTTTATTCATGAATACAAAGTTGCAATTGTGGACGGCGCGAGGCTGCTGCAATCGATAAATTTGAAAAGTGCCAGCGACAAAAACTTGTTGTCGCAAATGCTGTGCGAGTGTGTGCTTGTGTGTGCATGTGTGTGTGCGTGTGTGTGTGTGAAAAGACACTTGACTAGCAGTGCAGAGCCACCCGCTCAGCTCGGCTTGGCAGCACATTCTTGGAAAATCTTTAAGCCAAGCTCAGCTTAGCTGAAATGCTCGTGTGGCTCAGTGTGTGTGTGTGTGAGTGTGTGAGTGTGTGTGTGTGTGAGTGTTAGTGTGTGTGTGTGTGGCTGCGATTGCTTGCACATCATTTGGCCCGCTGGCGTTGCGGGGTTTTACAATGTTGTGTGTAATTCATTTGCATTGTTTAACCGTGCACCGTTTTCTTCTTTAGCCGCAATAAAAAGAGAAATAGGAAAAAGAAAAAAAAAACGGCTTGGAGCAAAAACGATTTACATAAAATTTATTGCTGCCACATTACAAAGCAGTTAGTTAGTTAATGTTGCAATTGTTGTTGCTGCTGCTGCTGCGGCTGCTGATGCTTAATTGTGTGAGAAGCCAGCGAAAAGCCAGCCATTTGGCCAACTGCCGGCACATCACGTATACGACACGTGGCGAGCCTTGAACTCGGCTAGCATTTGAAACCGGGATGCCAGCCGGTTCCAAAATACACGTCTTGCTCTGGCCAAGCGACAATAAGCAATCGATACTTGCATTAATTACGAGCGGATTTCCCATTATTTATTATTTTTGAAATATTCCATTTGCTGTGGCAAAAGGCAAATGGAATGGGTGGAGGTAGCCTATGAAGACCCACAAGCAATTGTTTTTCTTAACTGCGAGAGAAGTTGCGGAAGAAACAACTGCTGTAAATCGATATTTATCGGTTTCGGGGGGGCCTTCCCTTATGTACGTACGTATGCATATTTAACTGATCAGAAGGTGCTTTCATTTACAGGGTATCAAAATTGTGTTAAATGTGCGATCAGCTGTTGCCTCTTCAAAAAGGCACCAGAAATTCGCAAGAGTTGTAGTTTTTTGATTTGGGTTTGGTTTTATTTCTGTTTTTATTTGATTTGATTAGGCAGCAATCAAGGCGATCAATCAAAGCACCTTCAATGGGCTGTTACCGTAGCGAATTGTGCAAGGTAATGGTAATCAAAACTATCCAACTTTATATATATATATAGATTTGTGTCTTGTGATGAGCATCTGGGCAGATAACTGAACTTCTGCTCGTTGTTTGTTGCCCTTGTAACGAATATTCGAATATTTGAAACAGACACAAAAAGCTGGCCAGCCGATATGTTAATGTCGTATTGTCTTCAGCTGCTTCCAGCTGCTGGTCAGCGGCAAATCGGAGGATTGTTTGGCATCGGTAGCCGGTTGGCCGTTCGTTGTCTTTGCCTTTTGTTGTCGAGCCGGGCTGAGCCGATGGCATTTAAGTCAACGAATCGATCGATCGACGGATCGTTGGATCGATGGATCGATGGATCGTTGGATCGATTGATGCTTGATGGGGCTGCGTTTAATGGAATCTTAATGAATTATTAGTTTTGTGCGGCCTTTCAAGCTGACAAGCTCTAAATGTTAACAAAACAAGCGGGTTTTGAACAACAAATTAATAACAATAAAAATAAAAACCAGCGGAAGTGACATTTATTTCAGTCTTCAAAACGTGCCTCGATTTGTGGGCGGAGCTTCATTTGAAAAAAGATCTATATATCCATATAATATATATGTAATTCCATGATATCAGCCCGTTATGAAAAGCCTTTTGTTTATGTTTATTTAACTTCAATTAACTTAACTATTTCTCAACAAATCTCTATTAGCCAAGGTTGAAGTTGCCTGTGCTTTGTTTTTTACGATCTTTATTTGGCGAATTTCTTTATTTGAATTTGAAATTTGCACATTTAATTTTTATTAATGATTTCATTAGGAAACTGAAACCAAAAATTTTTATGATATATTTTCGTACGGTCTTAAGTTAATATTAATTGCCCGCGTCAACTTTGAAACAAATCTAACAATCAGTTAATTTTGTCACGCCAACGGAAAGATGCTTTTGCGGGGGGTTTCCAATTGCCAATATTTACTTTATTTATTTGTTCAAGATACGTTTTTTTTTTGTTGTTTTTAAATTTATGTTTTATTAGCGCGCTTTGGTGTAGCTTTTTTCATTTTAAATATACTTTTTACTGTCATCTAGTCTGAGTTCGACTTGGAGCAGGTTTTTTTTTATTTTTTCTTAATCTTGTTTTTGGGCGAGCGATCAACTTTTGTATACCCTGAAGCCATTGGGAATGTGTAAACGGGGTAGCATGTGTGCAATAGCAAGAAGAAAGCAGATTCGAACATTTCAATTACTTTATCTTGGTCTGAAACTGAGTCGATTCAGCTATGCTCTGTCTATCTGTCTGTCTTTCTGCTCGTGAGAAACTGTAGACTGGATATTTTTCAAATATTTCTATTCTCGTATAGCATATGGAACCGAATATATGTATATATATATATATATAAGTATGAGTAATATAAAGAAAACTTGATTTTGAGAAATGATTTGTTAAGCATAACTTGAAAATTGAAGAGCTGGGTATATCAAACTTCTCATGTAGGTTCTTTTATGGTATATATTACTGAAAAATATTTGTATTCCTTTATTTATACATACATCTTAAGGAAACCCTCCTCATTTCCCACATACTAGATCAAACTAGTTTATATTTAAACATAAAGTATTCTGCTTTGGTTTAAACAAAACAATTGAATGCCATATACAAACCCAGAGGATTTCATAAAGAACGAGCAATACGAAGTTAATCGGGAATATCTTGCCCAGACAAAGTGAGGGGTCAGGGGAAGAACAAGCACAGCCGCAGCATAAAGTGTGTGTGTTTGTGTGTGTGTGTGTGTGTGTGTGTATTAGAAGGAGATGCTAATGTTTGCCTTGTCTGATTATAGGGTATCCGCTAGTCTGGCCTGCCCGACTAGAGCACTGTTGATTGTTTCCTTTTTTTTTGCGCGCGATCAACTTTTTTTTTTTTTCTCATTTAACTGATTTGCTGCCCGGTTTGCCTGTGTGTGTGTGCGTGTGTGCGTGTGTGTGTGTGTGTGTGTTTTCGATATTGATTTTTCGTATTAAGCGCATTTCTGCGTACCGTTTTTTCAAGGCCAATAATCGAGGGGTGGTCACCGCGGCCAGGTGGGCACAGGGGACAGGCGACAGAGTCGGGCTGGTCAAGCTGGTCAGCTAACAAGTTTTCTTGCTGTTGATCAATTAAATGAAATTTTAGCTGTTGTTGTTGCTGTTGTCGCTTTAATAGCGTTGAATTATGTGTGCAAAAGTCCAAGTGTCAACTGCGTCGCCAGCTGCAGCGGCTCCAGCGCCCATCTTTGGCCTAATCAATTGAGGGAGGTGAGGGGGGAGTCTGGGAGTGAGATGATTAAGCCATGTTTGCACTTATGTAAGTGCTGTACGATAACGGGCGGCGGCCATAAGTCGTCTCAAGTGTCGTCATCTGGCGTTTCAACATTTTTCTTTTCATTTTTCTTTCATTTTTCTTTTATTTTCTTCATTCACCTGTGCATTGTTGCCGGCGGGCAGTTCCGCCAATTAGCGACGCTTCCGCTGCGACAGACCAAAAAATTTCTCAGCTCTGGCTTTTCCTCAGTTAGTTTTTCTTGTTTGTTGTCGCCTGAGCCGAACGCCAGGCCATTTTCTTTGATGAACAACGAAATTTGAAATTAAGCTTAAATTGTGGGATTTGCAGTTGTTGTTGTTGTTATCGTTGTTGTTGTTGTTGTTGTTGTTGTTGTTGTGTTACGACAAATTAAATAATTTGCAATTTGCATAAATTATGGGTCCATCAAACATTGCGCCCTCGGTTACGCGTCAAAAGCTTACAAATTAGTGCGATGTTTCGCAAATCAACGCCGACAAACTTCCGAATTACCAAAAACAACAACAAAACAACAACAAAAAACAAAATACAAACAACAAAATCCAAAACAAACTTTCCAAAAATGTCGCGCATGCGCACGGAATGCAAAAAAACAAATACAGAAAGAAATAAACAAGGCCTTGCAGACAAACACACACACACACGCACACACACAGACACAAGAAATGCCCAAGTGTGGCTCAGCTTGAGGTTTTGGGATTTTTAGTCATAGTATATTATGTAAGTTGAGAACCGCGCTCGCCAAGCAGCCAACCAGCCAACCAGCCAACCAGCCAACGAGCCAAGCAAATTGATGGCCCAGTCATGGCTGGGTCGCCCCCCTCCAGCAAAGACGCCAAGATAGACTCGGTTGCAGGTAGTTTTACCAAGCGCTTCTCACGCTTGTCAGAAAATGTCAAAAGTGACGCCGCTGCACATTAAAGACAAGCAACTACAACTAGAGAAAAGCCAACTGCACCGAAGTGTGAATGCCCTTTCAATAGAATTTCGAGAAGAGCGAAAATGTAGTCTAAGGAAATTTTGAATTCTAAAGGGCAGCAGAAAGAGAGATTGCATATGAAATGTATGTCGTATAGACTCTTAGGTGGTTAGATGGACGGGAGATGGACGTAGATTTTTCTATATTTTTCTTTACTGTATATAGTCTCCTTATAGTCTCTTAGATCTACCTTTTCAAAGCTATAGATGAACGGATAGACAGATAGATTTATATATTATACATATTTCTATACTTTATACAGCTCTTATAGCCTTTTATAGCCATATCGGATATGCTTTACCTATTGCTTTCTGCTTTACCATTTGCTCTAAGCCCCTTTATTCCCTTTAGCCCCTTTACCCTCTGTCTGCTGTTCTATACTTCTTTACTGTATATAGACTCTTTATAGTCTCTTAGATCGACCCTTTATAACAGACGGATTTATATATTATATATATGTCTATACTTAGCAGATAGACAAATAAGGCTTTGTATTGATATACCTTATAGGGCCGGAGACGCTTTACCTATTGCCTTCTGCTTTACCATTTGCTCTAAGCCCCTTTATCCCCTTTAGCCCCTTTACTGCCCCTTTACCCCCTTGCTGCTGAGTCCAGTCTATAGTTATATGTTTCTTCAGTTACAAGCCGCATTATATACTCATGCAGCTCTTAGCTATACTCTACATTTAATAAGACGCGCAATTTTTTGCAGAAATTTCGACGCACGCTTAAAAGCTTTGCCTCTGACAATAGTTGCAGCAGGCAGGCAAGCAGAGGGGCATAATTGGGAAGAATGGAAGTGTGCGGACAGGCAGGGGGGGGGGCAGGCAGTCAGGCGCCATGGTCAACGAAAAGGTGAAAGACAAAACGGCCAATGGACGGACACGGTGTGGCTCTGCTGTGTCATCTTGGTGGCGCCTCTTTGTTTGGCTGCCTGAAAATGAGTTTTTGGTTCGTTGCAGCCGCTGACCCCGCCCCCGTCACCGCGCCTCTCCCTCGCCTGGCTGGGTTAGTTGGCTCGTCTGCCTGGCTTTGGCTGACCTTTAACGTCGCCTTCACTTTGGCGAGCGGCAGCCAAAGAAAAAATCTGCATATCATTCATTTTGTGGCAGGCAAAATAAAGCTCTGGAACTGGGACTGGAGCTGGGACTGGGACTGGGCCTTAAAATTAGTTGGAAATGCGCGGGAGGCGAGAAACAATTTACGATTATTTGTCTGCTGCAAGACTTAAGACGATGTTAATCGTCGTCGTTGTACGCGTTGTCCGCGTTGTCCGCGCAGCCGGCAGCCATAAATTTCAAGAAAATGTCAAGGATTTGCCAGAAGAGAAAGAGTTGCCCGCACAATAAAATGCAATCAGCGATCCGCTAATCGCTCAGCCGGGTCGGGTTGGGGCTTAAAGGCCTTGTTGACACGTTAATTGGAGTTAGCCCAGACGAAAAAACAACGAACAACAAAATCGTGAGCAAGGTCGCCTTTTAAAATGGTTTCTTTCTTTTACGCGCCGAGCTGTCAGTCACAAAAAAAAAGTCAAATAAATATAAATCAAAGGCAACAAATCAATTTGCATAAATAAATTCTATTGCTGATTGGATTTGCCATTGAATTATTGTCTTTTAATGGCATTTCAAGCGTTCGCTTTGTTTTCTTTAATTCTTTTTTCTTCTTCTTCCTGCTCTTTGCCGATGCCTGTGTTAATTTGACAGTTGCTGTCAAATGATTGATGTGAAGTTATGCGTATGAAATTGCTTTGCATGTGCCTTGCCTTAGAATTGCGCACAGAAACTGGGTCAAGATAGCGTCTAGACATGAAGCTGTCTAGTTTTATAGAAAGAAGAAGAAAGATAATGACAATATATGTATATACTCCGATCTTCAATCTGCCGCGGCTTCCGGCGCGCATGACTCAGGCCCAAAGCTCGCGCGGCTTCGGCTCGCCCATGTAAATGGAGTTCCACATATGGAGGCTGCGGCTGAAGATTTTGTAATTTAAGTTAATGAATCGCTGTGTTTGGCGTCAATTAAATGTCGTTTCCAGTTTTATTTTTTACTCTCTGATTTTTCTTTTTAGCCATGTGCCAGCTGCCATAAAAAAAAAGGCGCGCTTCCTAATTGAAAAACTGCCAGCTAAATGGACGCGTAGCACGCGGCCAACTCTGTGCGTGTGTCTGAGAGAGAGAGAGAGAAGGAGAGAGAAGGAGAGAGAAGGAGAGAGAGCGAGCGAGCGAGAAAGCGAGACGTGCGTTACCAAGAAAGCAGCCAAAAGAAACGAGCTACCAAAACACTGGCCAAAATGTGCAGCTCCACAAAAATGGTTTACAGTTATAGAATTTTATGGCTTTCCGGCGTTTTTCTAGGTGAGTTTTGGCCCCAATAACAAAAGAGAGAGAGACGGCATAATTGAATGCCAAGTGCCAAGTCGATTAGACGTTAACTTTGTGGCCGAATCGATGGCACGCGTGAGCCACATAATAAGTATTGAAAAAAATAAGAGCAAGAAAACGAAAGAAGGACTTAGTTGAGCAAGCCGAAGATTGAATACCCTTGCTGACGGACATTCAAAGTTCGTAATTGGAATCCGGATGATGCGAAGAGGAGATCGACTTTCCGTCTATGTAGTTTATGTTTATAAAAAAAGGTTTTTGAATGTGTATGAAGCATAGGGAATGCTTTCTCAAAATGAATAAAAGAATAAATGCCAAGCTTGGTCAAGATTCTAATACCCTTTCTCCTCTAATACAAATTCCAAAATAACCTAGATAGCTTTCATCCAAGTAACAAAAGTTTCGTCCGTGCCTATTTCTGATTTCCTATGCCAGAGAAATGACATAATAATCCGAGTCAGACATATCGGGAAACTATTAAGATGCCCTTCTACACCCTGTCTACATTCAAGAATTTAAGATCTCGCTCTTAGTAAAAAGTTTACGGCCAATTGAAGTCTTAGCCTTAAACTTTGACCTATTGCCACACAGCAAGAAGCCTTAGTAGAAACATGTATACCCTTTAAGGACATCTATGAAACTTTAATTATTATTGTTATCATTATTCATTCTTATTCAATTGCAGCTCCGCTATTGCTGGTCGCGACCGATGCTCAGGAGCCAGCCAGTCCAGTATTTCAGAACCACAAGACGAAGGAATGGACGAATTTAGATAATATAACCTTCTCCTTCGATTGTAAGCGGCGTTCGGTGGGCTTCTATGCGGACATGGAGTACAATTGTCAGGTGAGCGGAGCAGGTGTGCGAAAGAGAAAGAACGAGAGGTTGAAGCTTCAAAGCTTTTAAAAGCCCGCCTAAAAGTATGCAACAGAAAGCAGCATGGGCCTTGAGAGTCTGCAGCCAATGAGAAATCTATAAGATATTATAAAATACCATAAGAAACAATTACGGAATATAGATTATTAACCATTTCTTTTTCGATTTCAGATATTTCACATGTGCGACGAGGAGGGCAATCGAATACCGCATTTGTGCGCAAATGAGACGAGCTTTAATCAGGAATACAGAATATGTGATTGGGACTACAATTTCAACTGCACAGAATCGCCGGTGGGTGAAAGTTCATGCACAGCTTAAACCTAATATATAGAAAATTGTTTAAAATTCTTTTAACTTTAGAAATGGTTCTATCTGAACGAGCTGACGTATGCCACGGATCCGCCAGACGAAGACGACGAGGACTATTGAGTGCAAATAAATTAATATTTATTGTCTTTGAGCAGCGAAAACAACTAATTAAATTAAATGGAGCAGGAGCAGAAGGACGTTTGGCGAGAAATGGAATGAAGTTTCCATTAAATATGCAAAGTAATTTAAGAGATTTGTTGACGATTTTGTTGAGTTTCGTTTTGTACAAGTTTTTCAATGTAGTCTAATTTCGACGAAGCGACGCCGATTCAGCTGTATGTCGCATGTAAATAATGTAAATAGAAGGCCGCCAAAACCAACAGCATGCCGAGGCCGTAATGTAATTTACAAATAATTTTCTTGTTGTTTGTAAGCAAATGATTAAACAAAAATAGAAATCGGAATTAAAGTGCGCCCATGAAATGTTCGCAAATGATGTGAAAAATAATTGTGCCGAGTTGATGTGACAAAATGTTTTGAACCTATTAAACAAAATATCGAAATAACATTCGACTTTTTTTTTTTTTGCATTTGGCGAATTGGGAGTGGGAGTCACCGACAGGCAATTTGGAATGGTTAAACAATCCCCGATGAGTCAAGTTCAATGACGAAACGAAAAGGGTATCGAGAAAAAGTGCTGCGAGTAGAAAAACACACTCGAAAAACAGGCGAGGTGACAGTGCGTGAAATTGCAGCTAGCCCGGGTTGAACATTTTATAAAGTGGCAATGGGCCGAGCTTTACAAAGTTATTCCAAAAGCTAAGCTCCAACTAGCCACAACCAATTTGATAACTAGGCGGATTTCATACATATACATATACATATACATATACGTATACATATATACGATGGCCCACAAATCCTGTTGCCTGCTGCTGCTGCTCAGCTGCCTCTTTGTGGTAAGTTTAAGCTTAGAACTGTTTGAATTTACTTAAAGCTAACTTAACTCGACTTTACAGATGTCTGCCGCCCAGTATTACACCCAATACAATCCGTATAACACGCCAAGTCCCACATTTTCCAGCCTGAATGGGTATTATTATTCGACAACATCTCCTTACTATTATCCCACGGCTAGCACTTATTTGAATGATGTCCGGATACGCATTTGGCCCTATGTCATTGGACAGTATCTGTATCCGACGTACTACAACAACAACTACTACAATCCCTATGCCTCACTGGGTACACCCAACTGGCAGAGCTACTATTCGAGTGTCTATCAAAATAACTGGGGTAAAAAATAGTTTCTTAACTTATCAAATATAGTCTTATGTTGTTCAATAAAAGTTAAATAGATTTATGTTAACGCTCTTTTTACTTGTGATTTGAGCTAATTTCATTAGGCACCAGCTATTTATTGAGGAATAAGTAAATAACCTCTATTCGGAAGTCCAAAAGGGAGAGTTTCTGAACCAGGCTGACGTTGCAAACCTTTATAATAAATACTATAAGTACACAGATCATGCATAGGCTGTGCTTCTCTCCTTTGCCCCACACAATGCATGGTTTATACAAGAAATTATTGCTTTCGGAGCTTATAGTCCGATCATTAACACATTTTCAGATATTAATTGTGGCGCTCAAAAAGTATATATATCACCGTGCATATCTTTACCCTCAACAAACCTCAATTTCGTTTCTTTTCAATTCTCAGAGCAATATTTCATAGAGGAGGATTACAGGAATTTCTCTATACCTTCACGCTTACATCCCATAATAAAAATGGATTTCTATCAATGTAATAAAAATGGGTGGAGAAATCGCAGAAATGAAATCTTGTGTGTATAGAATATATATGTCTAATATTAAAGCTCTTGCTTTTGTGGTTTTTGATCAAGAATTTGAGCTCGCAGGTGCTTATCCTCAGTCCGTTATATGCAGTTTTAGCCATTACCAAAGGCCATAAGAATAATTTTTCGAAAATATAT
Source organism: Drosophila kanekoi (assembly GCA_037075305.1). Lineage (NCBI taxonomy): Eukaryota > Metazoa > Arthropoda > Insecta > Diptera > Drosophilidae > Drosophila > Drosophila kanekoi. Next base: position 636,699 of record JBAMCE010000461.1, read on the forward strand.
GTGTTATGTGATTTTCAAACAATGTAAGTTGAACGTAAGCCAAAGCCGAATCAGAGACTTTCCGGTCATATGGTGCACTGTTACACGGGCAGAACATTCAAATGTAAATGATATAATCTAATGATGTCATTTTGATAACCAGCCAGGTAAATAGTCATGCCATAGGCGTGAAGACCGTTAGGAAATAGAGTCGAAAAGGTAATTTTGACGGCTTTTGACACATTTCAAGCAGACAAGAAGCAGCCGCACCAAGTGCCTTCTCTTGGCATATGCAGACTTAGGCCCACAGACGATGTCGTTGACTTGCCGCGGCTTGGGCACACCGCTGGCCATGACATTAGGTCTGGCTGTGCGTCGCGATTGCCACATGTGCCTAACGGATTTCACACACTGCCGCCAAGTTGCCAGTTGCCAGTTGCCAGTTGGGTTGCATTATGTAATAGAAAATGGCCAAGACAAATATTTGGGCTGCGCGACGAGCAATGAACTTGACATCCAAGTACAGCTGCACTTTGAGGTAATCATCAGCCAGCCAGCCAGTTGGTTGACTTTTGACCCACATCTGTCGATGCCTTTGGAAAGCTAAAACTTCTAAACTGCCCCCTAAGCCAAGTTCTAGATAACTGTAAGTTCTTATGAATGGCTATCAATGGGGAATTATGCTTCAGGAATAAAAGAAAAACGATATGCTCTAGTATAAATATGCTTATCAATATGCACTTTTATCATGCAAAGCAGCTGGTGGGAGAAGACATCTAACCAAGTGAATGGACTGATCAATGGGAGGTAAATAGAGAGAGAGTGAGGGTTAGAGAGAGACAGAGAGAGAGAGAGAGGGAGAGAGAGAGCTTGGCGAAGAAATGGGTCAAAACAAGCACAAAAGAGCGGGTAAAAGGCAGCCGGCAAATATGATAGGGTTACACACAAAACAAGAAATGCGCAAGAGAAACCGAAATGGAAAGTCGAACTTCTGATGCTCTTTTTAATGTTGGTGAATTTTAATATATGGATTGATAGCCCTGATCAAGGACTGTCCAGGATATAGATTATTTGTCTTTTCATTGCAGGCAGCATATATGAGGAAGTCGGATAAATCGGACAACTATATCTGTTGCCTGCATTTGAATTCTTCAAGATATATATAAAGGAGTATCTCCTATAGGAATAGACTTCTGGAATACTTGGAAACCTAACCCAAGTGTAGCATATCTCAAGCGTATTTGAAACTCGGTTTGTTTGAAGCATGTTCCATTTGACATTATAGATTCAATAGATCTTAATGTCATCATGGACAAAGGCAGTTACTTAGTTTTTATGCCCCATTCTGCTTGGTGCCACATGTTGCAATGTAAATACACGAAACGTGAGAGCAACGTCTCCTGCTCGAGCAGCAGGGCAATGGGTTGCGACGTCTTGGGCTTTGGCTTGGCTCGGCTTACCTCGGCTTGGGTGGGTCAAACACGTCGAACCCCAGTGCCTCAGTGCCGTCTGCCATCTGCTCGGCTCGGTTGTGACGTCAGCAGCGTGTTTTTGTCACGTTCGCAAAACAGTTTTGTTTGTGCTCTGGGCCATGGCACGACTATTCGTAATAGAGTCGAACAAAAGCTGAGGAGCTGCGGAGCTGGAGACGGCATTGAGTCGGCATTTTTGGTGCGGTCTCCGACTGCTGCCGTTTATGGGAAAATTGTGAAGAAAGTGTTGAAAACGAAATTGTAACTGAGAGAGAGGAGAGAGAGAGAGCGAGAGAGTTGTAAAGCAGAAGCGCTGGCCACAGCCGCAGCCGAGACTTGTCTGGCGAGAGCAAATTCGCTTGGTCCAACTCCAAGTCCAAGTCCAAGTCCAAGTGCAGACCTTACCTGCTGGCTAAGACCGCGACCAGGTGGCAGTCAACGGGCACATCTCAAGCGCTGCAGTCGCGGAACAGAAGCAAACAAAACCACAATTGAAATCGCATCTGCCTGGTCTTAGCCAGAGTCAAGTCTTAACAATTTGCGTGTGTGCTGTGTATTTTTGTTTGGCAGTTGTTGCGTGAAAGTCGTTGAAGCATTCAAGCCGTTGCAGTTAGTTAATTCGCAGCTGGAGTTCAATGAAATAATTAAGGATACGTACAATCTATAACAACGGAAAATTATTCAGAGAAATTGCAGGCTCCATTTTACCAGGCCACGCAGCTGCTGTCCAAAACCTAACATCATGCTGGTAAGTTAACAAGATTCGAGCTCCATCTATTCTCATGCCTGGCACGCGCTCTCCGTGGCCGCCTTACCTCAATTCCTGTGTGTGTGTTTTCCGCGCCAATGACAAAAGGGCCAACAATGTTGACAAAATGCTCAATTCTGGCCATGTTTACAATGCTTTTTTTGTTGATTTTTGGCTTAGTTAACTTTCTATTGCCGGCCAGCTTTAAGTATCTCAAGTGCTCGTTTTCGCTCGATTTTTTTCTGTGTGTGTGTCATGAACTGTGACTTTAACTGCCGCATTACATACTCCATTATTGCCATTAGATAATGCTCACTTGTAAACTTGTGATTACATTTACGTATCTGCCACGCGCCTTCATTGCATCAGCTGCCAACGATGTCAAAGCTGGTTTTATTATTAATTTTATTTTTATTGTCATAGTTTTATGACCACTTGCCAGATGAGTTAAGAGGGGATTTTTATATAATTTTATGTGACGCCGTAAATTCATAAGACTTTAGATAATGGTCCATAGTTGACAAGCCCACGCAAATATTCTAAGGCACATAAACCAAGAAATGAAGCTCGTAAAAGGGCAAATCCATGAAATTCATCAGACCTACACACACATGTATTTGGCCCAGAATAACAAAAAGTATGTGTAATGAGTTTAATTTGTATTATTAAGACTTCATTAGGCTAATTTTTTGTTTCGCTGTGTCACAGAACTGAACATGGAATGATTCATGGAAATTTTAGCCTATGCCTATGGCAAAATATATACAAATTTAATTATAATTAAGTTCTGACAATTCCCATGGTTAGGCAAATTGTTGGCCGCATCAACGCATAGAACAATTGAGTATTACACAAGGAAACGCGAGGGATTCTTCGACAATTGAAAGGTTTCGAAAGGTTTTGAACACTTTCCACTTTAACAAGCCAATTTGAGTCATCAGCGCACACGAAAGTGCTAAAATTTTGGTTAAATAAAATGTAAAATAAATTCAGCAAAAAAACGTAAATTGTTTAACACCAATTCAACGAGCTGCTTCTGGCGAAATTTTGCGCCTGGCTAAATACATATTTACATACAATAACATTTATATTATATATACAAAACGAGTCAAATCCAATTTCACCCGATCTCCTGTGATGTTTATTGATGAATATTTTAATGCGGTTACATCGAATGACATCAGCCGAGAAGCGCTGTAAATTTAATTATGCTGCAGCCATAAATTTGTCGTGCAGTCTGAAAAAGAGACACAAAGTGAAACTAAGCTGGAAAAACTACCTTCGCAGCGAAAACATATGTAAATAAAGTTTTATTTGATTCGATGCGCCTTTTCCATATTGTTTATCGCGCGTGTTTTTCTATTCAAATTGAAGCGCAAATTAAATTCCAATCTCTACGTCTCTTGCATCATCGCAAGCAAGCCTTTCTTCGGATTTTCTTTTTGTCTAAACAAGCTGCAAATGCAGTTATCTAAATATATTTGAGTTTAGCTTATACTAAATCAAGGCCAACTGGCAGATTTCGCTTTACAGTTACAGCTTGTAACTCGACTTCAGCTTCAAGAATTTGGCCGACAAAACTTGACCACAATATGAAACAAAAGGTAAGCAGCCGCAGCGAATATAAACAATAACTGGAAACGTTTTAAATAAATCTTATTGTATAACACAAAGCGCTAACAAATTATGTTAAGCCAACGGCTTCCACTCGAGATGCGAATTCTTTGTGACCCGCAACTAATTAAACTGTCTCAGAACTCGGCTTTGATTAATTCTTTTGGCTGAGCCATTTGTTTGGTTGGAATGAAGCCAACCGTTAGTTCCACATTATTTGCGCAGAACCAAAAACAATTTTTTGGCCACGCTCCAGGGAAAATTTTTAGAGGCCAGCACGAATAGAAATCTCCAAAAGATTTTCTATTTATGTGCAGGCGCCAAAAGCTATAATTGATTCTGAAAAGCTGAAAAAGGGAAAGCGTCTGTACGCTCAGTTCTTGGGAAAAATCTTGCCTGAGCAACTAATTAGGCGTTGGCTGCGGGCCCCGAAGGGCTATTTAAATATCGCTTGAGCTTATATATAATGATAATTGTTCGGTTCTTATCTGATTACCGAATGCTGCTGCCAGTCGAATTTCACTTTTTGCAACACACCCAAAAATTGAAACAATATATATATATAATATATATATATATATAATATATATATATATATAATATAACGAAATGTTTAGAGATTTATGTGGAATTTTTTTCCATTTTGCTGATTTGCATAGTGCAAATATTAACATACAAATTGCTGCCCACAATTTGGGCAGCAAAATAAATGGCAGCAACAACAGAAAACACCACGAATATGTTGACACAAGTTTTGGAAAAAACAATAACTAAGCTGCTTGACCGCAAGGGCATTACATAAAAGGCGCAAGACTTGGCGTCCAAATGGGAATTGCTGCAAGCTCAAAATATGGGTCGTAAAATATTTTATGAGTGCGGTGGGTTTCTTAAGTGCATTCTGGAAAGCATTTCACAGCGTACACACCTGTTACACTGTACACGGTCTGCTCTGTTACAAGGTACTTGAGAGCAGGTTCGCTGCCTAAGTCTTTCGTTTACGCAATTTCCGCATGGCGAATGCGTGTATGATGAAATGCGTTTTAAGCCCCTTTTCATGTCATTGCTGAACAATGCAGTCGCACAACAAACACACACTCACACTCACACACACACACACGCACACTCTTAACAATTTCTCTAATACGCTTTGTACTTTCAGTTTCTCACAAAGAGTTCAAGTGCGCGACGCTCATTGCTAGCATTGCTGTTGGCGGTGTGCTTTCTGAGCTGCGCGCTGGGCGCCAAAATAAGCAAGAAGGTCGAAAAGCCGCCGTCTAATGGCAATAGCAAAGCAGACAAAGTCGAGCCAGCAGCGGCAGCAGCTGCACAGGCAGCCGAAGGCAACGATGAGAAGAATGAAGACGAAGAAGCTGACGATGACGATGACGATGAGGAGGAGGAGGATGATGATGATGATGAGGCTGATAAGGAGGCGGAGAAGCAGCCATCAGCAGATAAGGAAGCTGCAGTAGCTGCCACAGCTACCGGCAACAAGAACGAACTGAAGCCGACTGTTGATCCAACAGATCTCAGCGTTTGGGGCATGGTGCGGACACTTTGGAGCTGGCTGCGCAGCGATCTCAGTGAAAGTCTCTTCGGCGATGATGACGACGATGAAAAGCCAGCTGCCGTGGGTGGTGAGTAATATGTAACGGCAACTGATCCACATTTCCCATCAATTAGTGAGTCGTTGATTGCATTTACGCAATCGGCCGGCCCTTTCAATCATCGATGATTAGCGACTTCTTCAACCAACTTTGATTTCCCAGCGCTCACTTTCGTTTTCAATGAAACCTGACAACTAGAAGCCAGAGAAAAAATAAAATAAAAGGCAAACAAGACAAACAACAAAGATGCCTAAAAGGTGTTAACGCACGGCACACAGACATAATTTTTATTTTTTTCTCTGATTTGACTTCGCGTTGATCTACGAGTCCGAGTTGTCCGGGTTGTCCGCGTTTCTCGTAGCAACACCCTGTTGTAATTTCACTTTCGGCACTTTTTTTTTCTAGACTCGCGCGAATTATTACTATTTTTTTTCAAAAAAAGCGCACACGCATCTTTAAATGCTGGGAAAATATTTATGATTTTTATTTATTTTTGCGTTTCGGGCGCCTATTTTTATGGACTTTCGCGTTGCTAAGCGTTCAGCTCTGTTTGTTGCTGAAATTATCGCTATAAGCGGATAATAAAATTATAAAAAAAAAAGCCAAGATTAATTTGGCTGCGATGCCAATTCAATAAACATTTTTGAGGTTTTTGGTACTTAAAAAACCAAAGAGTTGGCAGCCGAATCTCATTAAAGCGCAGTTTTTCTGCATTTGCAGGTGTTTTGGGCCTTGCAAAAACAAAAGACTTAGGCAACGAACTTTATTGGAATGTAGATTCTTACAACTCTTCGCATTTCTTTCTTTACAGAGGGCCGCACCTTTGGCAAGATTCGACGTCTGCAAATGGCCTTGGTTCCCATCATCTTTAAGTTCGGCGTACTCTCCGCGATGGTCGCGTTCCTGGTGGCCATTGGCATGAAGTCGCTCTTCCTGCTTAAGGTTTTGGTCGTAATGAACGCCCTTGCTATTCTGGGAAAATTCCTAACTCTCAAGACTAGCCTATTCGGGCAGTACGAGCACTCGGCGCCAAGCTTCAGCTATCCCGGCTGGAATCCACATGCCAAGGAGTCGTGGGGACCGACAGGCCTGAGCGGTTCCCCATCGGGACCACATCATCCCAGCAAGGAGATTCATTTACACATACACGGAAATGCCCAGACCCAGGCACAGTTGGCCGGCCAGAGCTACAACTATGAGTCGCAGGGCGGCTGGGCCAGCCGCAGCGATCCCTACGGCGCCTACCAGTCCAGCGGACCGTATCAGGATCAGCACACAGCCGAGGTGCCCAACAATACGGACCCGATGTCGCTGCTGCCCACAAAGTATCCGGCGCGCAGCCTGATTCGCTGAGCGGCTCCCAACTTCGGCCAACGACCACCGTGTAAAATTTTAGTCAGCGACTTTTCCGGGTGCGCAGCTTTACATAAATTACTTTAAGAGGAACTAGTTGAGAGTACGAGAGAACTAAATTAGCTTGCTGTAACTAGGCTTAAGACGATTACTGATAACTTATTTAAATTATTTATGATAAAAGTGTAATTAATAATTAATAATAAAAAAAAAGTAGTTAAAACAAGGCTGTCGGCATGGCTGAAATAATTAGCAACATCGCCTAACAGCTGCTGCGATTGTGATTGATGTGTGAAGAAAGTCGTCTGCGGCTTCCAGTTCGTCTGCGGCTTCCAGTTCATGTGATTAATTTGGCATTTGACATGCTGCCACCGCGGCGATTTCATTTTCGGGGCCTAGCTCAACAATGGGCGTGTGCTGACTTGACGTTTTGCTGCCTAATCATCGACATTATCGCCAACATTGAAATGGAAGTCAAAGTCATGGCTCTGCATGTGTGTACACACATTCGTGCGATTGTTTTTACGGTAGCCTCAGCTACACCAAAAACTCAAAAACATTTCAAATTTGGGTACGTTCGGCTTCTGCGCGTCTGCGATTTGTAAGAGGCGCCTGTGCGGGCGGCGATATATGAATAACCATTCAGATCATTTCTCTTGAGCGGTCCAAGGAAAAGAGTTTCTAATTTAATGCTTTTACAAGGTATACGATTGATTGGAATGGTTAATAAACGTTTACGAAATTAAATCCGTAGGCCCAATTCCAATGCCTGGGCGAGATAAATGGTGTGTATATGGTATCTCTATATAGAAAACTGTTTGACAAATGTCGAAATTTCCCACCTTCATAACTCGGTCAAATCTCATCAGATTTTTACGGGGGTTGGCTTTTTGTGCAAGGTTTTCCCTCTAGAATAATCTGGCATTAACATCTGGACATGTAAATTTTAGTCGAAATTCATGTCATCTGACCTATTCACCTATTCACCATATCTTACCCCTAAGATTCGTATATAGACATAGGTCAAAATTTCCCACCCCCATAACTCGGTCAAATCTCATCAGTTTTTTACGAGGTTTGGCTTTTTGTACAAGGTTTTCCCTCTAGAATAATCTGGCACTCAAATCTGGACATGTAAATTTTAGTCGAAATTCATGTCATCTGACCTATTCACCTATTCACCATATCTTACCCCTAAGATTAGTATATAGACATAGGTCAAAATTTCCCACCCCCATAACTCGGTCAAATCTCATCAGATTTTCACGAGGTTTGGCTTTTTGTGCAAGGTTTTCCCTTTAGAATAATCTGGCATTAACATCTGGACATGTAAATTTTTGTCGAAATTCATGTCATCTGACCTATTCACCTATTCACCATATCTTACCCCTAAGATTCGTATATAGACATAGGTCGAAATTTCCCACCTTCATAACTCGGTCAAATCTCATCAGATTTTCACGAGGTTTGGCTTTTTGTGCAAGGTTTTCCCTCTAGAACAATCTGGCATTAACATCTGGACATGTAAATTTTAGTCGAAATTCATGTCATCTGACCTATTCACCATATCTTACCCCTAAGATTCGTATATAGACATAGGTCAAAATTTCCCACCTTCATAATTCGGTCAAATCTCATCAGATTTTCACGAGGTTTGGCTTTTTGTGCAAGGTTTTCCCTAGAATAGGAAGGTTTTTCTAGAATAATCTGGCATTCAAATCTGACTACGTAAATTTTAGTCGAAATTTGATCAAAATCTACCCCTAAGATTCGTATGTAGGCATAGGTCAAAATTTCCCACCCCTCTAACTCGGTCAAATCTTATCAAATCTTATCAAATTTATACAAATTTTGGCTCTTTGTTCATGGTTTGGCCTCAAGATCATTTGCGTCTAAATCTTTAATTACTTTAAGTCAAATTTTATTAAAAAATGCTACCCTCAAATATCCTATATAGAGATAGTTGGAACGTTTATTATTTTAAATTATGCGTACCTCGGGCAAGGCCGGGTATACCCGCTAGTAAAAAAATTTTATTTTTCTAAAAGTCAGTGCTTCCAAAACTGTATTTGTTAGTCCAAAAGTATGCCACATTCTGTTAAGAGCCCCTCTTAAAAACCGTTTGCCATTTGAGCCTAAGAGTATGCAACATTTTTCAAGATTCAATGATAATCAAGTTTGTGCCTTAAGTCTTTCGTTACAAGTGTGTGCATTTGCTTAGATCACAGGGCGTATAAAGTAGCCGAGCAAGGTAGGCTGCCAAAGTCAAACGACAACGCGTCAGTAACTAAATATTCCGCAGTAATTAAGCATAATTAAAATTTCTGGCCAGTGCGTGGCGTGCGTCGTGTATAGAAAGGAAAATTAATAACCTGAAACAATTCGTTCGGAAAAACTTAACTGACAAGTGTAACAAATTAATGACGCCGTATTTCGACTCGACCGATAAATATTTATCGACTTCAGTTACGCGCACAATTAAAGCACAGACTAAGAAACGTGTCTCCGGCATGTCATGAGTCAAACCTGATCCAAGACGATCTGAGTGATATGAGGCCTGGCAGCGCCGCCAACGCCGCCAACGCCGCCAATGCCCCGGACAATGGCAAGCGGCCAAGTGGCCGACAGTTTGCAACTGGCTCTATGAAGTTGACTTGTCCTTGTCAGCGAGTGCAGGCAGCTGACGTTCGCTCCGCATCATCGAATGTTGGCCATCGATGCCTGTTGCTCGGTTACCTGATGTCTTTGTCTTTTTAGCTTCTGTTAATTAAAAACGTAAAATGCTTAGCGGTCCGGCCTTTTGCAGAGCTGCTGGCAAGCGCGCCAATTAATTAGTCGTAGTGCTAAATAAAAAAAATGGCGCTAGTAATAGTTACACCCTATAAACGGGGTAAGAGGGGTATAACTAGATGTGCCTATCGACTGTGCAACTTCTGCTTATAGCCCTCACAAGCTATTTTAACTATTGATATCGTTTATCGACAACGATTTGTTATCGAAAGGCACAATTAGAGCTCTTCTGGATTCTATCCCGTATTGATAATGAGACGGAAATAAAACCTTTATAAGTTTAAGATATCGCTAGTTTTAGCTGGTCTTGTAATTCGACTCAGCCGCACGGTTCGACAATATTTAAAAAAGTAAACGCTTGGCCATTGAAAGATCGATAAGTTTCTTTGGGTTGTATCGACATATCCATTACATCGATCAATTATATTATTTGCGGGTTTGTTCTAATGTAAATTCAAATTAAGGCAATTCTTAAAATATCATTAATTGTCTGCCAGTTGGGCTCTCTCCCCCCTCTGTATGCCTCATACACAGACATAAGTTATCGCTATCGATCAGCCTAAATATGACAACTTTTGTGCATGGCAACTGCTACACGGTATTCGCCTAGTGGAGCAACCTGTACTGTATGCATTCTTTCGTGTTGCCAGTATGGAGAAGTGCGTGGCTATATATTACAAGTTGATGCAGCCAAATCTTTGAGACGCAGTTGGCTGATCACATAAATTTCACTGCTTTCTAACGCATCAGCAGGCATTGGCAATGCGATTATTGAAATGCGACAAAGGTTTTTCTTTTAGCCACTTGCCGTTTGCAGACAAATCAGACGCTGCTGCGGCTGCGGCTCTGGCTGCGGCAGCTTTTGTTTTCTCAAAATGTGGATAATTGCAGCTGACAGGGGACGACAATGGCAATGGCAATGGACACAGCAATGGCAATGGCAATGTCTATGGTGACACTGGGACTGGGCCAGCCAGATTCGTCGGCTCTCACTCTCTTTGCAACATGATAATTGGACATGTGGCATGTGGACATAAGGGGATGTCTGGCAGCGTTTACCTTTGACAGCAACGCCAGCAACATCTTGGGGGTGCCCTATTCCTTTTTAATTGGCCGTCGCATCTTGGCTTGAAAGTGAAATTGATAAACGTGCTCGGCCTGCTAATTTGATAAATTTCGGCATTTCGTAATCGCCAAAGCGCCTCACCTGTTGTCAGCACACCCAATTTCAACGCAGACCCCTCTATAATTATTATTAATTTTAATTTTTTCGCAACTTTCATTTTGTCACCTTATCAACCAGTGACAGGTGTCTAAATTGAAGCTAATGTAAATAACTTCGTACTACAATTCGATGCTAACTGGACTGGGCCTAGGGCGAAGACTGCGCCCAAAACGACGCATTTTTTAGGGGCTGGTCCAGACCCTACACACAAATCACATTAGTTTGCTAATTACCGGGGTCAATACAAGAACAACAACAACAACAACAACAATAAAACGCCTTATTTTGTTGGGCAAACTGTTAGAAAGCTTTCATTTTCGATAGTGAAAATTTGTGGGCAACACAGAATTCGTTAATGATGCAACTCTTGGCATTGCGTAAACGCTTGATGTTAATTTAATTAACAAATAATTCACGCAATGCGAACGTCGCCTAAACGGCTGCTAAGTGAAAATCTGACAAGGGCCAGTCTCTGTGAGCTGTAAAAGTTAATTTGGTGATTTGTGTAAATGTTGGAAATGAATGCGTGGAAGTTTTCTAGTTAAAGATCTTCCCAAGAGACTTTGTTTACATTTGAAAAGTAGCAGAAATTAAACAGGTCAATTTAATAATGTAGAAGATGCATTTTATATTAATTCATTTGTTTTCCACTTTACGTTGTGAATATCAAGACATTACATTTAAGACACTATACAAACAATATTCTTTTTAGAGTTTGAACCAGCGACTTCACACCAGACAATTCGAGGCTAAGTCTGACCTTTAGTCCATTATTGTCATCATAGTATCATAGTACTTTATACTATGCTTTTATGCTGCATTTGAACCGGCGACTTTACTCTAGTTAGTTCGACGCTCAGAAACCTTTAGTCCATTAGCAGCCAGCCAGTCAGTCAGTCAGTCAGTCAGTCAATCAGTCAGTCACTCAATCAATCAGAACAAACTTATTTGCATATTTAGATACAAGTACATTTTTGAGTACAAATTTGAATGCTCGCAATTTGCTCAAGAGTCTCCAAGTACGGGCAAGCAGCTTTGGCTAAAATGTTTTCCACATCATTTAATGTGACGCTCGATATGCCATTAGGGGACAGCTTAATTAAGCCAATTGGCCAACATGGATGCCGCACATTGGCCACAATCCACAAGGCAAAACGGCCAAAAACCAACATGCAAACATTGCGGCTGCTCTTTTGGGCTCTTTCTTCTGCCGCAGCCCGTTGCTCACTTTCCACAAAAGAGCACGAACAGCTTTCACATTGCGCTCTTAGGCCCGAGACTTGTCGGAGTCGTTTGGTATAAAACTTCTTACGTATGCGCGTCATGGCTCAATCTTACCTTGAACTTGGTCGTGTTAAGATCGAATCGCAGAAGCCTAGCCAGAGTGTGTGAGTGTGTGTGAGGTGAATTCGATGCGCCGGCGCAGCTGAATATTTGAATATTTATAAGTGCGTTAATTGTGGCGCTTTTGGTGACGACTTCTTCTTTCAAATCAGAAAATGGAACAAAGATCCGTTGTGCCTTTGCGTGTCGAGCAGTGTACATAAATCAGAACAGACTTTTGTAAACGATTTAACGGCAACTCCATCCGTATCTGTATCTGTTTAACTATCTATCTATATATATATATATATATTGTATCTGTATTTGTGAAATATCATCGGCTGACGTGAGTTAGTTGCTAACCAACATGGACTCGGCGGGCTCAGCTGGGCTCTTGCTGCTGCTATGTTTGCCATTGCCATTTACACTGACGCATGCCTGGAGCCTGCCCGCCTCCGTCCCAGCTCCAGCTCCAGCTGCAGCTCCAAATCCAGCCTGGTCGCCAGTTGTGGCACCTGCTGCACGCCAACTAAATGGTAAGTTATGCCAAGTCACCTGGATGCATAAATTCATTCGGTTTGTTGCCAAGTTTTGTTTTTTGGTGAATGACTCAGCCTCTTGTCCAATTTCTTTTTGTGGTTTGTAATGCGCAATGGGCCGCTGTTTAAAATGCTAAGCAAAACAAAACAAAACACAATCAAAAGCACTTTTTTTTATTGCAGTGAAATTTTTGGCTCATTAAGTTGAATGTGAGAGCGCCCGAAGTTTACTAGCCGTTATATCATAGCTGAGCGCAGATGGATTTCTCAGACTGTAAACCAAATGCGGCTCAGATAGATAGAAGCCTGATGTGGCAATTGACAGGCGAGAGGCGAGCGTCGAGAGTCGGGAGTCGGCAGACGACATCAATTCGAGTTGTCAAGTTTATGCCTAATTAACGCTGACTCTCATGGCCAGTGCAGCAGAACAGGAATATTGTTAGGAAAGGGTTTGCGTTTTCTGGAGCAGGTGACATGCTTCTTGCTCGCTGCTCGCAATTCGTGCGTTTCGGCTCGGCTCTGTTCTTCTTCAGGTGTGTGCAAAGCGAGCAATTAGCCGGGCGGCCTGCACTTGTGCCACAGGTGCTACAAGAACGCAAAAAAAAGAAGCCCATTACAAGCGCCTCGGCCATGTAATATGGGTCAGACTTATCAACTAAACTAGAACTAGTTGAGCGCTTAAAGCACACCATTATTTACACGGTCCGACGCTTGAGCTGAGCTGTCAAAAGGGTGCACATAATGTAAAGTCATTAAAAGCACACGCAGTTAAACACATGACAAAAACACGCTCTCTTCTTATACAACGAACTTGAAATACTCTGGCAAGAAGAACAATTTGTGGGCTAAATTTGAGAGTGCATCAAATCAGACAGAGTAATATTTCGTACTAAAACCTTGTTGCCTTGAAGACTAGCTCACTTTAACAAGTTATTAAGGGAAGCCTCATCTATTTACAATATTACTTTCTTGACTAATAAGCAAGCCAATAAGCGAGCAGATAAGCTTTAATTGCTACCAATTTTGCACAAATTGTTAGCTTTAAAACAAGTATTCGTTGAGCATAAACTGATCATCGATACGCTTTGCACATGTCCAAGTTGTTATGCCCCACAACAAAAGAGCACAACAAGGCAATGTAAACAGAAAACAGAAGACAGAAAACAGGCTGACATCTTAGTCAAGTCATGATATGGTGCCAGATTCGGTTGTCCACTACAAAAGACAATAAACTGAGGCCGGGCTGAGAATCGAGGCGTTGTGTTGGGGGGGGGAGCTGACACCAAAAACAACCAGAAAACTGCTCAGATTTGGGTTATAACCGTCAATTGAGATGGGTGTGTGTGCATATGTGTGTTTGTGTGTGTTAGACTAGGTGTGCATAAATGTGGTTACAGCTCGTCTTGTTTGGTTAGCTTGTTGCCGCTGGAAAAACTGAAAACAAAACTGCCGCCGCTTCTTCACAGACGGCATTGACAGCATTTTTCCGCAAAAAAATTAAATAAATGGCAAGCGCAAAAAATTAAAAGTGTTGTCCACGGAATGAAATCAAATTTCATTTTTTAATTGCTGCCCGCCTGGCATCTCGACTCAACTCGCCAATTTGCCCAGTTTTGGTCGGACAACAATGGGCAGAGGCAGCAGACTAGATGCCCAGTTGCCAGCTCCCCAATCCCCCCTTTGCTAGGAGCTGTTTTGTGCGTTTTAAGTGACATGAATGGAGAGCTGAAAATGTCTCAGATTTGCGTACATATTTCTCGTTTGACGCGTCTTCAATTCAAACCAAACGCCGCAGATCGAAAACCAGTGAAAGTTTATTGAGCGCTTTGGCCGTGGTAGCCGCGGTAGCCGGGTAGCCCCGGCACAACTCACACACATTTCTTGGCTAACGGTAATGCAAAGTGTGTTGTTGTTGTTGTTTGGCTCGGAGGGGGACAAGTTTATATGGCGAAGAATTCTTTCTTTCATTCCACACAAGTTGTGTTCTAAAAAGTCCAAACTAGAAATCGAAAGAGCCGAAAAACTAACAGATTTTATTTGAATTGAATAGAAATTGGAGGGCTTTGTGTGCGATACGACAAATAATGCAGCAAAATGTGCTTAAATTAAGTCAACTGCTTCTTCTTTTTCTCAATATCTAAACGCAGTTTATAAGTATATAACATGTACGTGAATATAAGGACTTAAGCTGGGAAGACTATCTAATTGAATATTTCTACAAATTGTGCTGGCGTGCATAGAAATAGTTTCTTAAACTAAGTTAGCTCATGATGAAACATGAAACTAACGACTTAATGTAACCCGACTAACTAACTAAACCCCATTAAGTAAACGCGTATTTCACTTTCGAATGCCGCCCAAGGCGGGCCTTAAGCTTTACAACTATATCTACAATATCTGTAGAATTTCTCGTGATTATGCTAATATTTTATGAGCTACTGTTATGGACGGCCAATGGCCATGGACAAATGAGATTTACAGCACAGTTATCTAGTTAGCAGTTGATAGTTGGCCCAGATGCCCAGCAGCCGGGCAGCGTTTACAGTTGGCCAAGTGGCCAGTCAATGGCGGCCCAGGTGATTGTGGACATGCAAATAAACGCGTCACCCATCGACAAGTTCGGGCTCATTGGGCACGCCCCCGAATGCATGCGATTGCCAGCCAGAGTATAATAACCATGGGCCACGCATAAATTTCAATTGCAGTGAAAGTACAAAAAACAAAATGTTTACTGAAATTAGCTCGAGCCCAGCGCATGGGCATTGTCTTGGGCTCTTGGTCATGGTCTGGCTGGGCAGGGAGAGTCGGGGGTAGTTATAAAAGTGGCCAAGAGCAGGCTGTGGCTTAATGTGCCACATTTGTAAGCAGCCGAAACAAAGCGCTGGCAAATGTCAAACATGCAGACGCTCGCCAGGGAATCGCAACGGATGCCGCGTGGGTTGCAGACAGTACAAGGATTTTATCTGTTGGATGTCACCACGACGACGACAAGAGGGAAAACAAACAATTTCTCACAATGCACACAGATCCTAGGCGCACACGAGCTGCGGCAGTTCCCATTGATTTCAGCTTTCACCCGGCATTGGATGCCGCACAGAATGACATTATTGGCTGCCGTTTGGGTCAAAGTACAGCCTATTGAAAGTGAAATATGCTAGGCTTCACGTGCTGCCATTTTCACTAATCACGACTCTGAAGTTGTGGCAGCTGCAACCTGCAACTGGATGCGAAATACAGCAGCAGAAGCAGCAGCAGCAGCATCGCCTGATGTGGGGCAATTAAAAGGCAGCCAGGTGACAGCTTGTTACGTTGTGTGTAGCCTTAACAACCCCCTCCAGGCACAATCATAATAAGAGATAAGCATAAGTGAGAGTTCAATTAGCGGGTATGACCGACTAGGGAGAGGCTTTGAACCCAGCGTAGATCCTGATTAAAATGATTTTCATTTGGGTGTAGTTCTTATAAGCTTGAAGAGTAGCTTATAAAGGCAGAAGGAGCTTCGATCGGCAGACAGACAGACATGCGGACATGTTTATATCGACTCGGCTGTTAATGCCTAGCAGGAATATATACACATATATATATTTCATGGATAACTCCCCCTGGCCCCTAGCTTACAAAGGCAGAAGGAGCTCCTTTCGACAGACAGACAGATATGCGGACATGTTAATGCCTAGCAGGAATATATACACATATATATATTTCATAGATAACTCCCCCTGCCTTTCCACAAAAGCATTATACCCTTTTGCCTCATCTGCAGGGTATATGATTGCTCAATTAACAAGCAGCCTGCCACAGACAGAGCGTTGCAAGTGTGGCAAATGATGCGAAGCAGGTCAGCTGTGCTTTAATTATAATTTAAACAATCAACTTAATTGATTGTCAATTGAATTTAAAATCAAGTGCGGCAATTAAGATGTGATTAATTGTGAAGCTTTGCACAGTTTCACTTGGTTAGAAATCAGCAATAAGCATGTTTTAAACATGCGGCATGCGCCGCAGACAATGTTGCAGCTGCAGGTGGCATGGATGAGCGGCAAAGCCAACAATTGCCACACAAGGTGTTATCAGTGCTTCACCTGTTATTGTTGTTGTTGTTGTTGCTGGTCAGTGGCTGCGCGTACTTTCACTCAACTGTTTACAGTTGGAAAAGCTGGCCATTGTAAAGCATACGCTAACCAAATTAGATCAAATTCCATAAACTCCACAGACAAATGTGTTTAGGCCTTTTTTTTTGTAAACAATTTTAGCAGAGAGTCTTCAATGTCAACTGGACTTTTTGCTGCATCAACAATAATCTTCTCGTCTTTTGTGCATTTGCAGAGATCTCGCCGTATTTGGACCTGGCGCTGTGTCCCATACGCGCCGAGCCCTGGGGCTGTGCCCGACAGAAGTCGGCCAGGATTCTGGATGTCTGGGATGATGAACTCCACTTGCAGTGGCAAAAATTGAAAGGTGAGCGACGCGCTAATCGACCAGGTGAAAGAGGTGTTAATTGGGTTCAAACGAGGCTTTTCCCGCATATGATTTATGCGCTCTGGTGAAAATCAAAGCCAGTGAAACTTGCCAATTGCCAAAGATTGGCCAGACTCAGGTGCAACAATTCATACAAAGGTTCATCTGCTTGAGTTGCGGCAAATAATTCAAAGCTTTCGATCTTTACTCTTTACGCTGGACAACATTTAAATAAATGCGTCCGAAATGTGTGGCAATTAAAACAAAATGTTTTCCATTTTCGCCACAGTCGAAGCGGATCGGCAGCTGAACGCGACGATCGAGAGACGCGGCTACAGCGCCTCGGAGCTGCCCATCAAAGAGAAGCCGTCGACTTTGCTTAAGAAAATCGAGATCGGCACCAAATACATGAAGGAGTATCTCGCCGAGACGATGGACGGGTGTGTAACGGGCCAACAAGTTAGCTGGGCCAACATTTTCTGGTTTCCTAACACTTTTTCTCCTTCTTTTTCGTTTGGTCTCTTTTCTTTTTGGGCGCAGTTTCCTTGGCCGCGAGTACGAGTATCTACAGTCACCGAAAGCGGCGCCAGATGATAGTGAAAACGCGGATTACGATGAGGAAGAGACGGATGCAGAGGAGGCGGAATCGGCTGTCGAAAACAGCGGCGAGGATGAAACGGACGATGATGCCTCCAACAGCGGCGATCAGGAAACCAGCGACGCCGAGGAGGATGAAGCGGAAGATGAAGCGGAGGCGGAGGCCGAGGCAGAGGACCAGCCGGAAAATGAAAGTGCTGAAAGTCTGGCCGAAAGCAATGCGCAGCCGGCGAACGATGTGAAAACCTCGGTGTTCAGCGACGATGGCAACTCGGGCGCCGTGGAGTTCATAGAGCTCGAGGATGGCGCCGAAGATGCGGCGGGTGCAGTAAAGAAACCCGGCGGCGGCGGCAGCAAACGCAAGAAGAACAAGACAAAGCGCAAGAAGAAGGGCCAACAACAGCCAGCCACATTGGTTGTGGTGCAGGCGGCGCCGGAGCATCACGAAGTGGATGACGGACACGACACGACAGTCAGCCACGGCGGAGGAGGCGGCGGCGGAGGGGGACACGGAGGTGGCGGCAGGCCATTCAAGCGCAAGACCAAGCGCGGCAAGCGCAAGCGGAAGGGTCAACAGTCGCAAGTGGCAGTCCAGGAGGAGTCGAGCGATCCTCTGGGCATCGGTCTGCTGGACGATTTGGTCGAAGCCGGCGTCGGCGGCGTCGGCGTCGGAGGCGGCGGTGGAAAGCGCAAGCATAAGAACCCGATTAAATATGGTAGAAGTAACGGAGGTGTGTGTTGTTTGCTGCGTGTGGTTTTCAATGAATTTAGCGCACCATTTCCTAAGCACACTTTAGTGCCTATCTATCAATAGTATAAGCTGCTATAAACTAAGACTTTGGCATGCCGAAGATAAATGCACTTGCAGAGAAAAATTAGAGAAAAATCGAGACGTGGGAAAAGCAAGAGACTTCTCCACAAAAGATTAATAGTGAAAAAAATAGAAAATATTTCTATACAAAAGATTAATTGTTAAAATAATAGAAGAGACTTCTCCATAAAAGATAAATAGAAAACAATAATAAACTCTGCAAGCGTATCGAAGAACATGCATGCGCGTGTCATAGCAGGCAGACATGCACAGCGCATGTGCACTGCTTGGCAAGCAGCGCGCTTTGGTGTCGGTGCGTCCAAGTGTCATAGCATTCAGCTGTGCACCGAACGCGTAAACTTTAAGCTACTTTTAAGCTGCCTTTTAACGGACAAATAATTTATGTTTCAATTCAAAATGAAAGGTGTTTAACAAAAATTTAAGCTTATTTTTCAATATTTCCGCTTTCATTCGCATAAATTATTTGCCCGTGCATAGTATAAGTTCTTGTACATATTGCCTGCTTGCTTTGAATGCTTTTTGTGTTATCGTTATCGTTATCGTTGTGTTATCGTTATCGTTACCGTTAACGCACTTACGCGCACTGCAGTTCATACTAACAAACACCACCCTCCCAAGCGATAAATATCGTTAAATCGTTTTTATGTGTTTCGATGCGTTCTTTTTTCTTGGTCATAAGGTTGGTTTCGTAAATTCAAATAGATTTTAATCGAATTTTAACCTGTTTCACAGTTACACGCGGCAAGAAGAAGAAGAAGAGGAAGGCATACGCTAAACTGGTGCTGATTGGCTCACTGCTAAAGGCCAAAATCGAATTGCTGCTGAAAATACTGGGCGCCCATTTGCAAGTGAAGTTCTTTGCCATAGCCCTGATCGGATTGCTGATAAATATCGCCCGGTTCTGGATCGATGTGAAGCGAGGCGGAAGTCCGTCCAAGGTGAGTTGAGAGTCACCCGATGGGTTAATTACAAATGTGTTTCGTTATATTTTGTTCTGCACACGAACATCTCGTTCCGGTTATGAGACCAAAATGTTTACTGTTCTAAACGGATCTTCTGCACCCTTTTTTGTGTTTTCGTTTGTGAAATTGTTAATTCTAATCTTAAGTATGAGCAAATGTTTTTTGGCAAGCGGCGCCTCCCACATTTCTCGATTCACTCTCTCTCACGCTCTCTCTCTCTCCCTCTGACTCTTTCTATCCCTTTCCCAGCATACTCTGAAAACATATTGTATATAGATATGGAATACTGCGTACACAGATCCAAGGCGTTTTATTATGTTTCACTCCAGCTGCGGTTTCCGTTTACAATTTTCTCCACAACAACAGTTCCAAACAATTACAGACCACAAAATGTTCCGTATGCTAACATATTCAGACCTCTTTGGTTTCAGATATGGTAACAAATTTTGGACAGCTACCACAGTAATCAGTATATAAATTCAAAAGATTTCCATAACTAAACAAAAAACCAGTCAAAATATACAATAATATTTACGTAGCGTATCCAAAATGTTCCCCACAAATGTGTAAGTATGGGCGTGGCTCTCGCCCACCCCTCATCTAACATGCCTTGCAAAGCAGCTGAAAGACAGCCAGCCAAAGGTTCCCACACATCCAAATACTCTTCCCCTACAAAATGTATCTACCCCCTCGCCCGATAAACAGTCCACAATATCCGTCCATCTACACAGCTCTTACACTCTGGGCTCTTTGGTATTTCCTGTGGTGTTTCTCACTTCACGCCCAATTTGCATCATTTCTAACTAGGTTGTCTATGTCGAACATGCTCATCATCAGCACCATTACGAGGACCATGGCGAGGATTGGGGCAGCGAGCAGGGCGGCAGCTACTGGAAGCGTTCCCTGCAAACGGATCCATCCATCGAGGAGGTCGACTCCTCCACGGACAGCTACCAGGTCAGGTCGCAGCAGCCGCAGCAGCAGCAGCAGCTGACCCAGGATCCCCATTATCTGGCCTATCGCAATCAATATCAGTGGCAATGAACGTGACCATGGACCATTAATAATATAACCCATTTATTTGACTTACGCATCGTATTGTGACGCTGATTATTAAATAATCCCTAGAGTCCTAGTTCGAAATTAATTTTAGCCCAAATGCCAGTAAACCAATTGTAGCTGTAACCCCGCCTTAGTAGACATTTATTTGACTTTAGTGCAATGCCCTAACATGTAAATTTAGTTTTAGTCTTAATCAAAAAACAAATGCAGAAAATATCCCTGTTTTAATATTAATATTTGTTGAACATTAAGCTCAAGCAATTAGCCTTAAGTAATTTATTCGAATTATTTATTTTACTCGTATGTTTTATGTTATGATCCATAATAAAAACTTTAATAATTGTAAACTGTTTAAACTTTCCTGACGGGAAAAAGTTAATTGTTGATTTCTTAACAGAAATGTTTTTATTTCTCAGTGCTTGGATTTCCCATGAACCTATGAAAAACTGCGGAGTCTTCTCTCTGGGTTAGCTCTGAATCTTATGTCTATAAATTTCTAGTCGAATGTGGCTGTAAAAATGTTGAATGGGCGCATTTTGTTTAGGGTATGTTTTCTAGATTGATTGTGCAAAGATCTAATATCTAGGATCTAATTATATTCCCAAGTTCGTTTCTTGTGAGCATAAAAATAGGCATGAAATGTTATCTTAAAGCAGTTTCTGAGGTCAAAAATCTTTATGAAATGCGATAAGTTTTAAATAGAAAAGTTTCTCTCTCTCTCTCTCTCTCTCTTTATTTACTTTTAAGTTCCATAACTTTACCAAGTCTTGACCAATTTTGATAAATGAAGATTCTAGATTGAAATCGTTGCATAAAAGCAAATAAGATATGTGGCAAATATATCATATACCTCCCACTCAACTGAAAAACAAACCTAATTTTTATCTTGGAATCTTAAAAGTTAATGTTCCAGCGATTGTGAACGTGAAGCTTAGTTAGAAGAGATTCCAAAGAGGGTAAATTGATATCGATAGACTTATGATGATGTCCCTTTCAAGTACGTTGAAAGGGACTATTTTGTTCGAAATAGTTTTCTATCTTTATGCGGATTATTTACATAAAAACAAAAAAGAAATGGGTGTTAACTTCCTGTGGCAACTGGCGCTATAATCGATGCATAGATAATTTGCACACGAGCACACAGAATATGGGGCTAGAATGCGGTCAATTCTATGTGGAATTTTTTCGAAATTTCACCTGCGCGGCCGTGCGCCTGATTCTAATGTTGTGGCCCAATTTAAGTACGGAGCACTGCTCCGTAATACCAAATAGGTGCGACGTGCTCCAGTAACTAGAGAAGACGACGCCGATCGATGGGTGTCCCCGGTGTCCCAGGTTCGCGCATGTGCGGTGCGTGCCTCAAATGCTGAGTACATCAAGTTTTTTCGGGTCTCGCAAAATGTTTGCCAATTAAATTTGTGTGTTTGACAAACGTCAAACAAGTGCGAGGGTAGCCAATTTATGGCTAATAAATTGTCGACACTAATTGATGTCCAGGCAACAGCGATTGCTTGACAGCGATTGACAGCGATTGACAGCGACCCCCTGTGGAAACAAAGGAGTCTCTCGCCCCCAAAAAGAAAGTGAACAAAGGTCTAGTTTTTGCTGCTGCTGGGTTCACGCATTCTGACACGTCTGTTGCCAGCTATTGATATTGACCTTCTTTAAAGCGCGCAGACTTCGGACTCGGAGCGAGTGCACCAATTGAAAGAAAAGCTCGGCTCGGGCATTAACATGCAACGCGGGGGCAGCGGGCCAGTAAGGCACGACACACATTGACATGCCGCAACATGCGCCTTATCTAGAGGCAGCCATCAGAGCCCAGCTGCTCGCTGGGTTCGTGCAAAGAAATGCTTATCATTAGCAAAATTAAAATCAATGAAATTGGCCATAAAAATTCGATTGCCCCCGCGTGGGAGTCTCGCATCGAAGGTGTCTGCAAACGTGTGCCACATAATTGATGTTGATCGGGGGCAACACACACAAATAAAAGGCGGACGGACGGACAGCTAGAAATAGTTTAGTTTTCAGCACTTTCTAAACTCGCGAGTGGGCGGCCGACAGCCGTATTGACGATGTGGGTGTGGCCAATGGCCGCCATACATCATGCAGATACCATCGGCAATCTGTTCGGTTTGGTTTGCCAAAAAATCCAAACTCAATTGAAATTCTTCGAGCAGAATGTTTGGCGAATCTGCTGCGGCTGTGGATGTCGGTGAAATAACGGTTAATCCTGGGGCAACGTGCGCCGCTTGCAGAAACTCTAAGAAGACCCAGAACCCAGAACCTTTTTAGGAAGCAACCGCCCACTGGCCACGCCCACGCCCACGCCCACGCCTCTCAGCGGGTCAGCAGGTGTGCAAAATTTCTAAGCGCGTTGCGAGCTTTGCTCTACTAAACGACAGGTGAGCGCGACGTGCGGCTGTCAGTTTGTGAGCTGGTCATTTAATTAAATTTAAGTGCCGCACTAGAAAGTACGACTGCATCACGTATACGACGCATTCTCCAAGGGCTGACTGTGGGTTGGGGTGGGGTGGGGAGGGGTCACAGCCCAACGCCCACGTGTCGTTGAATTGATTTTAAAATTTGAAAAGTGCTCGCTGACATTTCCCTTGCACTTTGATTTGCATTTTAGAAAGTTACACGTGTTTCTCGTTGCATTAAGTAAAATCACAAAAAAACAAAATAAATACCAAAAGGAAAAGTCAAAGTCTGAAATTAAGCTGCCAATTTCTATGGATTTCAATAATGACCATGCCTGCAACATTCCCAACCCCTTGCCTTCCGCCGCCTGCCATTCTATTCATAATTTGATTATCATAATTCCAGTCATGACTTTTCTGCCAGCCCCAGGCCCACACCTGACTTGATGTAGAATTTTTTGCTCGACACGTCGCCCTGTTGTCAACGGGTTTATCTCTGCACGTTTAAGCGTCTGTCCCACTCGAGGTTGGACTTTTCTGCTGGTTCTGCTTCCTTCTGCGAGCCAGCCAAAATGCATTTCAACTGATTTTGTTGCCAAGTGCGCAAATTTCATGTAGGCATTTTAATGCACATGCGCGAAGGGCTTACAACTACTTAACAGCCATTTAGCTGACCATCTACCATCTTTGGCAGGCGTATAAAGAAATTGAATAGTTATAGCTATTAAGAGAAATAACTATGTTCAACACGTTGCTGCCTAACCCAATCATAGTCAAGAGCTTGTCGATTAGACGTAAAATATAGGAAATTAAAGTTTATTATTATTATTTTATAGGGTATACAAATGTGTGTGAGAGGGCGAAGGCTTATAATATTCTTGATTGGGACGACGAGCTGAGTTGATATATTCATGTCCGTCTATGAGGACATGTCGAACTCCGTATAGAAATACCCTACGCAGAATGAGTTTGACATGTTTCAAGCTAGAGGCTTGCGCTTTGGCATATCAACATTAGAGCATATCACATTTAAGCTCTGAAATTTCCATAAAGATCGGACGACAGACACAAAAGTTAATCAAGGACATATTTCCCATAGAATGCTGAGAATGAAAAGAAGAAGCACATCCGCTGGATAAAGTACGTGTCTAAGCACGGATAACATGATTAGTCACAGATTATTTTTTACCTTATGTAGAGAAGAAGCTTCTTCAGCTCAGTTTCTAGCCTGGAATTAGAGTCTCGACTTCTAGGCGAGCTTAAAAGAATCGACATTTCTGCTACTGCCTGGAACTACTGCGGGAACTTAATGTGCATGGTGGATAGCCTGATTACTGAGAAATGTTTATTCAAAAGTAATCACGCCTTGGTACTGGGTGCCCCTTGTCGGAGATTAAACTCGAAAGATTGCCCAGAGAGCGACAAGACGACGTGAGATTGCAGTTTTATGTGTACCAAGTGGGACTTTAGACGAGCTGCGGGAACTACAGTCGGCTATCGAAAAGTTCGTATTCGTTGGGGTTCAATGTCTTACCAGTGGGAAGAGCGGCAAAGGATTATGCAACAAACGAAATATCATCATCGGGTTGTGCTCGTTGTGCTCGTTGTTGTGCTTTCTCAGAGCCCAAAACAAGCGCGGCTTATTAAGGCGCATTAATAATTTAGAATTGTTTGCTACCATTTCGCATAGTTTGAGTTATGCCTTTGGCTACACGTACGAGTATTACGCGTCAATTATGAATTTCTAATTTAACGAGTTTATTTTTATTTTTTTCATTTTACGCCCAGCGCCCCTTTGCCCTTTCCGTCTGTTCTATCGACATCACGTACAGTGCACGCACTCAGCAAAAAGCGAAAGCTGCTGAGGCCAATGGCATCGGCAACAACGCGTTGCCATAAACAATTATCGAGTTAGTAATCATTTTATATTTCTTTTTAATTACCAACGAGTCAATTGGCTTTTTATGAATCTGCCTGGCGCTAGCCAACACCCCATCCAAATGCAGCTGGCGGCCCTTCAAAGTGCGGCGGCGCGATTTTTACATCTCTCTGATGTCGTTCATCTTGTTAACGTGAGTCCAGAAAGGCGCCTGGCATATTAATAAGCTAGCATCTGAGCTACAGATTGTCTTCACTGTGCCGACACACGCCTTAGTTCGGCATGATAGATTATCACAGCTGAGTGACAGCCTGCAGGACTTTAGAGGTACTTTATTCGTGTTACATTTGTTTTAGAATTCATTTCTATACTCATGTATACGTACACATACATACATGAATACATACTCCTATACTCATGTATACATGCATACATACATGCATTCATGCATTCATACATGCATACATACCTACATTCATACATTCACACATACACACACACATACATACAAACATACATGCATACATACCTACATTCATACATTCACACATACACACACACACACATACATGCATACATACATCCATGCATACATTCATGCATACATGCCTACATTGACAAATAGCCTAGGCTTAAGCAATTATAGTATTTCCATATTGCAGCCTGGCTTGTGTCTAAACGATTATCTCCCAGCTACCAAAGCTGAGTTAATTCACTAGAGAACAACAATGGAGACAAAGGAGAACATCTTATTGCTATGGTTCTCGCCTGTGAGAGGAGATGAACGAAACTCCGAGAGCTGTATGCTGAGGATTAGGCTTGAATACATATATTCAGCTATTCTATTAGTTCAGTTAAGGGTTCGTCCAAAAACAAATCTTGTTATTCACATTTTGCAGTCTGACTTGCGTCTAAACTAATCTCTGCCATCGCTGAGTTAATTCGTTAGAGGATCAGTCTGCCGAAGACCAGCTTATTGCTGGGTCTCTCATTCTATGCGACTCTCAGCTTTTAAATTGGATTCCACAACTTGCGTTCCACCGAGTTCCATGTCACGTTTGCGAAGCAGAAGCGACAACAATGTAATTGTCTTTGTAGTTGTTGTCGCCTACATTTCTTTGCCGCACGCACCTTGAGGTTTGCGTGTGTGCAGGTGTATGTATGTGTGTGTGTGGTGTTTGTTGGGTTTTCTCTACCTTTTGCATTCTTAATAAATCAAAGCGAAGAATATATAAATTGGGCGTCGCATTCGAACGTCGGTCGCAGTTAGTATTTGGAAGCCAACGGTGCCTCACAGGTGTGCGAGTGCAAGCTTTGGTCTAAACAAATCGATCTGAGAAAGAGATCTGCGTACGCTTGGATACATCAATTGGATTAGACACAAACACACACACAAACAACAAGGAATACTATGTGCATGAAAGAGTCGCGACGAAGTTGAAATTAAGTGCATGCTATTGTGATAAAAGTGATAAGCATACAGTTACAGATACAGATATTTATATATATATATATAGAGAGAGAGATATATAATTGAGTTTGTGCATCATGTGGAAGTTCGTTTGTCTAATGCTGCTCCTGGCCGCCGGCTGCAGCGCGGGACCGCTTGCCCAGCAACAGGTGGGTTGGACTCTGGGCGCTGCACTTGCAACAAGTGCCGCAGACGATTTCCGTTCTTAACGGAAATCGAAACGGGCAACGGAAAACTGTTAATGAAATGTTCGCCTTGCTCAGGCATAGTCTGAAATTTTAATGGCACACACGAGCGTCCCGAACGTCCGTCAGGTTGAGTTAGTCATTCCATAGACCAAGGTGTCTGCAGACGCATTTGCATAAGACATTTCGCTGTTTGCTTAGTTGGTATGCCAAACGTCTAGCCTTTTAACGGCTAAATGCAGCAGATGAGTCGAACAGGTATTTATAGACAGCTGCAGGTAGCCCCTTCTTTTATGGCAAACAAACTATGATTGGCAACATTCGAGCCCAGCTAAATCCAAATAAATATATGGCAAGAATAATTAAATGTGTAATATGTTCAAATTTGGAAGAATATAACTGGAAAGATATTCCAGAAGAATATAACGAAGGCAATTAAGACATAAAAGAAATATGTGTAATAAGTTTAGATTTGGCAGTAAATCAATAAGAGAGAGCAAGAATTGGGTAGGCTTAAGATCTTCCAGAAACCTTATCGATGTATTTGCAACAGGTTTCGTGTATTTCGTAAGCCCGCGCCCTTAACGCTACCTGGCGACACCTGACCGAAAGCTTGCCAGCTAATTGAAATGCGTGCCTCAATGAAACAAATAAGCTATCGATATATGGTTAAAAATATGATGTGATAACATTCGGGCGGAGCATTCGAAAGTGGATTCAATTGCAGCGTTGACCACAAAAGGTTTTCCGCGCGCAGGTGCGAACCCATTTGGGAGGGTGTGTGTGGGGGGTGGGGTTCAGTTCAGTTTTCACTTAACGCCAAAAACTAGAACACAAGTGAAATTTTTGTCATAGCCATAGCCACAGCTATAGCCACAGCTATAAGCTTTAGCTGCTGTCCGGCAATCATGTCACGTGCTTGGTTCATTTGGGATTTGCGCATGCGCAGCACGTAGTCCGTTAGCTGAATGGTCGCTGGGCTAATCGCAATGTCTTAATGTATTAACCCCCAACTCTTCTGCAGAGAAAGAATATGCCTATTGTTGCACGCGAGGACAGTGCAACGGCTGTGCAGGAATCCGACATGGAGCCGGAAATGCCAGCCAGCGGCAGCGTAGCGGAAGCAGCTCCTTTGACGGGCACATTGACGCTGCCGAGCAATGCCACCTCGATACGGGCGGACATAACGGACAATTTCTCGTGTGCCAACAAATCCTATGGCTACTATGCGGATGTGGAGAACGATTGCCAGATCTTTCACGTGTGCCTGCCGGTGACCTATGCGGACGGCAAGGAAAATACCTTCCGCTGGAGCTTTATTTGCCCGGAGGAGACGATCTTCAGTCAGGTAAGCGAGTCGCTAGTCCGCGCTGCTAGATGTTGATTGCTAAAGTCCTTTTGCAGGAATCCTTCACCTGCATGCGTCGCGAGGACATGACCATTGAGTGCGAGGACAGCTCCAGATACTACGAGCTGAACGGCAACTTTGGCCTGCCCGTCGAGGAGGAAAAGGAGAGCGCCAATAAGCCAGCAGCAGCAGCAGCAGCTGCCGAGAGCGAAGAGCCTGACCAACCCGAGGAGAGCGAAGTAGCTGCTCCTGCTGAGCCCGCTCCAGCCGTCGTCGTCCCAGCCCCCGAGCCAGCGAAGCCCGTGAAGGTGCAAAAGCCCAAGCCAAAGCCCAATCGCCGCAAGCCCGCCGTCACCTACAACAAGCCCGCCGTCGTATACAACAAGCCGCAAAGAAAGGCGCCAGTTGTCGCCACAGCAGCTCCTCTTATTGAAGCTGTCGCGGAACCAGAACCCGAAGTCGTCGTAGTGCCTGTTGTCCAGCAGCTGTCCAAGCCTCAGAAGCCGCAGCGTTTCAGCGTACGGCCCAACAAGGATAAGCCGCAATCCGTGAAGCCAGCTGTGCCTGCAACTGCGGCGCCCATTCGCAATGAGCTCTTTAATTCCATACGCAAGCGTCCGGCAATCTTCAACAAGAACAGCGTCTCGAGCACGGCAAAACCTGTGCAGGAGGCGGCAGAGCCAGCGGTCACCGAGGCAGTTGTCCAGGCGGAGCTGAGTGAGCCGCAGCCCACGCTGAAGCTGCAGACAATGTTTGTGGAGCCAGCTGCCCAGGCCTCCGAGCCTGTTGTGGCTGTTGCACAGCCCCAAGCAGAGCTAGAGGCAGAGGCAGAGCTAGAGGTAAAGCCGCAGCCAGAGGCAGAGCCAGAGGCAGAGCCAGAGGCAGAGCCAGCGGCAGAGCCAGAGGCAAAGCCAGAGGCAGAGCCAGAACAAACCAAGCTAAAGGAACCTGTGGAGAAAGCTAGCCCAATGCCCGATGAAATGGCTGAAATGAAGCCCATTGAAGCCATTCCAGAGATTCCAGCTGTGATCATTGAGAGCTTGGCTGAAAAGCCACAAGAGATTGAGAAGACAGAAAGCCAGCCAGCTGATGAGAAAGAACCCGCCATGGAGCCCGCGATTATGGAGCCCAGCGGCTCCGGTGAGGAAAGTTTGAACAACATTGAAGCGCTGGAGGCGGCCAAGCCTGCGGATGCGCCAGTCAGCCTGCCAGCTACGCCAGAAATGACCAAGCCCAATCCCGTCGTGGAGCAGATGCTGGACAACAGCGAAGCACAGGAATCACTTGGCGGCTTCAAGCCTGTCGATCCAGTTATGGCTGCTGAGGCGGAACAGTTGATCACCGACTTTCTAAATACGCTGCGCAAGAACGAGGAGAAATCCGAGACTGAGCTGGCCAATGCGGCCATGGACATGGCTGAAACCATTGAGCAGCAGCAGCCACAAATTCAAGAGACCGACTCCAAGCCTGCAATTGAGGAAACCGAAGCCGTTTCCATTGAGGAGGCCAAGCTGCCCGAGCCCGACACAGTCGATCCGATTGCATCCGTAGAGGAGCAGCTGCTGGAAGCCGAGCCACAACAGAAAGAGAAACAGAAACAGGACTCGCCCATCATCAACATCATGCAGCTAAATCATTTGCCCGCAGACTATCAAATACCCGTGCAGGTGATTGCAGCGCCAGAGCCAGAACCTGAAGCAGCTGACGAAACGGCCAAGGAGACGGAAGTCCAAGAAGCAGAGCCCGTTGCAATCCAAGACGATGCCCAGGAGAGTCTGGCCTCAGCTGCCTATATGCCCGGCATTAGTATTGACGACATTGTGGAGCTGGTCAAGGAGCGTCTGGATCAGAATCCCAAAAATGAGCAGCTAGCACCCATGGAACTGGTGCTCACACCAGGTGCTGCTGCGCCCATGACACTGATCGAGAGCACGGCAGAGCAGAAACCGGAGGCAGAGCAACCTGCGCCAGCTGCAGCGCTCATTGTGGAGCCGGCGCCAGCTGCCGCAGAGGAGGAGGCACCTATTTT
Source organism: Drosophila kanekoi (assembly GCA_037075305.1). Lineage (NCBI taxonomy): Eukaryota > Metazoa > Arthropoda > Insecta > Diptera > Drosophilidae > Drosophila > Drosophila kanekoi. Next base: position 666,595 of record JBAMCE010000461.1, read on the forward strand.
GCCCATTTACAAGCGCGTGTCTGCCGCGGATCCGGCAATGTCCGCGGCGCAAACTCAGCCGGTGACCGTCAGCAAAGTCGAGACTGAGGCCCAGCAGGAGGAGGTGCGTGAGCCCAAGTCCCAGACAAGAATGGATGCACGCAAGCGTCGCTTTCTCTTTCGCGCCGATGCCAGTTAGAAGGAGTTGCCCGACTCCTCCTCCAAGCAACACCCGCCCGCAAAAAGCACCCAAAAGCCGTAGCCCAGCGGAGCCCATTTCGAATCCACGTCCCGGCTCCCGATGCTGTTCCCACTCAATTGCAGCTTTACAGACTATTTTTTGAATTTTCTAGTTTTATGGCCATTTCTTTCGTACGAGAGTTGAAATTTAAGTTTAGCATTGTTAACAAAACAAACAACACAAACACAAACAAAAAAAAAATTGAAAAACTTTGAATAAAAATATTATAAAATCAAAGACAGGTATGTATGCAATAATATAGAGACAGCTGTGCGGATCTCCCGTGAGTTAGCCAGCTCCATCGTGCACAGGTTTGAGTGTTTGAATGTTTCCTAGTGGCATTCAACCTTTGAACGGTAGAGATGGCCAACTGAAAAGCGACCTACAGGTTAGGGCAAGCCAAGGAACAATTGGGTAAGAATCAGCTTATAAATATAAATATAAAACTCATTCATTAATAATACATCATTTGTTTAAGAGTTTTAGGCTGATTCTTTACCCTGTACAAACTTCAAAAGAAGGGTAATTGGATTTTTAAAATATATAGAGGGAGGCATTCCGACCCGACAAAGTATAAATTGCCTTTTTAAGTATTAAGTATCAAATATGGTAAATGGGTCAGAATGTTTCACGAGATATATCCCGTGCCCAGGTCCAAATTTCCTTACTATATATTCAAATATGAAAATATGTACTTACCCTAAAACTAAAGGCTCGAAATTTGTTTGTCACCTATTAAAAGAAAGCAGACAGACTTTATTATAAACACAACACTAAAAAAAATATAGGATATATTTGTTTATAGTAAGGAGAGAGACTGAAAGCGAGAGAATAAATTAAAGTGAGCACTTATAGTGTACTTGAATTCATGACAATCGTATAGAAGAGAAATATTTTAGAACATAATATCAACTTCATCGCAGCATTTTATAGACAAAGTCCAATATTTCCCACCCGCATAACTCGGTCAAATCTTATCAGACTTGGCTTTTTATGCAAGGTTTTCCCTCTAGAATAATCTGGCATTCAAATCTAAATAAGTAAATTTTAGTCCCAATTCATGTCAAAATCTAACCCCTAAGATCTCTATAGATCTCTATAGGTCATAGTTCAGAATTTCCCACCTTCATAACTCGGTCAAATCTCATCAGATTTTCACGAGGTTTGGCTTTTTGTGCAAGGTTTTCCTTCTAGAATAATCTGGCATTAAAATCTGAATACGTAAATTTTAGTCCCAATTCATGTCAAAATCTTACCCCTAAGATCTCTATAGATCTCTATAGGTCATAGTTCAGAATTTCCCACCTTCATAACTCGGTCAAATCTCATCAGATTTTCACGAGGTTTGGCTTTTTGTGCAAGGTTTTCCCTCTAGAATAATCTGGCATTAAAATCTGAATACGTAAATTTTAGTCCCAATTCATGTCGAAATCTTACCCCTAAGATCTGTAGGTAGACATAGGTCAGAATTTCCCACCTTCATAACTCGGTCTAATCTCATCAGATTTTCACGAGGTTTGGCTTTTTGTGCAAGGTTTTCTCTCTAGAATAATCTGGCATTCAAATCTCAATACGTAAAGTTTAGTCCCAATTCATGTCCAAATCGTACCCCTAAGATCTGTAGGTAGACATAGGTCAGAATTTCCCACCTTCATATCTCGGTCAAATCTCATCAGATTTGCAAGAGGTTTGGCTTTTTGTGCAAGGTTTTCCCTCTAGAATAAACTGGCATTAAAATCTGAACACGTAAATTTTAGTCGAAATTCTTGTCAAAATCTTAACCCTAAGATCTCTATAGATCTCTATAGGTCATAGGTCCGAATTTCCCACCCTCATATCTCGGTCAAATTTCATCAGATTTTCACGAGGTTTGGCTTTTTGTGCAAGGTTTTCCCTCTAAAATAATCTGGCATTCAAATCTGAACATGTAAATTTTAGCCGAAATTCATGTCAAAATCTTACCCCTAAGATCTCTATAGGTCATAGGTCAGAATTTCCCACCTTCATAACTCGGTCAAATCTCATCAGATTTTCACGAGGTTTGGCTCTTTGTGCAAGGTTTTCCCTCTAGAATAATCTGACATTCAAATCTCAATACGTAAATTTTAGTCGAAATTCTTGTCAAAATCTCTATAGATCTCTATAGGTCATAGGTCAGAATTTCCCAACTTCATAACTCGGTCAAATCTCATCAGATTTTCACGAGGTTTGGCTTTTTGTGCAAGGTTTTCCCTCTAGAATAATCTGGCATTTAAATCTCAATACGTAAATTTAAGTCGAAATTCATGTCAAAATCTTACCCCTAAGATCTCTATAGATCTCTATAGGTCATAGGTCCGAATTTCCCACCCTCATATCTCGGTCAAATTTCATCAGATTTTCACGAGGTTTGGCTTTTTGTGCAAGGTTTTCCCTCTAGAATAATCTGGCATTCAAATCTCAATACGTAAATTTTAGTCGAAGTTCATGTCAAAATGTTACTCCTAAGAATCATATATAGACATAAACACCTTGGCGTGTACTTACATACATAAGACATGGTAGCTACAGTAAAGGAGACAGCGTTTCGGTGACCAATGAATCAATCAGTTAATCAATCAATCAACCAATCAATCAGTCAGTTATATACAAAGATTATGAATATATGCTGAGTTGATGCGCATAGAGTTTCTCCTGCTCGATCATGGTCAATTAGATAACTCTCATTCATAGCTTATTTATATAGTAACTTTTATTTATACAATTAGTTTATATAATAAATTTTATTTTACGTAGAAAATCAATTGTTTACAGTTCGTTTACGCTTAGGCTTTGGGCAATTAGCTGTATGAGGCAACTATCTGGTGAGAGAAGTACAGTAACAACAGCTTCTGCATTAGCTGGACGATAAGTAACTAGGACAATCACAATTGACGCGACTCCCGAACCCCACAAAATAATACAAACATATATAAGACACACACACACACACACATGCACACATATGCACACACATGAACACACACATAGGAGGTTTGTGCTATGCCTCCGTTTCCTGCTCCAGTTCGCCCGCTTGGATCTCCTCGGGCGTGCGCAGATCGATGGCGAACTTTTGCCGCGTGGGCGTTATGGCGTCGCTGGGCGTGGCATTGCCATTGTCCTGGTCGTAGCCGGCGGACTCCTTGACCACCCGCGAATAGTCCTGGAAAGCGGCGGACAGGGCAAAGGTCAGCTTCCGTGCCATGGCCCGACTGTCGCAGACAAAGGCGTGAACCTCGAACGGATGCGGACTGGACTCGTCCTTGACCACGATCATGGCAAAGACGCGCGTGTAGACCAGATCCTGTACGCCGTACGATATCGTATCGATCGGATAGCTCCAGTTGTTGATGCTCGCCTTGGGCGAGATGATTTCCAGCTGGACACCGGCCGTGGAGACCTTCAGCTCGCAGTTGGGCAGCACCTTGTTGGGCGGCAGATTCTTGGCCACGCCCACCATTAAATCAACCGGCCGGCGCGTGTACTTAATGCCCCACAGGCCGCGGGCCACCTCCGAGCCAATGTATTTGACCTGCAAGCGGCAAACAAAAACTGCGTGTTACAACAAATGCTTTCAGCAGCTACTTCCGGGAACGGAACGGACTGTCGCTTCATTTGCATCCGACCCGAACCGGATGTCAGCGCTGTCCACAGCCAAAATGCGCATGTGACTCTCTGGCTGCGCCCAGCCAAGCGCGACGAGTGCGTGTCTCGCTTTAAAAAACAACAACAAATGTTGGCTTAAATTGAGAACCATTTTGGCTGTTTTTTGATGCACAGCAAACAATAACATGCTGGTTCCAATTTTAAACAAAATTGGACTTAAACAGCAGGGGGTTGGGGGATGGTTTTGTCTATTAAAGTTAAGAAGTTAACATCTCAAAAGGAAGTCTGAGCAATGGCTAGTTAATAGCCTAATTCCATTGTTAATATTTCTTCCTAGATCTTAATAGCCCTTTTCCACTGTCAACATTTCTTACATTTTTTGCATATGTGAAATATGTTACCTGCATATTGAAATGTTGTAAATGTAACATATGTTGACATATGCTTGGACAGCATAAGTAAGGCGCTTTTAAGTCCAATTTTGGTTTTTGTTTTAGGCCAACTTTTTTTTACTGTGTACCAAAGTGATGACCGTGGATTGCGGCTGGCAATTGGAGGCTGGCGGGTTACCCACGGGGCGCTGAACTTGCATTTAAATGGCCGTTTTTCCATTAAGTTATGTTGCGCTCTGTTTGCGGTTGGAGTACGGCACGTACCTTGAAGGTTATGGGCAAATCCTCCACATTGACTTGGCAGTCCAGATCGCTGGCGCTTGCTCCGGCCATGGTGTTGTTGTTGTTGAAGTTGTTGCTGCTGCTGCTGTTGTTCGAGTTTCAACTGCAATGAGAATACTTATTGTAGTCCTGCGAGAGTTAAAGCAGATCCTTGACCCTGGCCTTTACCATATCTTCATATGGCAATCGTGGCCTTTACATGCTTCACGTTCGGCTGAGTTTCAAGTTCTGTGCCTCAGCTGCTGCTGCTGCTGTTGTTGCCGGCTATCAAATGCGACTGACGTCAACAGTCAGCGAGAGCTTCAGAAGTTTTATGTGTGCGGCGAACGTGTGTGTGTGTTGTGTGTTGTGTGTACAACTGAGCGGATCTGTATTTGAGTTGCCCGTGAATATGTAGGTGGAGGTGCCCCGGTGCCAAGCCCATTGCGCATTGTCTGCACTCTCTATTTCTCTCTTCCTCTCCCTCTTTCTCTCTATATCTCTTTCTCTCACGCTCGCTATCTATCTCTCTCTCTCTCTCTCTCTTTGCGCTCAGTTAAGCTCTATTACGACATACCTTATACCTTAGTTTTATAGGCTTTAAGTTTGATTATTAACGGGGTCGAATAACTGGAACAATGTTGCGCTGATAAGGTTTTGGGCAACAAATGAAGATTAAAGATTGGCCAACTATCTAAATCAAAATAGATAATTAAATATTTGCCAAAGATTCTTCATATTGAAGCTATGTGATGATATCTCGAAAGCTTCTCCTCTTTCATTTTTCACAGATCGAGTTTTTGTCTGATTCCAATGCCATCTTAGCGCTAGCTAAGCAGGGTATCTACTAGTCGGTCATTGCGAACTAGGCAACTCTTACTTGTTGTTTCTGCTTAACAAACAAAATCAATTGTTGTCTTTGCTCTTGTTATTGTGATTAGTTGTGAGGTAGTTGTTGTTGCTATTTATTAAAAATGTATTATTAATACTTCCGCTCCCGCTGCATGTAAGCTGTGAAAGGTGCGCAGCTGATAGCTGCAGGTAGCCATAACAACAACAACAATAATAACAAGAGCAAAAGCAACAACAACCAACAACAACAACAATGCAACAACAATGCAACAATTGCATGAGTACAAGTTAATGAGCTTGGAGATAAAATACAAATTAAAATAAAAGCAAAACTGTAACGAAACCAATTTGATTGCAGTCCCAAGCTGACGTCACAGCTGTAGTTATGTTTAAATGGCTTAAGGGCAGATATATGTACATATGCACATACATATACATATATATCACATATGTACTTATATATGTACAGGTGTGTGGCTCATATCAACAGTTTTATGGCCAACGACCTGGCGGACAGCGCGACGGCGACTAATTGCAGCTCGGGGAATACGCATAGAAGAGTTCTCCTCAGGCTTTTCTATGTTTTTTTTTTTGTATTTTTGGATTGTGTAACGCTATTTACGAGTTATTCTCTGCTTCTTCTTCTTTTAACCATTTCCATTTGACAGCGTAAACCGGCTGGGAACTGGCGCAACAGCGCTGTCTAGGTACACGCCTATAAATAGGTCTATTAGGTAGTCAAACTTTTTACTTTGCAGCAAATCTTTACGAAGTACAGTGAAAGCTCGGTTGACAAACAGCTGGGCGAAGATGAATAATGGCTTTAAGGCTTAATCATCTATTTTGGCGTGTTGAAAGCCATCTTGAGCTTAACGGAAATTGAAAATTGGGAATATTTTGAGCCAAAATAGAAAAGTCTTCACATTTCTCTCAGTGTAGCTTCTTAACTTTGATCCAAGCTACGTTTTGCTTGTGTTTTGTTCTCGTTATATCTTTGTTCGCTTTAAAGAGTTTTTACTGTGCACTCTGGACACGCTCCCCACCCCCGTCCTCCCCTCTCCACGATTAAATCGTAGGCGCGTACAAAAATGAATTTATTTCCGATTTGTATTCGTAATAATTTCTATGTTATTTGATGGGGCTGTTTCTATTGTTGTTGTTGTATTTATTATTGCTGTTGTTGTTGTTGTTGCTGTTGTTGTTGTTGTTGTTGTTTTGCTAGCGCTGCGCTTGAATTCCGCAAGCCGAATGTTTGGTTTTTATGTTTATATTTCGCGCCGCTGGCCGCATCGGACTCTAAACCGATTGATTGCCTCGCTTATAGACACACACACACACACACACACACACACACACACCTACATATGTAATTAGGCATTATAAATACATATCTTTATACACATACGCATGACAAAAATAACAACAACAACAACAACAACAACAAGCCATAATCTAATTTATATAATTTGCCACTGGCACATTTCTGTTTAAACGTCTGTCAGAGCGGAAGCTGTTCATATGAGCATATCTCCTATTACATTTAAGTGTATATGATGTGCGTACAGTGAAAGCTCACTTGGATGAACAACAAACAGTTCCTTTTTGGCTGAGAAGCCAAGATTTTAGTACAAAGGAATTTGATTCGAAAGCCTTCGCTCTAGAGCAAAGGGAATAAGGGTCTGCCTCGCTTATGGCTGCTGTCCCTTAAATGAGGTTTCACTGTACCGAGATGCACATAGATCAACAGCTAAAGTAGATTATTGGGATCAAGGCCCACCTGAAGAGATACTTCAATTTCTGGCAGAGTTAAAGAACAGATTTTTATTCCCTCTGCTGCTGTCCTTTAGAAGAGGTTTCACTATACCATGCTGCGCATAGAGCAACTTGCTAAATAAAAGAACAAGCGAATAATCCACTTTTGAAGATAATCTCGTTATTATTTTTGCATTAACCATGCATGTCAAATAGATATTGCCGTCCTTTAACAGAGGTTTCACTGTACCCGAACTAGAGCAAGCGAATAGTTCACTTAGATAAGCGAGTTCTTCTTTGGATAAGTTTTAACTTTAGCTGAGGCATAATTTGTGTGTGTAAATGATATCTACTGTAGGTCCAGCCCATTGTTGTTGTCATTTCTGGTAACCTGTGGCGAATGCAAAATGCGTGAATGAATATTTACATCTCGATGCAGGTGACTAATGCGCTTCGCCTGGCCAAATTCAACTGTCTTCACATATATGGCTGTTATCACAAACGTCGCGTTTCTGGGCTATCTTATCACATATACCCACACACACACACACATGCACACACACACACGCACACACTCGCTGGCGCATTGCTTATATTTGCCTTTATTTTTATTTGCGCACTTTTCGTTTGTTTTTCTTTGAGTTCTTATTTCGCTTATGGTGCATATTAAATAACTAACAATATTATTTGGTTATTTTATCTATTTGCAAAACCCTCCCCCAAGTTCTTTTTACCGTTACTTATCGCAGTGCGCTGCGTTCACCTGTTTCGTATGCGGCCGATCGCGCGACTGAAACGGGCGGACGATAAAAAAAACCTTTTTGCAGGTGCTAAACAGAGCGCGCCCTCTAGCGGCTACGTGGCGCACTATTGTGTTGAATCGGTTTTTATAGCATACTTTGCTACAACTGTGGGGCGAAATTTGGAGAATTCTCGCTATACTTTAAGGCGTGAGCTAAAAATAGTTGGGTGCTATAAAATAACTGCTATAACTTGCGTGCTATAACAAAACCAAGTTTCAGTTATGGAGTGGTTTGTGTCTTTACTATTTAGCTTTTATGGCATTTGCCTAAAATTATACTACAAAAAATGGCTCTAAGCTGATGTAAGAACCGCACATAAGCAAATTATTGTGCTGTTTACAGAGTAAATATAAGGAATTATACTCTAGCAGAGGATCCCTTTATTTTTTCACGAAATGTTAAACACTCAAATGGAAAGCCTAGAAGGTATATGCATATACACATATTGGCCTTTTTTTCATTTTTAATACATTTTTGAAAAATGGTGCTATTATTTGTTTTGCCAAATTTTATCAATTCTTACAAAGTTTCTTGAATAACTTAAAAATGTTAAACAATAGGACGATTTTGGACAATTCCCTAATGTTAAAAATGTGGGTGTGGCAACTGTTTAAAAATTGCTTGTGGTGGCGGTGCTATTATTTATTTCACAGCTGTATATATTCGTGATCAATATTAAAAGCGGATTCTACACTAGGACAAGGACTTTCTGTATAAGAAACTTATGCTTCTGACAAATGAATAACGTCTTACTAAAATTGAACTTCCCAATAAAAAATCGTTCGGTTTATGCTACTTTTGAAAAGCCTAAGTCTATTTAAGGTCGGAATCTTATAAAAAAGCCTTAAAGGTCGCAATTGCCTTATGCGCAAAGTATAAATTTCTAATCTTTAACTAATGTGAAGAGTATCTCATCTTCGGCTTATCTCTTTTCTTTCTTTTTCTCTGCCAATACTTAATTTGTTGGCCCACATTCAATGTGCGCCTTTGCCAATTAATGTCCAAAAGCATCCGTATAAGTGCAGCTTGCACCTGACTACCTGGCCCACTTGCCCCGCCCCCTTGCCCCCTTCTACACTCCTCCCGCCCACAACACCTTAAACAATAATAAATAATCAGAAACTGAAGCGTTTTTGGGGCAGCCAAAAACCATTTGACATTGGCCACAAGTGAGCTCAAAGTTGTCCCCCTTTAGACGCCGCCCTCTCCTCGCACGTTCCTCTACTTTCAAGCTCTGCCCAAGTGTTGAGTGTGATTAATGAAATGGCCCCCAGGCGGTGTCAAAGGGGGGTAGGGACAGAGGGGGGGGCTTGTTTTGGGGTTAAATAGAGTTCAGGTCGAAAGTGTAGTTGATTTTGGTTTTGCCTGGTTTGGCGCTACACTTGATTAATTTCACTGCATGGCATATAATTAATTTGGTATTTACATAGGGCGGGGAGGAAAGTGGGTGGAGTACTACACCTGCTGGGGCTAGCCCCGACTAGGAAAGTCATTAGCTAAATTGTTGAAAATTTCACGGCGACAGGTGTTGTCACACAACGTGTGTGAGCTGGGTTTTCGGCCAGCCGCTGGCAGCTTAAGGCGACACACGCCGAGCACGTTGGGGCAGGCTTCGCTTCGCTTGAATGCCACCTTGAGGCAGAGGCAAAGGCAGAGGCAGAGGTTCACGGCACGCAGTGGGTCATTTAAATTCATAACAAAACAAGGCACAAAGCTGCCAAAAAGGCGGCCGTTAATTGACCACAAAAGTGGCCACAGACCGAGACAGCGACAGACTTTTCCCCCGGATTTTTATTGCGACGTTTTCTGTGGTCGCCAAAACGTGGCTTAATGGAATGGAGCCGGAGACGGGCGACGCTTCCGTCAAACAGACGCCGCCGTATGACATTGAAATCCTTTCACCGGCTACGACAATGCCTGGCACTTTCGGCCTGGCCCAGAAACGGACCAGGTACACAAACATGGACAATAGTTGCGAGCTGCCCACCTGCCACGCCCACAGAGGATATGATGCTGAGCACTTGCGCAAAAGTGAATGTTATTGCCCACTCTCTCCCACTGCCACTCCCCCTGCCATGCTCTGCTGCGCATCGTTAGACCCAGCTGCTGTCCCAAACCCAATTGAGTAATGTTCCTCCTGCTGCTGTTCCCCTTTCCCTTCTCCTGCTGCTGTTCCTCTTTCCCTTCTCCATCTTCTCTGCTCCTTCAATGTGATCAACAACACAGCTTTTTAATTAATAAAACAGGCTATTCTCTTGTTCTAGAAAAGCTTATCGGGCTGTGGAACAGCTTCTCACTGAAATTTGCTTAGCAAGGTCAAGGATGCGCCTTTCAAGCAAACCAGACGCACTTTTCCTGAAATTTTAACAGTTTCTAAGGCAAATTGTTTTGCTGAAAATGTAATTAATTTAACATTTTTACCTGCCTGAAGTTTTATTAAATATCACAATTGAACTCAACATTTCAATCATTTTGTCTTCAGGTCAAAAGTGGACTTAAAGGCGGGGCAGAGCCATAGAAGGAGATGCCTTCAAACTCTTGAATTATATATATTTGATCTATTTTATTTTTTATTTATATATTTCTGATCAGCATCAACAACTGAGTCGACAGCCAAGTCAGCCTGTCCGTCTGTCTATTTATTTTCAAGCCAGACTCTCGGAGAACTTTTGATAAATTCCTCTTTCACTCAGAATTTCCCACCTTCATAACTCGGTTAAATCTCATCAGATTCGCGCGAGGTTTGGCTTTTTGTGCAAGGTTTTCCCTCTAGAATAATCTGGCATTCAAATCTGAATACCTTAATTTTGGTCCAAATTCATGTCAAAATCTTCCCTCAAATATCCTGATAGACATAGGTCAGAATTTCCCACCTTCACAACTCGGTCAAATCTCATCAGATTTGCACGAGGCTTGGCTTTTTGTGCAAGGTTTTCCCTCTAGAATAATCTGGCGTTCAAATCTTAATACGTAAATTTTGGTCGAAATTCATGTCAAAATCTTACCCCTAAGATCTCTATAGATCTCTATAGGTCATAGGTCAGAATTTCCCAGCGTCATAACTCGGCCAAATCTCATCAGATTTGCACGAGGTTTGGCATTTTATGCAAGGTTTTCCCTCTAGAATAATCTGGCATTTAAATCTGAACACGTAAATTTTAGTCGAAATTCATGTCAAAATCTTACCCTCCAATATCCTATATAGACTACGGGCAAGGCCGGGGTATGCCCGCTAGTAGGTATATATGTAAACTGTGCTTGCGAGGCATTCGTAAGATTTGAAGGACAAATAGACATGTTTCCATGGATGAGATTACGCGTGCAACTGCTCTCAGCCACAACTATGGAGGAGGAATCACAGCAAAAAGCAAAACAAATCCGTATTGGAATTACATAAGCTTACACAACACACTCACACACACTCGCACACACACACTCGCATACACTTAATAATTTATCAGGCAGAGGCCGTGGAGCAGCAGCGGCATCCATCTCCATCTCCGGGTGTGGCCTGGGATGACGGATGAGCCGACGATTGGCGCTGTTGATGTGCCGCTGATAGGCGTCGGCGCTCATAAATCAAAAGCCATTGCCATAGCCAGAAATGGCCAGGGCGCGGAATCCTCCGAATCCTCCAGCGCCAGCTGCCGGCCGGCGCCTGGCGTCCCACTCGCGGATGGGACCGTGCCAATGACAGCAAATGTTTGCGAATTTTATGCGAATTACGCCTAATTAGCATTTTTGCAATGCAAACCCTTTGGCCCCGGACTCCGAGTCGGTTCTGGCTGCCCGATTATGTGGGCGATTGCATATGCAAAGCATGGCAAAGGGGGACGCTCTGGGCTCCGACTCTGTCGCTGGAGCAGAGTCTGGCTCCGACTCTGTCGCTGGCCCTGGCATATGCCCTCGCAGCGCCTACAAAAATGCATTGGGGACTCTCCTCATTGCGTCAGGGGAACGACGCCGGGCATCGCGAAAACTGTTGATTCTGTTTGCTGTCGTCGTCGTCGTCGTCGGAGCCAATAAAATTATGCGAAATCGGAATGTGTTCGACCGAGTGCAGCAAATTGTATTTGCAACTGAGGCACGCAACGGCACATGGCTAGGGGAGGCGAGAAAAGAAGCAGGAATGGAAAGGGGCCGGGGTAGGTTGGCGACATGACCCACAGGTCAATTGTTACATTAGGTTTGCCCCAGCCCCACGCGACGCGGAGCCTAACCAAAAGCAATGTGGCTGTGCGTGCTCTTGTTGTTGCTCTGGCATATCTATGAGATAGGGTACATTGGCTCGAAGAAAGCTTTTGAGCACTATGAAGAAAGTTGAACGATTTTTATCAAAATAGTGGGTGTTGCATAATATCAAAGATCTGTCCATCACTTTTCAAGTCTAATAAGTTAAAAACTCGACTAGAGTCTCAGGCTCTGCTGAGCATTAGAATAGTTGTAGAAGAAGAAAAACGACAAGAAGAACCGCCAAGTCTAACTTATACAGCTTCACAGGAAACACAGGAAAGTGCGAGCTAGTTCCAATTGTAGTATCATTCATGCCTAGGGTTTCTTCTATACCCCGTCTAAGCAATTTCAACCAGGATTTGTAATTTACACACAGACTGCAATGCCTACTTTTGGGACTTAAAATTGCAAAACAATTGGAAATAAGCTACAGAGTTGTCTGATAATTAAAAAGTTCATTCTCTAAGGCTTAAGGCTGAAAATTGTAGCACGCTAGAGCCATAATCGCCAGATTCATATGGGAATAAAGTAGTTCCCTCTATAAGGTCGAGGCATAAGAAAGGAATTGTAGCTTGACTCGCGGATGCTTGTGTGTGCCTGTAAAGAAGTATGTCTATCTGTCTGTGCTCCGCCAGCTGGTAGGGCATCTCTCAATCGGACACGCTCGTCTAGCATTTGCTATTTGATTCTTTTTTTAGGTTTTGTGCGGTTTCACTTGACGCACCGAATTAGACTCAGTTGCATTTGGCATTTGGTGGTCCCGGTCTGGGACGTGCTTGGGCGCAACAGTTGCATATTTGCCGGCCGCTCGCTAATTGCGGCTGGAGCCGTAGTTGGAGTCGTAGTCGGAGTCGGAGTTGGAGTAGGTTCCAGCGGGCATATCAAAGGCTGCAATTTGGCATTCAGCTGGGAATGGAGCTGCCTGCCAGCCTGCCTTTATATAGCTCCGGCTCCGGCTAGGGATGTGGCTGCTTTGGTTGCCAGCCGAGCGTGGCTTCTATTAATGATTAATTAAAAAAACTGCATGCTGCGACTGTGGGGGATAGGGTAGTCTGGGTAGTCCATGACATATGTGGCATTTAATTGGGCAAACAAAACAGTGGCCCCTGCCGGCATTTACCAGGCAGTTGGGGGAGCAGGGAGAGAGGCACTGAGAGTGAGCGAGGGAGAGCGAGAGAGAAAGAGACGTTTTCCAATGTCACACATTTGGCGCCTTCCATGGGCAGAACCAGTTGCGCCCAGCTGCGAAACGAACGGGAATGGAACACGGGCGCTCTTAAGAGCTCAACAGTGCTCTTTATCCGTGTCCCAGGTCCGGGTGCCCAACCGGGTGCCAGCCCCCGCAGCCGAGCTGGCGACTCCGACTCCGACTGCGATTGCGACAGCGAGGCCCGATGCCGAGACAAATTTTGGGGCCAAGTTGCCCCAACTTGCGGCATTGCGCTGCGTGGCACAGAATCAGTCGTCAGTTTGTCTTAAGCGGATTTGGTCGACACGTGTGTGTGTGAGTTAGTGTGTGTGTGGCAAGTTCTTCTTCTTTTACCAGCTGAACGTAATCGGAGTCTTGTGGCATCATCTGAAAGGCGACATTTCGCGTGAATTTAACGCTTGGCCTAGGTCACGTATCGCAACGTGTTGGACCCTCACGCCAAGACTCACGCTCCTCACGCTGCTCACGACACGGGCTTTTTGATCTGTGTGTGCCTGAAGTGTGTGTGTGTCTGTGCCTGTGTGTGTGTTGACATTCGATTTGCTTGATAAAAGCGCAGCATTCTTTTTGACAGATCCACACACAGCTTATGCGAGTGTGCGTGTGTGTGTATGTTACGCTTCGGTCGATATTTGCATAAATTAAAATTTAAAAAAAAATATACAAAAGCGAGCGCATAAAAAAACCACATAGAAAAAACACTCGGAGTCTGCTTAATGAGTTTTTAATACGCTTTCACGTTTCCGTGTGTGCGGCTGGGTGTGTAGCTGTGTGTGTAGCTGTGTGTGTCGCTGTGTGTGTGGCTGTGTGTGTGTGTGGCACACGGAACTAAAAGTCATTGTCACTGGATTTGTGCCTGACGTCCCTGCTAATTTATTGAGCTCCAGCAACAGACTTTCGAACGTGGCCAAAGTGAGAAAAAACTAATTCAAAGTGAACTTCAGCCAAAAGGCAAAAAGAAGCGACCAAAAAAGTTCTGGTAAGTGACCGAAAAGAGAAAGAAATGTGTTGTGGCTGCCAAAATGGACCAGAGTCGAGTGTAGTTAAGCGAAATTTAGATAAAACAAATATTAGGTATTTTGCACTCAAGTCAAGCACAAGCCAGGGGCGTAATTTCTTAAACCAAGAGCGAAAGTCTTTCTTCAAGCACTTTTTTTTGGTGTTCTTAAAGACAAGACACAAATTTGATGCTCAAGCCGAGAGGTTTTCTATTTAGAGAGCAAACATTTGAAGCTGGCAAATTGGGGCGAAATCTTAGCCTAAGTTTTTCTTGCCATGATTCATAACTTGTTTAAGTAAAAGTAAGACTTGGCTTCAATTCCACGCTAGTTAATTGTGCGCATTTTATTATTTCTTAATATATGGTTTTTTATATTGATATTTGCAGTTGTTTGTGTGCTGTGAAGCAATTATTATGATGATTATTTTTAATTTGACGTTCCATATCAAATATGCAACAGAGCTCATAAGGCTGCATACAAAGGTCTTCACATGCAGACCCTGGCAAATTGTGATATATATAAATATGTATGTATGTAATTGAAGTCTAGCGTTAACTGCCAATCGATTGATGCCGCAGGCTTTTACTGCAAATATTTGCGAAATTTGCAACGAGCTGGAAATTGCGTATAAACAAATTTGTCTTTTGATGTGCCGCACAAAAATGCATTCGTAATTATTGAAATTCGGAATGTTGGCTGGGGCTTAACGTTAATTACCTGGTCACAGGTAAATAACAGAGCACTTGAAATGGAATTATTAATGCAAATGATTAGTTTACCTGGCCACAGACAGACAGACAGTCGGACAGACAGTCGAACAGACCCGAACAGATACAAAAGTATCTGCAAGATGCACAACGAACTATACGAAATTGCATATGCAAACAATGCAATTGGGCAGCTGCTGGATCTTATTAGAGAGAATTGCAATTGAAATTTTAATTTTAATTAGAGGCTGCAAACATCGAATGTCAATTAAATTGGCATTAAATAACAACGAATGCTAAATATATTTAATTTTTAATGCCTCCGTTTCAATTTCAATTTCACGTATTTACATGCACATATTTATCTAAAACAAGAGCCTAGATAAATAAATAAAAAAACAAAATTTACGAAATCAAAAATTAATTCAAATTGTAATTAATTTGTTCGATTCGCCGTCGTATATATTACAACAATTTTTTGTTTTTGGCAATTACAACAGGCAACAAATTTAATCGAAAATCAAAACAAATAGAAGGACAACAACAACAACAACAACAACAGGGGAAAAACATATTTCATGTTGGATTTTGCATTTGGAAAATGCGATTAAGCAAATATGTCGAAAGCATTTCAGCTATTCAATATTTAAGTTAGTTTTAATGTTGTTTGCTTAATGGCTTTTTTATGTGCGCCGGCAAATGCGGCCAATGCGGCGTATGCGTGATGTGGCCCGACGGCGTCTTTTTAGCCATATCCGTGGCTCGACGCGCATTTCACATGCAATTTGCTTGGACAGCAACAACAACAACAACAACAACAGCAACAACAACAACAAGAAGAAGAAGAGCCACAACAACATCTCATTGCATGCAATTAAAAATAATTATTACCAATTTACGTTGACAACAATTTTCAATTTAAGTTTTATTTTATTTATTAAAAGCGCTCAATGCAATTTTTTATGTGACACTTGTCATCTGTGTATATATGTGTGTATGTGCGTGTGTGTGTGTGTGTGCGTGTGCTGCCTGGCTCTAATATCGGGCGTTCGGTCAACTTCACATTGAGCTGTCTTCCTGGCGAATTGATTTTTATTGCAGCACAGCTTCCGTTGTGCTCGAGGCAAGCATAACGGGGCGTCAAAGCAGAGCAGGAGCTTGAGGCAGAGAGAGTGCAGCAGCAGACGAGAAGCCGCATCAATTGTTGTGGCAGGAAGCCGGCGACCAGTCGGATATCAATTGTTGCAGCAGCTAAATGCAACGAATGCCAAAGCATAAAAGTCAGCTCGAACTATCGAACTATCCCATCAGCATATAACTATGCATAGCAATTAAAACTGCCGCCATTGATTGCTGCGATGCTGACGTGTGGCCTCGCCACTTTTTAACGCCCTTTTTCATTTTGGCAGCACTTTTTTGCCATTTTATTTATTTTTATTTGATTTCTGTTCACATACTCTGCTGCGAGTCGGCAGCATTAGCTGGGCAACACGTACGAGAGAAGCAAGCATATAGTTAAACAAATTCTAGCCTAACGTGGGATTCGAACCAGCAACCAACTAGAACATGTTTCCCCCAAGTATCAAATACTTTTGGCCCAATTTTCTAGTTGTAGTTGGACTTGCTTTACCTAACCAAACACTTCTTAAGGGTATTCAAAGTTCGGCATTGGGTAAGTTTTGAAAATTTCTTCTACCTGTTTGTCATGCATTTTGTGGCTGGCTGCAAAAATCCGTTGAATTTCAATTAAAATGACGCTGCAGTCAAAAGCGATGAAGATAACAGGCTTTGTTTTGCAGCTCATTGTCAGCAGAGCAGAGCCCTTTACAGGGTATCTATACGCAGAGAAAGGGTCTGTTCTAAATTTGGAGAGGGTTTGACTTAAAGAAAGTCTGTCGAAAGTTAAATTGTCGGCTTATGAGAGGGAAAAAGTTTGGTTGAAGTGCAGAAGAATCTTAATGAAGTTACACGATTTCTTAGATTGAGAATTGCTGAGGCTTCTCTTTAAGTTGTTTGGGGCTAAGAAAAACTTGTTGTAGTAAGAACTTTCTGTTTCTTTTAAGATATTTCCAGCTTGACAACAATTGTGTTTGATTTGACAACAAATTTCCTGCGTGCATCTCTCTCTCTTCTTCTCTGTGTACATTTCAAAGCAAATTTGTATTATTTTGTGATTTAGATAAGTTTTGTATTTGGAAGGAAGCTTAAATTAAAATCACAATTTAGATTTTATTCAAGTCTAAATGCCTGCAGTAATGGACTTCATCTCCAACTCTAGCGAAGGTCAGCAGAGTGAATCCTTTCCTGTCTGCCGTGAATGCCCCTCTAATCCTTCTTTTGCTAAGAGTTTAATAAGCATAAGGACTGCACTTTAAAAGGTTCCACTTAGAGTCCTCTTCGTGCTATTCCTGCTGCTATTCATTCTGTAACCCAGATAAGTTGTCAGAGTATGCTAAAAACAATATCCAATTGCTCACACTTTTGTTGAACAGCTCCATTAGCAACTTAATAACATGGTAAACAGTTGGGCATTCAGCTATTGTCAATTGTGAAAATGTAAAGAAAGAAAGAAAAGTCAGGGGCCAAGCGGAATAGGTAAAGGTCGGCTGGGCGGGATCTGGACCTGGCTACTTTTAATTGAGTTTTGAACGCAAATAAAATGCGTGTGAAAGGCGAAAAAGCGAAAATTAATGCGCTCGGTTGGCTTTTCCTCCCCCCGACTTTTCCCCCGACTTTTCCGGCGCCCTTGTCCGTGTCGAGTGTGTGTGTGTGAGTGAGAGTTTGGCTTGTGATTGTGTCCCTTATTCGGTTGTGTCTGTGAGCTGTAAAAATATTTAAAATTCATTGGCTCTGCTTCGGCTTCGGCCTTACATTTGACTTGTGTGTGCGTGTGCGTGTGTGTGTGTGTGTGTGTGTGTGTCAGGAGCTTGGAGCTTACGCCGACTCCTGTGCCACATCCTTATGCAAATCGCATTTTAATAAACTTGCGTTGCGTCAATTTTCATTTACAGTTGGTCCGTTGGGAAATGACTCCACCCCCCCGACACCCCTCCCTCTCTCTATGAACATTCCCCTGCAACAGGAAAAAAACAATACCCGAAAAAAAGTCCTAATTAAATTTAAATTAACTTTAAGCATTTGGGCTTTGTTAGCTTTGCTTTTCAATCTCTGTATACCCTGCATGATCCATTGTCGCACAATGGGGTAGGTTAAATATGTAATTATTTGCGGTTGCATAGGGTATATGCTAGTCGAGCGAGCGCTCGCTTTTGTGCATTTAATTTTTGTTTTTTTTCTTTCGCTTATTTCCTGTTGTGCATGTGGGCTTCCACTTTTCGTTTATTTATTTATTTTCTCGTTTTTGTTCGCCCTTTTGATGGCTCATTAAAATGTGAAATTTAATTTCTACGTACTTGTACACATGGCCATAAAAATTGTAAGCTACGAAATTGAATTGAATTTAATATTAGTTGCCTAATGGCACACACATGCTTTAAGCACACGACTTTCAGCCGTGGAAGGCAGGCTGAGACCTTTGAGGGAGACCCGCCCGAATAAATATGCAAAGCGTTTACGAATGTACTTTTTGGCGGGGAGGAGATAAAACGACATGGCCTCGAAATCAAGGCTAAACGCGTTAAGTGATATTTAAAGTACATTTAACAGCGCCAACCTGCCTGCCACGCCCCAAAATGTCTTTGGCTTTGTTGTGTGCTGATGCTGGCATATTTTTTTTTCGAAATTTTTGCTGCGTGCCTTTGCCAGGGGATCACAGAGAGAAATGCGAGGATAACACAAAGCGGAAGAGGAAGCGGCGAGCACGTGTGTATTGACAAATGAGCTGGCAGCTGGCAAAGGCAGCCACAGTGGCACACATAAGTATATGCACAGATATATCTAGATATATATATATATATATGTTTGTTATTTGCTTGCCGATTGTTGTCTGTTTGGGCTGTTTGTCTCTAGGCGCTAGCCTTTGGCTGTTGATAGATGTCCTCGGGGGGTTAAACTCTGAACGAGCTGCCCGGAAATGTGGCTTTGGTGCGACAAATGTGCTGCAATTTGCTTTGGCTCGTCACATATATTTTTCGGGCGTCAAATGATTAACGGCTGCAATGGGTTAAGCTAAATATTGCAGTCTGTCATACCGAAAGGAAAAAGGTTTCTTCGAATCTTCAAATTATCCTTAACTCAATTGTAAATTAATCGCCAAGTCTTAAAGCTAAGTTAGCTTGAAATTGTTTAATTTTAAATGCCAAAACTTCTTTGTATGCAATTCAAGACTTTTTCCAGCCTGAAGTTGCCTGCAGCTTGTTAGTCTTGGCTTGCCGGTCAAAGGCCGGCGGCTATAAATTAGCTGGCAAATACTTTGATTACATAATCAGCACACACACAAACACACACACACACACAGGGCTAAACGGGTTGGCAGCAGATGAAGCGAAACGAGCGCTTAAACGAGCTTTAAGTGTGCCCCTGAGTCAGCACGCACTCGGGAGGGGAGTTAGTGGGCGGCCTGGGGGGGCAAAGGGCAACTGCAACTGCAGCGAGTAGCAAATTTAATTGAAATTGAAAGCACTTTAGTGTCCCTCGCCTTGGCCTGGTCTGGCTGGGCCTGGATGCTGCTGATGCTGCTGCTGCTGCTCGTTGCATGCAACTAATTTGTGCCACTAATGAATTTATTTGCCACTTGTATGCTGGCAGAGCGTGGGCGTGTGATAAAAACGTACAGTCAGAGTGTGCAAAAGGGCGCCAACTGTGGGGAATAAAGCAAAATAAATGAAACTAATATAAAAATGGCACTGCGGGGAGAGAGGGGGAGAGTGGTTGAGAGGAAGCGTGGTGTGTTTGTGACATTTTGCAGGCACAGCAAAGAAAGGCGCCTGGAAGGCTTCAACTTGCAACGCGGCAGCAGCTGCAAAAGCAAACGAAATCGTTTGAGAATTAATTTTTCCATTTCAGAAGCAAAAGGAATGCGCGCGTCGCACGCTTGTTCCGGGCTGAGCTCTTACTTCCGCCCCTATGCCCACCGCCCACCAGCCCCCCGCCCCGCCTTCAGCTGCTTCTGCTGCAGCTCGTGTCGAATTACAATTTATTGGCTGCTAAGTGCCAGCGCCTTGGCACTTTTCACTTACCTCACACCGTTCGTCGGGGTCATTAGCAGTGCGTCATCAGCTTTGGCCAATGAACAATGAGCAAATCGGCCAGATAAATAGGCTGCCGGGCAAAAGGATAGCCTCGAGAGCCGAGCGCTTGGCTTACTAATTAACTCATATTATGGCACAATTGATGTTGAAATAATTGAAAGAACGTATTCTATTCCTTTTAAAAGTTGAAAGGGGAAACTGAGCAAGAGTTTTAGAGAGATCGAACCCCCGTAAAGATGAGATGGAAAAATGTCCTTAAGACATAGACGCTTGGGAAGGATTGCATGTACTATTCTTATACTATATCTATATATATGTATATAATATCCTATATATCCATAAAAAATTAATCTTTCAAATAGGGTATTTAACATTCAACATTCGTTAAAGTGTCGCCGTCGAAAGCTGCTGACGGCTACGGAAAATTCTTAACGACTGCAACAAATACAGGCGGAAAATGTGAAAAATATATAAATTGCGTTTATGCTGCACAATTGGAAATTGAACACGGCCAAAATGAAAAGTGCCAGCTCAAAGTGTAAACAGCAAAACGGCGACGGCGGCAGCTGCTTTAGTTTTTAATTAAACATTGGGGCAGGTAACAAATGTCTGTGGCACGTTGCACGAACTATGAAATGTTGCCGAACATCTCTCTCTCTATCTCTTTCTCTCTTTTACTTAAAGCCTTATATAGAAGTATTATAATTCTGTCACGAAATGTGAAGAATATATCTCCGCGTTCATAGAGATTGGTTCTAGAGTATAATAGAACATTTTTAGATATTTCCTCCCAATATATTGGCAAGAAGACTTTGTAGAAGCAGAAGAAGAATCGATCTAACAAACCGGGTACTCGGATAAAGAAAAGCTGAATCGAATAGTTATAAAACTTAATAAATAATGTTAGGTATGTTAATCCCATTATTGTAAGGCTTAGTTCAGATGCTCCAGAATAGTATCAATAAATTAGCTAATAAAAATAAAGAAAGGATGTTTCCCCACATTTTAGGAGGTCTAGTCCTTAGGCTATAGTGTAAGCAAGCATTGATGCCACATTTAAAGCCTTCGTAAAGATCGTGAATGGTTTTGATGGGCTGCAGGGCATCTCCCAGTCGAGCTTTTCCTACTAGCGCACTCTTACTCCTTTCTTATTTTTTGCTGATTGCTGCGATTTTAGTTATGGCTCGGAACGTGCATTACATCTAATTGAATAGAGCTGCTAAACATAAAGCGTAATTAGGATGCATTTTCTATGTGTGTGTGTGTGTGTGTGTATATTCAGAGGAACAAAGGCAGCAATTGGGTCAGCGGGGTAAACGAGGGGGGGGGAGGGTAGACGATGTATACGATGCTGCCTGCAAATGGGTACAGAGCAACTTCTTGTTAAGAGAACTGGCTCGGCGGCTCGTTGGCCAATTCATATATTTGACTGGCACTTGGCATAGGCACAGGACGAGTCGGGCAGGAGCCAAAGGACTAGCACCCGGTGAGATCAGGACTCTCAGGTCTCGGTCCGGGCCAGGGCCGGGCCCTGCGCGTTGTTTTTTGTGCAATTTCCATGAGTGGCACTCGGGCAAAATATACTATTTATTTCGCTAGTCGCACAGTGGCCCAAATGAACCGCATTCCATTTTGACTGATGCTGGCCAACTTTTTGCGTATGAAAATAAAACATAACCCACACACACACACACGTGCACATGTGCACACTCAAACTGCGACAGAGATGAGAGGCAGCTGTGGCATTGTTGTTGTTGCACTTCTACACTTTGTTGCCGGTACGTAAAAGCTCGTTGAGTGAAAAACGTCGAGTTAAGTATGTGTGTTTTAAAAAGCGATATGATGCAGAGACACACACACACACACAGCTCGCAGTTTGCAGCTTGCAGCTCAGAACTGGCAGCTTCTCGAGTGGCACTCACCTTGCACAGGACGCCAGCTCAGGCCCGCACGACAGGACGACAAGTTGCAGTTGCTGCACTCGGAAAAAAAGGGGCCTACTTCAAAAACTGATATCTTCTTTATTTCGAAGATAAGCTTCTAGTCCATTAAGCTATATGTTCTACCAATTTCAGATGTATCTCAATCTTTAAGATGTTTTCTTTTGTGCCAAAAGTTCTTCAAGATATTTTGAACCCGTCGGGAATTCGAAAATGTTTCTACCTGATTTAAGTATTTTCTCTGAGTGTAGTGGGGCACAATTTGGGAATGGGCAGCGAAGGCATTTTACCTAGCCCAAAAGTATGCTGCTAACATGCCACTATACGAGCTGCCTGCCTGCCCCTCTGCCCCTCTGTCTGTCCTGTATCTGTGTGTGCCCCTCTCTCTCTGTGTGTGTGTGTGTGTGTGCATTTGGTTAGTTTTCGTATTCGTTTACGTTTTCGTGTCGTGCTGGCTGCTTTTGAGTGTTGTTTTTAGTTTTAATGAAATGTAAATGTTTAGTTATACACACATAGAGAGCGGGCAGCGGGGAGGGAGTACGAGGAATTATGTATAGGTAGCCAGCTCGTGGAAATTTATGTTAAGCTGCTTTTCCCGAGTTGTAATTTTCAGCAGAGAATGCAAATCAGCGACAAATAAAAAAAGCGCACCCAAAACCGAAAAAAACCAACCGCTTTATGCATGTAAAATTCACAGTTTCGTATTTACCAAAAATGTGCAGCATCAGATATCTGCATTTTAGAGAGTAGCAAGTATTATTCGGCTTTTCTTTTTTTATTTTTTATTTTAGCTGCCAGTTTAAGGTGTCTGAGCGAGGGGTCAATAAGAGGTTAGGGGTTCAAATCAAGCCCATTTTCAATTGTATTCATCACAAATCGGACTCTCGACAACTCCTTATTAATCCTTGGTAATCAACATGTGTCTTATACTTCTATCTTATTCTTCTTCAATCTTATACTTCTATCTTATACTACTCTTCAACTGTCTTTTGCCACAGCTTATAAGAAAAAGATCGATTGGACAAAAGCTATATATTTCTCTTATATACTTTTCGATTTTTCTGCGAGGTGAAGATTTTGAATGCACTGCAAAGTAGGCAAACATTCATTTCAGCTCGTGCGGCTTTAGTTTTTCGATTGATCAGCCTTCAGTCAGTCAATCAATCCCTCAGTTCGACAGGTAAGCTTTAATTCATTCGCTTGAAATTGTATCTGGCGCAGTGCACTGCGCATTTGCCATATTAGTTTTCAGTTATAATAGTTGGAGATTTCGAGTTCTTGGCACGGGGGGTTAAATTACATTTGGCTCATTGTGTTGTGCGCCAGAGTTTCAATTGCAATAAGCCAAAGTGCGTTTTGTGGTCAGCGCTGCATATTTATTAAAAATGTTGATATTAAAACGAACTTTTGTGCCGGCCAAAAGAGCCAAACGGCCCACACACAAACAAACAAACAAACAAACAAATAAGCCAACAAACAGGCAGCCAAACAAACATTGCGCAATTTGTAAACACTGACAAAGTGGCTGGGGGAAGGGGTGGCAGCAGAGGGGGGAAAGGGGCGGCCCAACGCGGCTTAACACGCTTGTCAACGCTGGCCAAATGACCCCGCCGAGAATGGCAGCGAGGTAGGGGTGCGTGGGGGTGGGGGTTGACCTGAAGTTGGGCGACAAAATGGCATTTCCTTTTGGCTCTTTGGCTATTTGGCTGCTCGTAAGCGCCGCTTGTTCGCATTTTCCGCCGGATTTTGTTTACAAGCCGCGCCGCAGTGCCGCGAAAACAAATTGAAAATGCGCCGCAGCAGCAGCAGAGGCAGAAAAACAACAACAACAACAACAACAGTAGCTGCTGCTGTAAATGGTGACAACTCTGGTCGGCGGTATTGTTGCATTTGTGTTTGCCTTTGTGCGGCATTGTTGTCAAATTTATTAAGTTACTCATATGCCACGTTGCAGCATGCGACCCGCACACGCCCACGCCCCACCATTGTTCCCGCCGCCGCAAACAAGTGACAAGCGGGGCGTATGGGCGTGGCAAGCGCTCCCTGGCGGCTCCCACATGTTTGGCATATCAAATGTTGTTTTCGTTTGTCAAAATGACAAACCCAAAACGAAATAAAACGAGCAAGAAAAAATTCCACTAGCTGACAGGAACAGCCTCTTCGGCTGAAGGCACACTGGTTCCCTATGCGAAGTTGGAGGCGCATTTGATGAGAATTATGATATACGATCGACATAAAAGCAAAGTTCTATTTAGGCACCCTCTTCGGCCTAATTAAGGTTGCAGAATGAAATCGCCAAGCGTATAACCTGCTGCGACATCTGGAAGCGCTCGCCAGGATCTTAGCTGATCTCAGCAGAAAGAGAGAGGCGCCTCCAAGAGTTACACATCCCTTCGTGCTACCTGCGAGGCGAATCATCTAAACACCCTTCAGTCTTAGGCCATGTCGTCAATTGTGTTCATTCAAAATATTCCACCATTGTTAATAGTCTTCATATCATCACATCACAGTCTATAGCTTGGTGGAGATCAGAAAATATTGACGGTTGAATGGATTAAGCAATCGTTTACCCATGCACGCAGTTAAGTGTTCGATTGTCTGCTTCTTTATATAAATAGGATACTTTCTTTTTTGTCAATATCACAATATCTACACAGAGAGAAAAAACCAAGAATTTCGTACCTGAATCAAGTAGAATCGGTCATAAAAGTACAGTTAGGTCGGTAATACTTGATTCAAGTATCAAATTATTGTTATTTATTTCAGGTATGCCATTTTAAGTACGAATACTTAATACTTTGATAGACAATTGCCTATATCTTTATATAAATAAGACACCTTTTTCATGTCAATAATATCATATCTTCTGTCAGTGTATAAGGAGGTTAGAATACAAAGGTCTGCATTTCTTTCTTTCTCTCTCTCCCTCTTTCTCTCTCTCTCGTATCCTTATCAATTTATCTTTCATAAACATCTCAGTTGAGCCGTATCTAAGATCTGTTGGACGCAGTTTTAAGTACGATTATTTTCCTCTTTATATAAATACGACTCATTTATCATATCTTCTGCCAGTGTATAAAAATATTTAAACAAAGGTCTGTCATCTCCTTCAACCGCTTACTCTTATCAATTTATCTTTCATAAGCATCTCATTTTGGGTCTCTGGTGACAGTTTTCATTCTGCTCCAATTCGTTGCCCAATTCTCAATTCAGTTTGTAATAAGCTAAAATGAATTTTTGTTTCATTTATTCTGTGTCTGTTTACTTTTTTCTTGTTCCACTGTGTGGCCGAGTTATGTAACATGTGAGCTGCTGCTGCTGCTGCTGCTGCTGCTGCTTGTCGTGCCTGGACTGGACATGGGGACAAGGGAGTGGGGGGCATGGTCTGCGCTCTGTAAGTAGATCCCATTTTGGCAGTCACAGGCTTGGCTGCCGTTTTGGGTCGCTCAGTGTCAATTCTGTCGTTTGTTGTTGTTGTTGTTGCTGCCGTCAATAAACAGCAGACAGTTGGCAAGTGGAAGTGGTCGATCCGCTCATGTTTGGTCTTGTTTGCTGCCGCCTCCACGCACACACACAGCCAGACGCATATATTGTTAGCTATAAATGTGCAGCTGTATCTGTAGCTCTAGCTGTATCTGTAGCTCTGACTGTAGCTGTAGCTGTATCTGTGTCCATGTGCTTGCCAACAAGTCGCGCCGAGTGTCGGATTCTTCGTCGTCGCCATTGGCCATAAATAATCGCCTAAATATGCTGGCCAGCTGCCCAGCGACTGCCTAAGGCCAAAATCAGTCTTAATATGCTCTCAACTGTTAGCTACGCGCGCGTGTGTGTGTGTGTGTGTGTGTGTGTGTGTGTCTGCGTGGGTGTGTTACTTACCGTTTCCTTGTGTGTTGTTGGGATTTATGTTTGGCCAAGTTGTGTTGTTTTTTATGTTGAACTTAAAGACGTTCTAAGTACGTTTTGTGCACTTTGTGCCAGTTTTTTTTCCGCTTCCCCTTCTCCCACGCCCCATCCTCCACCACGCCCTCACATCTGTTGTTGTTGTTGTTGGCGCACTTGAAGCTTGCTTCTGGGAGCGCTTCAGGACATTCAACTTGGTCTTCGTTCTTGTTGTTGTTGTTCTTGGCAACTGTTTTGTTTGTATTTTATGGTCATTTCTAATGTGCTGCGTTGCGTGTGTGTGTGTGTGTGTGTGTGCGTGTGCGTGTGCTTGTGTGTCTGTGTGCGTACGCAAGTACTTAGTGTTAATAAACTTTTATAAATATTCTCTTTGACACTTTTAGCACGAAATAAAACTGACAAATAAATCTGATTAATCATTGCACTTTGTGCTTTGTGCTTTCGAATAGAATTCCCTGCCACGTGTAAATGCCAAGCTTTACACCTGTAGCCCAGCGCAATGAAGAAATCAGATAATTTTCTCCTCGACTGTTGCTGCTTGCGAAATGTTTTAATCCGTAGCATAAGTATGTTAGCTTTTGATGGGAGAGTTATCCTTAATGCTGTAAATATACAGAGTGCACAGCGAGGAGAAGCTGAAAAGCCGCTTATACGTTCATATTAAGGATACATTTTTCGTGTGGGAGCTCTTTTTGCTGGACCGAAAACAATTTCGCCAACATCAACATCAACAGTTGCCATATTTTTAGAGGCTGCGCCTCAAATTGGATTACATTGCCATTGCTTATGGGCGTGGCAATGGGCGCAACATCAATTTTGGTACGGCCGAGCGGCTTTATTACATGCCGGTCAGTTAGGCAGCAATATATATACATATTTGGCCTTTTGCCCGAAAAACCGAAAACCGAAAACCGAAACGTTTGATAACTAAAAACGTTTCGCTGTGCCAAGCGACGCACTCATCAAATCCAATGAAAAAATCAAAGTGCCCCAAAGGCCAATTGGCGCTGCATCCTGCCACACACACTCACACACACACACACACACACACACACACACACATGCCACATCCTTCACATCCACAATGCTAGGCAAATACAATTTTGAACGCATCACAACACGCAAACACAATCACCGATGGGCCAGCAACTGGAGCAACTGGCCAGCGAAGGGGGGTAGGGGGGTGGGGGCGGGGTTTCGACCCTTTGGCCGCCCGCAACTGCAAATGGAGTGTCGGAGCGGCACTTGGCAAATGTGTGCGAATGTCCGTCCACGGGCATTGATATGCGCGTTGGATTGTATACGCTTTCGTTATTTTTGCGCTGACCCCCTACCCGGTTCACAGCCACGCGAAGAGGTCACACTTAATTTCCGCTTGAAGTTCGCACAATACACAACCCACAGCAACAGCATCAACAACAAGTCGCAGTCGGCTGCTAACGACTGGCGCATACTCTACACGAGCTAGAAACTCTAGAACCCTATAAGCCCAGCTTCCTTGGGGAAGCTTGCTGTAAAGGTATAAGAAACCCTTTGTTCAGGTTAGTTTAGGATATTGTGTTAGACGAGGACTGAACCACCTTCCGGTTTTCTAGAGATCTAAGTAACGAAGGGAGAAACACTTGGCTCCAACCCGAGGATGAGTTCTTAACTACGTATGGGCCGTTGTTTGAACATCAGATCAGAGAATGATAGAGAACTTATCCACGACATATCTATAGATAGCGAAGAATTCAGAGTAAGCTTGAGAGTCCATGGAAAATGTGTTGTTGTTGCTCGTTGTTTACTTCAATTATATATATAAAACATAAAGAACTAAAAGAACTCAAGTGCCTATGAAGTCCAACCCTATATTCATCCAAACAAGATTCCTCCTTTCCGCCAAGCCAATACACTCGTTTTCATTTGGCAAGCAGGGTATACAAACAGCAGCCACGGCAGTCAGCGTAGCATACTTTTTGAGGCAGGCGCTGACGATGTTGCCGCCTCTGCTCCTGCTGCTGCTGCTTCTGCTGTTGTTGCTGTCATTGTTGACGCTGGCGACCTCGGCCTGGTCCAGGCCAGGCCGCTGTCAGTGGCGCTGAACTTTCAACTTCCGCTTTTCATTTACACGCACACACTCGCACAATGAAACGCACACACACACGCATACACAGTGCGCGTGAGATAGGCCGTTTTTCGTCGTGCAGCGTGCCGCTTGTTGTTGTTTGCAACATCTGTTGATTATTTTGGCGTTGCTTGTTTTTTGCACTTCACTTTGCTGCACAATGCTACCTACTGCATGTGTACGTGTGTGTGTGTGTGTGCGTGTGTGTGGTTTGTTTATTGCACTCACACAGAGCGCACATGGCGCAAGGTGGCCAAAGTTTTTGTGTTCGGCCATGTGCCGCGCGCGCTTCTTTTATTTCTAGACCCTTGTGCATCCGAGAGTAACACACACACACACACACACACACACACTCGTACACGGCGAGGTAGATGTCAGCGGCAAAATTGATTATGAAATGATTTATTGGCCTCAAAAACTGCTTCAATATTGATTAAAGTTGCTGCCTTTCGCTGCGTTTCCTTTTTATTTCTGTGCCTCAATTTTTTTTATTTGTGTTTTGCGTTCAGCCCATTTCCTGCGATTGTACCACACGGCGTATGCGGAACATTGGCCCGTTTACACGGCTTTTTGTTTGTTTTTTGTTTTGTGTTTTTTGTTTTTGTACACGTTGACCATTTAAATGCATTTTTGTTGGCTAGCAAATATCCGCTGCGCTGTTTTTGACAATGCCCAGTTATTTATTGAAAACAACAACGAGAGCTAATAAAAAAATATTTGCAGACAGTTGTGAGTGTTGTTCTGCGCGTTGCAATTGTTGTTGGTTTAGTATAACAAAAATAAATATGGAAATATTTATGTACAAAAATAAATAACCTATCTGGTCGAGGCACGGGCAAATTGGCTGAGTCATAATATTTGACTGGGCCACAAGAAAAAAAAAAAGAAAAAACAACAAAAACAAAAATCTGTCAAATGTATAAAAATACGCTAAGTATAATAAACATGTCGCTCGAACGGAAAGTGAAATGCTTAAAAAAGATTCTGTATCAGCATAAGGCAAATTAACATTGCGTAAAGCTCAACCGATACGCCAAATATTTGTTATAACTACCTCCCCTGGGGAGGGTATTGTTGTTTTCATATGAAATGTGCAACGCATAGAAGAGGAAGAGGATATCTGCCTTGTCATAAGGTGCATATATTCTTGATTAGTATCAACAGCTGAGTCGATATAAAGGCCTATCCCTTTATGGGGTTGTCTGCTTCTAAGGAAACTAGTCCAAAAGCTTGAGGACTTATCACAGATCTTTATTTCCCTTGTAGTTGGTATATATGTTGGAACTGACCCAATCGGATCACCAGTTCATATAACTCCTATATAATATGTATGTGGTCTGAGGGATCCTCTACAAATAAGTTCCTCTCTTCTAAACTAAGCTTGACATTAGGAAGTTTCATTATCCTCCTCTCTTATTGGAGCAAAATCTTGTACAAACTGACCTAATCAAATGACCATATCATATATCTCCCATCGGATCGCTCGCTGGACAGTTAAGTTTCTCTCTTCCAAGCCAAGCTTGACATAGGATCGCTCGTTGGACAGTTAAGTTTCTCTCTTCCAAGTCGAACTTGGCACTTGTAAGATTTTACCATTCTGTTCTCTAATTGAATCCAAATCTTGTTCGAAAGCGAAATCGAACCCAAATCGATCTCTGTATCATGTATCTCCCATAGGATCGGTCGTTCGACAGTTAGGTTCTTCTCTAACTTTCTTGGCATTTGTAAGCTTCTTCCTTTCATAGGCACACAAATGTTACCATAAATGGACCACTTTATCATGTGTCACTAAATGAGTTTCCGTATGGGAAATGAATCTAGGCTTTTTTCAATATATTTTGGCCAGACTTAGTAGTAATGATCTTTACAATTCTCCTAAACCCCATTGCTACAAGGGCATTCAAACTTCGGCTTGCCGTTTATTCTTTTCGCTTTTCTTCGTTTTTGATACTTTTGCCTTGTGGCACATTTTGATTCATTTTTTGTAGCAGCTTGTTTTGGCTGTCGGCACTTGTCAACGCCGAATGTTGCCCTGATCCCTCCCATACTATCTGTATCTGTTTCTGTTTCAGTGTAACTTTGGGGCGTGTTTTGGGCAATGTTTTTCGCGTGGGTGTTGTGTGAAAGTTTTGTGGACTGCATTTGGAGCGTTAAATCATTCATGTTGATTTAATTATTTTGCGTTGTTGATGCAATCATTTTTTTTTTTTTTTGTATTTTATTTGATTTATTTATTTATTTACACGTTTGCAGGCTTGCAGCTCGGGCTTAATGTTATTATTTCGAGTATTTTATGCGCCATTTTAAGTGACATCATCAATCAATCAATCAATCACTTCATTTGTGACAGCGGCAAATGCATTCAAAAGAAACGACATACAATAATATTGTGAGAAAATCTATAGTAAAACCAGGCGTGCAAACAATATTAATAAATAAATTACATTTAAATCTGCTTTAATTAAGGTAAAACATGTGCGTAGAATCGGGTAAATAAATAACGGTATTGTTATATTAAATCGCCTTTCAACCGAATACAGCAAAGATTACACTTAAAACAAACACAAAGTGCGCTCACGCCTGATAAAGCCTCGATAGAGATTCAATAAAGAGGATAAAACAGAGTATTCCATGATACATCATACAAATTGTTGGCTTTTTTCGCAAAGGAATGAAAGTTTAAAGCTTTGAAGAGGCATTTCTAGTGGGCGTGGCCATATTGTAAGAACTTTCTCTGAGTACTTTTAACGGAACATCCAAGTATTCGTTTTGGGAAGTGCTTAGATATGTTCGAGTGTAGAATCGATTAAATAGGAAGTCATGGCAGATTTATATGGCTGCCTTGCTCTGCGAACTTTCCTTCAGGAGTTCGGAGAGAACATGTATGTTGAATATAACATGACGTCACATTCAGAAAGCACATTTATATGGCTGCTTTGCTTTACGAACTTTCCATCAGAAGATCTTACAAAACATCTAAGAATTGTTTCTGGAATAAGTGCCTAATCGAGTGTAGAATCGATTAAACCTGAAGTCAGGACAGAATGAAAGCTGGAACCAACTATTTCCTTCCTCTTTCTCTTCTCAACTTCATTAGAAATTGCACCTCTTTAGGTTTTGAGCTGTCAGAGAAACTCGGTAGAGCTAATAGCAAAAATATTTAGCTAAAGTGTCTTAAATTGTTTTTATTTTATTCGAGCTTTTCAATCATTTTACGCTCCTCTCCCATCCCTCTCCACCCTTCGCTTTCGCATTTAGCTGCTGCGCTTTTTATATAATTTTTGTTTTTCCAACTCTCTATGGTAAAACGGGGCCAAAAAGTTTTGTCGGCAAATTGAAATTCAATATAGCATGGCGTAGAAAACTTTGTACCATGGCGCTACGCTTTGGCAATGGGAATAATGCCCAAAAATTGTGCCGGCTGATTAAAAGTGTGCAGGGCGTGAAATGCAGCGCACAATAAATTTAAACGATTTCGTTCATGCAAAACCGAATGGCACTTGGATTTGCGCTTTTCGCATTGTTGTTATTGCAGTTGTTGTTGTTGTTGGGTAGTTTGTTGGCCCATTGCCGGGAGCGCTTTTTAGGAATTATTATTATGATTTGAAAGTGCATAAACCACTCGAGGGCGACTCGTGCATTTCGTGCTCCATAATTGGCACAATCAGCCAAAGGCTGGCGATAAAATCTCGAGACGCGCAGCTCGCAGTTGGCGCGCAGAAGCCCTAAAAAACGATGCCACTTCAGACCACTTCGCTTTTCCATTTATTTATCACGCCCCCAAAGCTGGTCGCTGCCATAAAGAGGCGCTTCAACTTGAAGTTCTATTGCAAGCTGCGCTCGTGTTGATATTTCAACGTTTTAATTAAATGACAGCCCGTGCAGGGCAGGGCAGGGCCGGGCAACAAGTGCCCAGCACATTATAATGACGGCAAATCGGGCGTAGAGAGTCAACAAATAAACAAACAAACAAACAAACAAATCGCTGCCAAGCAGACCTGTCTCTAGGGACAGACACACTGATTGAAAGAAGTCTGCGCACACGTGTTCTGCTGGAGCTGGAGCAGGAGCAGGAGCTGGAGCTGGAGTTGGAGCAGGTGGCGCGTCCGCTCATTAAAATGCAACTGTGTGGCCAAAGGAATTGTGCAATAAAAACCAGCTACGTCAGCTTCAGCAGCCTGGAAATACATTTCGCTTTATGCAAATGCATAAAAAAATACCACAGAAGAGCACAAAAAAAAAAAAAAACAAGCGGCGGCGAAAATAAAACCCATCGCACAAAATGGAGCAGCCCCAGAAGAAAAAAAAAGATACTCCTGCTCAAAATCTTTCTAGCTATCCGCCTGCTGCTCCAAACTGAGCTGTGTGTGTGTGTGATGTGAATGGAATAAAGCTGGGGTGTTATTTTATGCCCCGTATCCATTGAGAATGTGTAGGTAGGGAGATACTGTGAGTTGTGCAAGCACAGCATGTGAAAGCTAGAAGAAGGCAACTTCAACTTCTAAATGAATGCGTCAATATCTCATAATCATAGACTACAGAGCCGTGAGATAAGTTCTAGTATATGTGAAAGAAGTTTCTCTTGAATTTCGATAAGTTTACATTCAGTTTAGTTGTAATTCTTCTCATATATGATAAGTTATTTAGGGTTAGGGAGAGTTCTGTCTCGCATAGTCTATATATGTATACATGTTGCATGTTTGTTGTGGCTTTCACAGGGTATATCAGAGTCGGTTACTTTTGAGTGAAGCACTCTTACTTGCTTTCTACCGCAAACCATTTACTTTTAACGCCAAGCAAATGTCTTTTGAACACTTTAAGAAACCTAAAGAGTCGTTTGTTGGGAAGCTTTAAAGTCAAGGCCTTGGGCGACCGCATAATCCCCGAAAAAAATTGTGCATACGCCGTGTTGGTTAATTATCGAAAGAGCTGCTGCTCCTGCTGCTGCTGCTTCTGCTGGCGCTGGCAGCTTTGACAACCAGTTTCAATTGAGAGGTGTGAGCCAGTAATTAGCTTTTGTTTCGCGTCAATTTCCTTGCAACCAGAAAGCCGCTGAGATCTAGGCCCAAAGCGCCCAAAGCAATGGCAATTTCTGCGCGTCTTTTTTATACCCTGAGCCCATTCAGCGTGGGCAGAAAGGGTATACTTTGTGAAGAAGGCGTCTCCGACCACGCAATGCTATATTAAATTATAAGTACTTATTTTTCTTACCCCTTTCTTCCAAGAAATTCAAATATATTAAGATAAGGATGGGTTTAGAGTATCTTGCAGTCGCGCACTCCCGACCAGCGTACTCTTACTTCTTTTTTCTATTTTCTCTTTCAAATTTCGCGCTTCAGCGCCGAGTGACACAAACAAGAAAGCCGAGCAAAGGCATAGGCAGAAGCAAAAGCCAAACGAATAGCAGAAAGCAAGTCCTGCAAAGGGAATCGCCTTTATTTCAACATGACTTGACAAAGTCGAGATGCGTTGAATAAGACCCGAATGAGTTCTCGAGCTCTATTGAGTAAATTTCTGTCTTAAAGTCATAAACTAAAAGAGAGATGAAAGGGAAAAAGGAAAATGAGAGCAGCTTCGTTCGATTGAGCTGCTGTTTATGGGCCTGGTACTTGGGGGCTAATCAGCGTAGCATCTGGCGATTGGCAGAGCGCTTTCAGCTTCAGCTGTCTCGCTGTCTCGCTGTCTCGCTGGGTCAGACAAACATCAATAAATTAGAAAATGAATAAATAAATAAGCTGTGAGCAGCATAACAGACTGATGGACGGACACGCACAAGCTCAAGGACCTAAACCCAAACCAATGTATATATATATATATAACTACAGGGGAAAATAAGTAATAGACGGGGCAGAATAAATCACCACAATAAATCTTTGGGGGTCGCAGTTGCGAACCGAACCCACATCGTACGCTTCTGGCACATTTTTTCTGCTTTGGCATAAATATCTAACTATAAATACTTGTATATTTATGCATGCATGACATACGCTTTGCTCTGCATAAGCATGCCAGCAAATGGATGAGCTTCTGCGACATGCAACATGCAACATGCGTGCCGCCCAAAGCAAAGCTGCCGAAGCAGCTCAACTGCAAATCTGGCAAACTTTGAGCAACTTGAAGGGCAGCCGCAATACCGCCAACAGTCGATAGATTTTGTGGTCGCAGAGTTCATGGTGTGTGACATGGGACAATGCACAGCTCAGGCCAAGTACGAGGCCAAAATCGCATTAATTTCACAAATTTGACTGGCAAAAGTTTCGCCAGCGTGAGGCACTTGAAGTTAAACGCCACTTAAAAACAAAGGATACACTCAAAGCTCTGCCCTGAGCTGAAGCAGTAAACGCGTCTGCGAAAGCGATAAAACCCATGAAAGGACTCGATAGATGCCAATGCAGTTAGACGAGCTTTACTCGAATGATAGTCTATAAACTTTTGGATAACACTTAGTCGAAAAAAGGCATATAAATAGAAATAAAAGTCAACTAAAACCCTTTTGGAATATCAAACAGATTTACAATATATATTCCCGTTTCGTTTATCGATTCCGTAAGAACTAGAAGCTTGGCTGAGTATAATTAAAATATCTTAGAGCTCCGCTTTCGCACAAATTGTTTCCATGACTAGGCCATAATATTCCATTATATTCCTGCCTCAAATATTGCAACTTTTGAAGAGTTTAATCAAGATATCGTTTAAGCTGACAGTCGCGATTCTATAGAAAGCCACAAACTGACATAAAAATCTATATTTGTCCTCCCGATTGGAAGATGACTTCTTCAATGCGTGATAAATTTCATGATAACATAAATAAAACAACCTCTGCAAGGTTATAAATAGCAACAAGTTTTGTTGCGACAATTGAACCGCAATGACAAATCTCTTCTTGCTGCTTAGAATCTTATATATTTCCAAGAAATTGTCAATGTTGTTTTATAGATCTATAAATAAATGCATATATATATAAATGTGCACTTACCCATAACTCAATACACATGCATGCGTTTGTATATATCACATTACTGAAAGAATAAAAACCGAAGGAGGATAATTGTTATAAAAGCATGACAAAGAATGAGAAAAAGAGTAAGAAAGTGTTTGAGTTTATAAGATAGCCAACATAACTAGTCAAATAGTACGTATAATTAAAGCATGCAAAGCCTGTCTGTCTTACTTGAATCCATGAGAAGCGCATAGAAAGGCAAAGTTAAAGAGTAACTGGGTGTTATCAGAAAGTGAAGTAAGCTTGCGCTTGATGTGAGTTAACCTTTCCTTTGGGTATTTCCAACCTAGCCCAGCTGAAATTCTTTTAATGCTTGTTAAATCAGTTTTGCACCCATTTCCTGTGAAACAATTTTAAATTATTCCCCACCCCCTTTGCCCAAAGTTTATTGCCAACTTAACTAATATATACGATTGAAATGTGAAAACTTGAATTCACGAGAATCGCATAGAAAGGCAATGTTAAATAATATGTTTTCTGAGGAAGTTATCAAAAGGTGATTGAGTTTCAGTTGCGTTTGGTGAGAAATTTTGCTCTCTTATTGCTCTCGACAACTCAATCTTGCTTTTTTTTCTGTTTTTGTGATTGTGATCCTTGCGCAATTGATATATTATGCTGCTTAGTATTGTATATGAGTTATTTAAATGGGCATTCGTCTCGGCAAATAAGTTATATGACAGCGCGCATTTGTTAAGGCGCTGGGCGCACAAAATTAGCCAAATTAATCATACGCACTGTGGGCTGCAAGCAGTCATGAGGCGTGACAGCAGCGGCAACGGCAAAGGGAAATTTACATTTATTTGCCATAGCTACTCGTAGAATATGCACTCAATTGGAATTTATGTGATTTGTGTGCTCGAGGACCCGTTTGGGTTATCAACAACACGGCAGGCTCCGCATTTGGCTATGGGCAAGGTTTCTGTCTGCCCATGACTTTGCACTTTTGGCTTTTATATGTATTTACAGAGAGAGAGAGAACAGCAAAGAGTTTTAGGTCTTTTAATTAGCACTCGTTCGCTTGTGTGTGGGTGCGTGTGTGTGTGTGCCTTTGGCAAAGTTTTTGGGGCGCATTTTAATATTGTCATCATCATAATAATTGAAATGAAGCAGTCGCTACTTTGCCTATATATTTTAGCCAGGCCAGAGGCGTGACCCAACTGTTTTAACTTGTTTTTTTGTTGTCGGTATTTATGAATTTCGTGTGCTACTTTTTCACTTTGGTGCACAACTTGTTGGGTTATTTTTTTTTGTGCTATGCCACTTTGTGTGTTAGTTTTGGCCCAAAAAGTGTTTTGGCCAGCGTTTACCTTTATAAGCGGCTTTGGACAATTTGCGGCCGCCGGGAGTCGGCGGAGGCACTCAGCACGATGTGTGTGTGTGTTTGTGTGTGGGTGTGCGTGCCCACGTGGTTGTGGGTTGCGGTGGCCTCCACGCGCAGCCTGCTTTCACCTTTCTCGACGGGAATTGTCGGCGCCCGATGGCAGGTAAAGCGGTTTATGCGGTTGCTTGTTATCATTTATGGCTTACACATTTGCGTATTTTTTGCTGTTGTTGTTGCTGTTGTTGTTGTTGCCTTTGCTATTAGCTGGCGTAATGAAGTTTTTTAATTATATTTAGGCCCCTGGGCGTGGGCTTTGCTACTTTAGCTACAAAAAATGCTTTTTAAATTAAGCGAAATCAAACTCTTTAAGAAAATAAAAGCCAAATTGTTCTAATAAATCGCAAGCAGCAGCAATGAATTTTCATTTCGGGTAACGATTATTTAAACGTTTAATGCATTGGCACAATATTCCAAAATTTTCCAATTCGAGCCGCAAAAAGCCGCAGCCAGGCGAAAAATGTGCGGCCGGAGCAAAGTTTTAACGAGTAACGCGCCAAAAACAACCAAATTTAAATTTGCATAATACACACACACACACAGGCAGTTACACGGGCTGGAGAGAGGCTAGGGAGGGGGGCGTGGCATGTGAATTTAATAGCTGCAACGACAAAACTCAAACTGCGGTTGTTTAGAAAACTGCGCGAAATGCGGAGCATTTCATGTGCTTTATGCGCAAGCAATGAACTTTTAATACACAGCAACAGCGGCAACTAAAAGTGGACAATATATCACAGCTAAGCACTCAGACTCACACACAAACACACACACACACACATGCACACACGCGCACACACACAGACAGACATACAGTGCGATAAGAGCCACACGCCCACATTTAAACACAGACAGTGCAAGAGGCAAAGGGAGAGCGGCGGGGGTAACAAATACAAAAACCAACTTGTTCGTACGTCTTTTTTTTTTTGGTAACAATTCGCGCATTGGATTTATGGGGCAAGGAAATAGGTGCGCGAGTTGGTAGTGAACAACTAGGAGATACCCTGGCAAGTAAGTGTGCAATAGGTGGTGCAGCTTAGCTGCTTCTTCCAGCTGCTGCAAGCTATGGGAAATGAAGGGGCGGACAGACAGCCTAACAAGGCTTCATCGACTCAGATCGTTGCCTGATCAAGATTATATATACTTCACATGTTCACTAACAAATACTTGACAAAATCTTGATACCCTTTCAATGAGCTCCTATTGTCACCAGTGTAAGCTGCACTGAGAAAAAATGTCCTGTCGAAAACTACATAATATTTTTAAAGAAATCGTAAATTTCTTAAAATCTAAGATAAGCTCATATGTACTTAAGGGAACAATACACTGGATAAGCAATAATACTTAGAATAAAAGGATCTACATTAGCTGAAGACTTTACGAAGTTATTTTTTTTGACAATGTCTGCCCTTGATATTTTCTAGCAGTGCACATAAATACAGCTTTATACGTGTGCATAATAACTCCGTGCAAGGACAACAAAACGTGTCCCAGTTAAAACTGACTTGATATAATTTAAACATGATATTTTCCGAATTAATTCGTGAGCCACAGACGACAGTGCAACATTATAATTTCTAGTCCAGAGCAGTTTGTTTTCCCTGTCCACAAGAATCGCATGCCACAGCCCAGCTTCCAGCTTTCGGCTTCCTGCTTTCATCTTCTGCTTGCTAGACACATGTGTGTGCCTGTCTCTGCCTTGGCTCTTTGTGTGTGTGGGCGACTAATTAATTGCCGCCACGTTGAAAATATTATTTTTAATTGTGTGTTTATGGGCGGGGCCAGCAGCAAGGGGTGGAGGGGACCAACAGAAGGAGGCGCACAGCTTCGAGTACTTACCAAAAACCGAGCCGAGCCTGTTCTCAGCTGCTGTTGGCAGCAAACAAGCCTCAGATACACAGAACGATATCCGTGCTAACACAAACTCAAACACACACACTCACACTCGCACTCACACTCACACTCTTATATATACACACAGTTGGCAGCATTTGGTTTTTCGCCTCGTGCCTGCCGTCGCAACTCTAATATTTATGAAAATTATCCTTTCGCTGTGGCTTTTTAAGATGCTCATAATTTATATTTAAGTTAAGTTTAGTATGTCGCCATGCGAGCAGCCAGCCACGAACAACAACAGCAACAAGAACTGCGGCTTGTTTATAAATGCGCCCGAGTTATGAGCCAACAAAAAATATGCGTTCATGTTTAATGGCGGAAGCTGTTTAGTGTCGCGGCAACCAACATAAATCTCATCCAAGTGTCAAAGGGTGTTGAATGAGGTGTTCGAGGCTGTGTTGGGGGCTGCTGTTAACGCTTTTAATTGGCTACCCAACGGCGGGCAAATAAACCTGGCCATTTCACCCGTTTTCCGTTTCCCACTTTCCACTTTCCAACTCGGCGTCAAATATTTGCCCATCGACAGTGACTTTGAGCAGTTAGCTGACCAGCCAAGTCAACGCCAGGCGCGGCCATTAAATAAACGCAGTTCGCGCAACGTTTCAAGTGGTTTTCCAAAGTAATTTGCACTTTGAGCCGGCGAAACGGCAACGTTTGCATCTTTAGTCAGGCATAGAGCAAAAGGGCTGGCTGCTTGCTGTTCAGGGCTGGAAGGGGCGGGGCCAGCCAAGTGGCTGAGGACGCCAGGCAGGATATGAGCATTCAAATTTATGGTAGTTGTCGTGTGAAGCACTTCGATGTTTCTACGGCTTTCATTGCCTGTGTGTGTGTACATAAATTAAGCTCGCCATATGCTCAGAGCTCTTGGGCGTCAAAGCAGACCAAATAATTGAGTGCTGCTATGTACTTGTGGTGTTGGCAAAGGGAGTGTGGAGTGGAGGGGGGTTTGTAACCTCAACTAATGTCGGTTATAACTGCAACTGCGGTTACAAATGGTTCATAGGAAAAGCCAAACGTAGACTTGTAGAAAAGGATGTCAAATATAAAAGCATTTCAATTATTAATAGCACAAATTATTATGTTTGCTCTTCGAAGCTGCGCTAACAAGGGCGTATTTGGGGGGAGGGAGAGGTATCCAAAAATTGATTTGCTTTTAATTTGAATACACTTTAGTAGATTGTAGATGTAGAGTAGCAGCTGCATACGAAAATGGGTCTATTTGGCTCTTATTTCATGCTCAAAATCGACATCCAAAATGATCGATAATATGAAAATGTGAAGAGATATTGCAACAAATTAAAGACTTGGTCGACGTATGGCATGGGGTAATAAAGAATTTTAAATTTCAAGACTCTAGCTTTTGTTATTTTCGAGATTGATGCGTTCACACAGTTGAAAATACATTCCGATATGGCTAGATTGACTCAACTGAGCTTTCTGTTAAAGAATATATATTCAATGGAGTCGAAGAAGTCTTCTTCTTCCAGTAAATCCTTTAATCTTTTCTCTACGAGGTCTTTAGAGATCGATGGGATAGGCAGACCGATATGGCTAGCTTAACACAGCTTGAGTTCCAGATGAAGAACCTACATAACATATGAGGTCTTCTTCTTCCTGTGACATACATCTACACAACACCAGCAAATCCTTTAAAGGGTCTAACCGATACATAAAACATATTTGAAACCAGTTCTTGACACTTGGGTACACAATTTTTCAAATTCCCCTCCTTTTGCTAACTTATATTATAACAATCTTTCAACTGAAATACATTGCTCTGCCAATTGTGCTTTGATTAAACATAGGCTAAAAATAATCATTCTTTTAAGTTTCATGTGTTTCAAGATAATCTGAAAGCTCGCAGCATTGGTTAATACATAAATAAATAAAAGTAGAAACTATTTAAAGCGCAAACTACTAACTCTGCGGGCTTGGGTTGAATCAGATAAACAACAGATATAGCATAGAACTAGCAGAAAAAAGCGAGTTGGAATTTAACATTGGTCGAAAAAGTTGTAAAATATATTTCAAATACAGAAAATGCTGCTCTAAGCTCTCTGGTATATAATCGAAAGACCTTTCTGAAGCACGTAATGCTTCAGAGCTGCGGACACATCAAACAAAACCGCAAACAACAACAACAACAACAATAGAAACAAACAAATCCAGGTATATTTTTGTTTCAAGTGAAATTCAAGCAATCAACACTAAGCGGATCAATTCGTGAGTGTGTACCGAGTGTGCGTGTGTGTGTGTGTGTGTGTGTGTGTGTGTGTGGTGTGTGTGTGTGTGTGTGTGTGTGTGTGTGTGTGTGTGTGTGTGTGTGTGTGTGTGTGTGTGTGTGTGTGTGTGTGTGTGTGTGTGTGTGTGTGTGTGTGTGTGTGTGTGTGTGTGTGTGTGTGTGTGTGTGTGTGTGTGTGTGTGTGTGTGTGTGAATGGGTAAAGGGTATCGAGTGAATATTCATGTTGTGCTTAGCTGCGCTTTTTGCTTGTTGTCTTTAATTTGCATTGCACAAAAGTTTTCCTATAATGAAATAAGCAAAGCAATCGATGCGATTGTTGTTGTTCTTCTTCTTGTTGTTTTTCCGACTTGAACTAAGCACTTTTCTTTGCACGTTTTTGTTCAACGTGTTGGCGCGCACCCCCCACAGCCGCCGGTGGCCCTCTTAATCAACTACGCCCCTGCTCACATTATGGCCTGTTGTGTATTTGTTCAAGTGTCGTATCGGTTGCGGCTGCGGCTGAGCCCCTGTGCGATTGTGTGCGTGTGTGTGTGTGTGAGTGTGTGTGCTGTGGTTAAAAAACGGCAATTCAATTAATTTCCGCTGCTGTTTAAAGCCGTAATGAGCATTTAAATTGCTTTTGAATGGGGCTTTTGCGGTGCCGACAATTGAACAAAAGGCATTGCAAATGCCGCGTTCCAGCTCTGTACTTTAATCATTAAGTGTATTGAATGCTATTAACAAATGAACTTGAGGTATCAGCGGTTGCCATGGCACACAATCAATCTGTAACTGTATATAGAATTCGAGATATGTAAAAACATGGCCATGGCTAACAATTTAAGCCAGGGTCTAGCCCTAAGTCTCAACTCTTTAGTCTCTATGTGTATCAATTATACATTATACATAGACAGTAGAAGTTAATCCCGGGCACAAATCAGTTGAGGAATTTTATTTCTCACTTACAACCAACTATAGTTGTCCGTGGCAAACTGTTGATCAGCATAAGCCCAGTCTAGGACAACATTAAAGGTAGCAGGGGAAAGGACACCTGTCAATGTCCGGCAGATGGACATAAAAGTTTTGCTGGCCGAAGATTTATGGGCGTCAATGTGAATTCCATTAAGTCAAAAGCGGCAGGACGTTGCGTACATAACCTTTTAACATTTATTGAAGTTTATTGAGGGCCGGCCGGCCGGCCGAGACGACAACGAATGTAGGTCTCTTCAGCTTCAGTTTCAGATCCTGCGGCTATATTTGCTACGCGTCGCCATTATTCAATAGTCAAAGAAGCGAACAGATAAACGCAGTTCGTGTGTGTTTGTGTGCGTGTATTGTCAACAAATTAATCAATGTTTATTTGCTAAGTAAGTTTGCCCTTAAGGCTGGCATCTATCCATGGAGACAGTCAGACAGCCGGCGCGTCGGGGCTAATGTTTTGTTTCCTTTTACCATTTCCTGGTTCCGGTACTGTGTGTGTCTGCGTGTGTGTGAGTGTGAGCGTGCTTTGTGCCTTTGAATTTGTGTAACTAATCGTGTTAATAGAGTGGATAATACGCCTCAGGTATGCGAGTCGCCGTTCAGTCTTTGAATGCCGTTGGCTAGCACACAAGCAAAGCTAACCGATTGCAAGTGTTTGACAAGCAGGTGAGAGTGTGTCCATGTGTGTGTCCATGTGTGTGTGCATGTACGTATCTGATTAGACGCTTCTTAGAGGCACAGTTATTTGATTTAGGGGCGGACCAGCTGGGCAAGGCTTTAAGTGTCCCTCGATATGTTGACGGTGCGTATGCGTAATATTCAATTTAGACAAATTACAGAGCACGCAAAACAATTCCCATTTGTTTTTTTTATTGAGTTGCGTTGAAAGGTAATTGCATGCGATTAACACAATTGATTGCTATCGATTGGCTGTGGCCCCTTTTTAGTCTGACAACGGCCACAAACTGGGTCAGGAAAAACGAATTTAATAATAGCCCTTTGGATAATTGAGTTATAAACGAAAGCAATAGGCAGCGCCGGCTGGCAGGTTAGTTTGTGAATTGTTTGTAGATGGTTTCAGCAGAAATGTTCACCTTATTCTTAAAAACTCTTTAATACCCTTTTTCTCAGCGTTCAGGCAGCGTGGCAAATGGGCATCAAATGACGCAGCAACATTGTCAAAGCAATCGTAACAAATGAAGTCAACAGCAGCGACGTCGGCGACATCAATGTCGATATCTTTCCTTTCCCCCCTTTCGCTTACCCCTTTTCCCTTTACCCATCTCCCATGAGTTTTCTGTTTTGTTGGCCATTTTATGCAAGTTTCCATTGCAACTCGCCCACGCTCACGCCCGGGAGCCATGTCCATGTCATAGAGACTGCCTGTGTTTTTTCTACCTCTGCAGAGGGTATCATGCATTCTTGACGGAGCATATGAGGCTTTGAAAAGTCAGCTCTGATTCCAAGAAGTAGATATTGATATGCATGATCAGCATGAACAAAGGCGTCAATTCAGCCTTGGCTTAATCTGAGAAACTTTATCAGAGAAACTAGGAGATAATATTTATCTCTGGACGTATCTATGAT
Organism: Drosophila kanekoi; assembly: GCA_037075305.1. Lineage (NCBI taxonomy): Eukaryota > Metazoa > Arthropoda > Insecta > Diptera > Drosophilidae > Drosophila > Drosophila kanekoi. The sequence continues at coordinate 709,808 of JBAMCE010000461.1, forward strand.
AGAGCTAGGGTATTTAAGCCTTGGCAACTCGAAGCTCTTCCTTCTCGTTGCAGTTGCTATTGCCGCATTATTAATATGAAGCGTGGGCGACTGCGTGGGCTCCTTTTACGCCGCCTGATATTGGTTTTTGCTGCTGTTGCGGCTCCCGCTGACACATGCTACACATGGTATACATGGTACACATGGTGACTGGGTGTCCGACTACGAGTGGCGTTTTATGGCTAGGCTGCGGCTCCAGTTGCCTTCAAGTGGCTTGGCATGTGAATTTATGGCAAACACGGAAATGCGAGCCGGCTGCCGGCTACGACGCCTTTGATGCAAGCGCTGATTATGAAATGCGCCTCATTAAAAAAAAAACGGGGGAAAAAACACCCCCAGTTGCAGCTGAGGCCACAGTCGATGGCTGAAACTGTGACCTAATTCGCTGCGGCTGTCTGTGCGTCCGTCCGTCCGTTCGTCCGTCTGTCTGTCTAAAAAGTTTGTCGCATGCTATTTTCAGGCTGCGGTAAAAACATCATCAACACTCGCAATTTGTCCCAATCTCCAAGTGGGCGACTGTCACACGCCTCACAAATATTTTGATATGCAGCTGTCGCTGCCGCCGTTGGCCAAAACCAAACCAAAAACACACACACACACACACACACACAAATTGGCAGCACACAATTTTTGCCACAATATTTTTACAGCTGTGCCGTAGACTCTAAATATTTGGTTGGCCCACATATAATTGGAAGCCGTGCGGCAACAACCTCTTTAGGGCCGAAAGGCGAACGGCACATAAATAGGCTGAATATAGAAATCCACTTTAATGAAATTCATCAAATGAAGAATGACAAATGTGACCTTCATAGTATAAATACCAATATTAAGTGAATAACAAACAAGCAGAAAATATTGCTGGTTAAGTTATTTTAAGAGTCTGCCTTGTAGCGGATTTTGGTATCGACTCTTATCGCCTTTTCATACTTTAACTTGTTGAGAATTGCAAGCTTCTAGTAACGAAAAAAGACACTTTCCTTGTACATATGGTGTTTATTTAAAGCATAAGTTGTTTAGAATGTTGTTTTGCAGCTGATTAAGCAATCGACATTTTCTTCTGCCAAGCTGGTAGCTAAACGCTTGAAGGCCAATTTTGACCCGATTCTGTCAGCAAAATATCAAAAGGCATACAACACAGATAGATAAGTGAGTGTGCGGCACCTTCTTGCCAGCAGCAGAAGCAGTCACAGGGCCAAGGGTTAAGGGTTAAGGGTTAAGGGCCAGGGGCCACTCGCATGGCAGCACATGGCACATGGCAGAGCAAGTCTTCCGCTTCCCCCTCTCGCTCCTTCCTCTGTGGCTATTTAACACTTTCATATTTCGTCGTCAGGTTGTTTCCCGCCTCGGGGCAGACTTTTACTTTGCTTCTTACTACACACACACACACACACCCATATATATATATATATATATGTATGTGTGTATAGTTACCTGGCTGTAGCCGCGCGCTTATAAATTTTGTCTGCCGGCGTCTGGCAAAGCCGCTGCCATATTTGTGACTCCCCTGGCGACCATTTTGGGCATGACAGCGGCACGGTCAGGGGTTTGCAACAGGGAGCAGCAGTCGCAGCAGGAGCTGTAGCGCGCTTTCAGCTCTACCCATTGAAAATTGGCTAAAAAGAGGGTAGCTTGCAGTTGGACTATTGTATGTAATAAGTGGAAGGAGACAACTTTCAAGCGATTGAAGTCTGGTAAACTCACGAACTCTGGAAGCTCTCAATGAGAATCGGAGAATGTAACTTCAAGAATTGGTGGACTGTCGGGCATGCCTGGCTCTATGTGAAGTCCAAGTTTTGCTTATAAAGTTCTTAAGATCCATTTATAGCTCAAGCTTATTTCATATTCTTCCAGCCAGAAGGTTTACGAGTGCCGCTCTCAGCTAACTAGAGGGTATCTGCTAGTCGAACCCCGTCGGCTGGCTCACTTTTACTTGTTTCGACTTTGGAACGTGGCAAACAATTTATCAAACAAAATATGCACTTGAAATACACGTAACTACAAGTACAACATTGCGCCCAGCACATTGCACGCTGAGTGCATTTTTATTCAATTTTTAGAGAACTTCCGCTCCCCCTTCCCGCCCCTTTGTTTCAAGCCCTCTCAGGTGATAAAGTATGGCAGTGAAATGAATTCGTAAGTGTCAGAAACTTGGAATGTGGCCCAGTTGCGTCAACGAATTTAGTGGCAGCGATATTTAAAGGGATTTAGTTAAGGTATTTCGTTATTCACAGATATTGCAGTAAGCCCCAATCGAACCACGTGCAAAGCCCCTAAAGTCGAGGCAAGCAACGAGGGGGGTAAGGGGGCGTGGCACATATATTTTTAAAGATAAATATTCAATTTAAAGTTGATGTGCTTCCAGCTTATCGTATGTCGCACACATTTTTTAGTTTAATTAACAATTTTTAACATGAATTTTGTTTTATAAAATGCAGTTTGTTGACATATTTTACCTTAGGCTGGGGTAGGGGTTGGGCGGGGGGTGGTGGTAAATGGGTAACCGGCTGCGGTACTTTCTGCAAAAATATGTTTTCCATGTTTGCAACAAAAGCGTCAACTTTCAGCTCAACGCCAATTAAAAGTTAAATTATTCTAAGTATTTTGATTTTGTCAAATGGCCGCTTGACATGCAATGCGCCCCCTGTCGGCGGCCAGATGAACTACCAAACAGCAATATGAACATTTTCATTTTTCACGCTGCGCATACTTAATTTATAATGTGTGCGCTTAAAGTACAGCACAGCGTTAGCCGCCAGATACATTTGTATCTTTAAGATACAAACGTTTCGCTCAATTTGCGTGCACACATTAATCCTGCTCCACACACACACACACACACACACACACACACACTCGTACACACTCGTTTTATTGATTTCCGCTGCGCTAATGCAAACCAATAAATCTGCCGAATGAGTCGATTTGTAGGTTCGTCTCGTCGAGTGCCCGCAATTTTCGGGCCTAATATCGGGGGTCAGACAATAACAATGAACTGTTGCCATTGTTTGTTATTAGTTTTTATGTGGCCCTTTGGGGGCCAGCTACGAAATGTAATTTGTCTCCATTTTTATCATTAAAATAACAATTAAAGCTTTTGTGTATTGTCTGCGTAAATGTGTGCAGCATTTGCGGTCTATATATCATTATGGCTATGTGTGCACGAGTGTGCATGTACATGTGCATGTGTGTGAGCCGTTTGTTTTGCTAGTTTTATTGCTTGTAAACATTTATCCTTATTGTTAGCCATTTACACAGATACACAGCCAAAGCGAATGACATGTTTTGTGCAATTGTAGCGCGTGTTAAAACCTTGCCCAGCAGGCAAATTGTGTCACAGTCGGAATAGTCAATCAATACGTTACTTAATTCATGTGCTTATGGCACCCGGAATTATGCTAATTACATTAACGCTAATGAATCGAGTGTGAGCGAGACCTAAAACTGAAACTTAATGACACCCCAGAGGCACATTTAATTACCCCGGGGCCGCACATTACCAATCCGAAGCCTCTGCCTCTTCTCCAAAGTTTGCATGTTCGAAATGCATAAAACTGTCTCTGGGTACATAACTAAACATATGTGAACAAGCGTACGTTGTTGTATAATGCTTTTCGGCAACACGAAAATGCTTTATAGCTATTAAACAACGACAATATATAAATTGTGATCTGCGTGAGTGCAAAACAAAAGTGAAAAAATAGATTAAAAAATAAAAAAATTAACCCACAGCATGTTTTTGAAATTTTATATATATAGAGATATGCATTCTTTTTCTTTTTCCCCTCAAAGAGACAAAACAATTTGAAATGGCAATTGACATGTGGCCAATCCGAAAATCGATTTCGCCCCAAAACCAATCGACATCAGTTTCGCAGCTCAAACAAAACTAAATGGAGAAAGTTTTTGGGCGAACTTTGGATTTGTGTATTTAACAACTTGAACTAGTTATACATTTAACGAAAGTTTGGCTTGTATACAACTCGATGAAATTGAGCAGAAAACGCTGCGCGGAATGCTTTTGTGTGCGTGTGTGTGTGTGTGTATTAGCTGCCATTTTGTGTGTAGCACAAATTGTCAATTTGTAGGTAAAGGCAATTGGAATTAAATGTCAAACAAACACACACAAATGTGTGTGAGAGGGTGGGGGTAGATTGGAGGGGGTCATTCACTAGACGACAGTTAAATGCCGTAAATATCCCATGCACTTACATATGCAAAAGTATTTGTGTAATGCCCACGATAAGCTCGTGTATTGATCCACTCGCATGTGTTTGTTTCTATTAGGTGGGGAGGTTAGCTGCGGGGTGTGCGGAGAATGGATATGCTGTTTACTATACCGTTGCGCCCGCCCTTCCACCACTGTGTGCCCCTCTCTAGTGATTTCGGTGAACTTTTAGTGAGCTGCGCGACGCCATTTTGGAAAATTTTCATAGACCATTGGACAGAGTCTAAACAGACGAGTGTGCGAATCTCTCTGTGCGTGTGTGTGTGTGTGTGTGTGTTGTACAAATACAAATGCGCCTCAGTGCCAATAATGTAGACACAAGCCAGGGGAGCAGAGGGGGAAACGTGCTACTTGACAGCTGCAAACACGGCAACAATTGTATGTGAAATACTTTGCATAATTTGACTAACAATTAAGCTCAAGTGCACACACACAGAACAGCACGTACCGAGCATATACAAACACACACTCAGGCACACACACACACACACTCACACATACAGACAGCAATACGCAAACAAGACGAAGAGGCGACATCGACGAACTGCGAGTTAATGAAGCACTGCAAGTTTGTTAATTTCTGTTGCCTACTTTCGGGCGCAGCTAGAGTCAGCGAGAAGCGACTTTCCATTTGGTAATTTGATAGCCTCATTAAAGCCTTGCGCAAACATTGCGCAAAATCAACAAGAAAATTGCAAATATTTTGCAGCATTTTATTAGAACTTTATAGTTTGTTTTATTGAATAAATTCCTTGTACTTAAATCGCATTAAATAACTACATATATATTTTCTGTTGCAGATTTTTCTCGAGACAGAGAGAGAGAGAGAGAGCAGCCGATAAAAACAGGTAAATAACTTGTGCATCTAGCTCAACTTTTGCAATACCAAATATTGTAGAAATTTACTTTAAATTTCCTTTGTTCATTTCGAAGGCGGTAAAATAGGGTATATGTAGGCATCTAGCCATCAAAGTGTTTGTATATTCTATGGAAACCAATTTGATTATCGTTGAATATCGCTGAGGCTTCTCTCGTTCATTCAGAGAACCCTTCAACCATATCCATCTTACTTCTATCTTTACTGAGAACAGGGTAAAAGAGGGTATATGTAGTTCTAGGCATCAATTGGGGTAAAAGTGTTTGTACATTCTATATATTCTCTCGTACATGCAGAGAACCCTTCAGCCACATCCCCCTTGCTTCTATTTACGCTAAGTACAGGGTAAAAGAGGGTATATGTAGTTCTAGGCATCAATTGGGGATAAAAGTGTTTGTATATTCTATGGAAACCAATTTGATTATCGATGAATATCGCTAAGGCTTCTCTTGTATATTAACAGAACCCTAACACATGTCTCCCTTGCTTCTATATATGATGAGAGCAGGGTAAAAGAGGGTATATGTAGTTCTAGCCACCAATTGGGGATAAAAGTGTTTGTACATTCTATATATATTGTCTCGTACATGCAGAGAAGAACCCTTCAATCACATCCACCTTGCTTCTATATATGATAAGAACAGGGTAAAAGAGGGTATATGTAGTTCTAGGCACCAATTGGGGATAAAAGTGCTTGTATATTCTATGGAAACCAATTTGCTTATCGATAAATATCGCTGAGGATTCTCTTGTTTGCTCATAGAACCCTTAACCTATATACCTCTTATTTCTATTAATGCTAAGTACAGGGTAAAAGAGCGTATTTGTAGTTCTAGACACCAATTGGGGATAAAAGTGCTTCTATATTCTATGGAAACCAATTTGTTTGTCGATAAATGTCGCTTATGTTTCTGTTAAAGAACCCTTAACCCATATCCTCCTTACTTCTACATATACAGATTACAGGGTAACTGCTTGTGCTGCACTCTCAGCTCGTCGACACTTACTTATTTTATTTGAAAGTATTTTCTTTGGTTTTTGTGCGGCCAATTCTTTGACAAAACTCGTATTACACAGCTGCCTGCAGCCAGCTGCTGGCTGCTTTGCTGCTTTGCTGCTTGCTGCTTGCTGCACCCTGCTGGTTGCAATTTGCCAAGAGTATTTTCAAATATGCATTTCATATTCAATAAATCGCACTCAAATGAAGCCCATTTTGTTTTTACATGTTTGCGCAGAGAAATATTTGCAGCCTCCATGAAAAGTGGTAGCCAGTTTCCGCTTGCTGTTTGCCTCTTGCCGCCTGCAGTTGCAATTGATTTTACAAATTGCAAATACATTTGCCGAACAGTCCAAACAAAGCACTAAATTGCTGTCTGTCTGTCTGTCCGTTTGTCTGGCCAGTCTGGAGACGGCATCAAAAGATTTTTAATAAATATTTTTCATATTTATTGATATGTCGATCCAAATGAAGCCCACATGCAAATTAATTGAAATTCCAAATTCGTTGCCTTTCACAAGCTCCTAAGAGCTTTCTGCAAATTGCCAGCTTTGTGTAAGAAATTGTTGCCTATTAAGAACTGTTTTTCAAGAGAATTTGTTGACCCCTTTTTTGTTAATTAGCCAGCTTACAAGCCGGTGTGCTCGGTACCCCAAATATTCGTGGGCGTGGCATTAGATTTTGTATGCCAATAAAAAAAGCAAAAATAAAAGGCAAAGCTCGCATCGTTTGCTTTGTAATGCAAATCGTACGCAAATGTTGCCCGGCGCTGCCAGAGAAAATATGAAATAAAGTCATCCCGGCCAGACTCCCGCCCCCGGCCCCCACACCCAGCCCCGCCTCCAATTCAGACTATCAGCTTTGAGCGGGGTTTGCATGCACAGAAAGGGGTTATGCAAAGTCAAGCAACCTGAAAAAGACACATTTGTGATGCAAATTTGCGAGACTCTCGAGGCTGGCACCCAACATTGGTTTGCTGACTTTCTATGGCAACGTGTAAATCAGGCTAAGTACGTGGCCTTTTTGGTCTTTTAGCTGCCATCGCAGTGCTTTGCTATTGCCGTTGTCCTCTTTGCTGTTGTTGTTGTGGTGCCTGTCTTTCAGCTCAAACAAAGAGAAAAAAAACAAGCAAAAGTGCTCAAGTAGTGGGTAACCCGAGTAGTAGATACCCTAAGCCCAAAGCCGAGCTGCCTTTGCATACGTTCCAGCTTCCATACATACATGACAGAAAGTCCTAGCATGCAGCATCTATTCTTCGTCGATCCTCAGTCCTACACTATGTAGAGGAAAGACATTCTTGAACAAATTTAACTCACAGACAGGCGTGGCTCAATCGACTCAGCTCATTCTCCTGATCAAGAATGTATATATAACATAATAGAGCCAGATTCACTTTCTCCAGCCTGTTACACACATGTGCACAAAACGTATATACCCCTTGTCGTGCTATGCTCAGTGTATACAAAAATATGCAACAATTTTTGCGTTCGCACCAGTGTTTGCCCAACTTTGCAAACGGGTTTTTAATATGTGCCTTGGCAAGCAGCAGCAGCAGCAGCAGCAGCGGCAGCAGCAGGTGAATCGCAGTCAAAGCTTGTTTACACGGCGCAAACATTTGGCTCTGACATATGCTCTGCGAATCGCTTTGCTGGCCATGGAATAATTACATATGCATGGCATGACAGTCAAAGCCAAAGCCAAAGCCAAAGCGTGGGCGTTACCAATATCCACTGAATACAACGATATAGTCTATATGTATTTGTCTATATATAACTATATATATATATATGTGTGTGTGTGTGTGTTGGACAACAAATTTGCAAGCTATTGAAATTGCGCATACGCCGCGTTGCGGCCACTTGGAGGGAGGCTGGGGGCCAATTGTTGTTTTAAATTAATTAATTTCGTTTTCATTAGCAGCAACAGCAAAGGATAACAACAACAAACAGCTTTTGTTTTTAATTTTATGCCTTCATTTGCCATTATTTTTACGCCATTTGGCAATTTGGCGGCCCGGGTTGTTGCATTTAAACGCGATTTTCGCACCACTAATTATTATTTAAATTTTGATATGCACCATGCACACCACGCACACCTCGCACACCACGCACACCACGCACACCACGCACACCGTGCATCCAGAGCGAACAAATGGGATTATTTTAATAAATAAATGCATGTGCGAAAATCAAGAAGTTAGCAATGCATACAACATAAAAAACATTGCGCCCAATTAACGGCTTACAATGGCGCCACATAAATGTATTTGTGTAACAGTCAATCGGGTTACTTAACTACTAGAAGCATTTCGTAACAGGCCAAAAGATGTGCGGAAATTTCAAATTGTTGCTTTAGTCAGCTGCAGTCGTGGGCAAATGTAAACAGTCGAGCATTTTGTACTCAAGTTAAGTATCCAATGTGATCTTTATTCAAAATGTCTTCGACTGAGACTTATTTTCCTTCAACTTAATCAGTTTGGAACCTTGAACCCAACTAATTGGCCCTTGAAATTGGCAAAGCGAAAGCCGCAAAGCTTAAAAAGTTTGTGCCCATTTATATATAATATATCTAATGCTCTTAAGATCTTTAATAAATCGGACAAATCTCAATTATATGCCAAGAGAAAGCTTGGTTTGAACCCAGATCTGACTTCCAGGCTATGTAAAAACGGATTCAGTAACCGCACCTCTTTTTGGGTTTGAAACTCCGCTTAAGCCATCTCTCCAAAAAAGAGAACATTTTTCTTGCTCTTCACTAACTATTGCAATAATTAATGACATTTACAGGGTAGCATTTTAGGGTAGCTTTGTTGCGGCTTTGCTGCAGCTAACATTGAAAAAATCGGCAAAATTTTTTTCCTGCGCCCAGTCAATTGCAATTACTTTGTTTTTTTTTTTTATTTTATCTCTTTGCCAATTGGCGTTGTCTGCCTCGCATTGTTTATAAACTCATTTCGCACTGTAATCCGCCCAATTGTGCCACCCCCCGTCAACCCCCCAAACCCTCTCCACTTGCCCGGATTGCTAGCATTACAATGTAATTACAGTAAATGCAACTTTGTCTGCGCTGCAAACTGCATGGAAAATTGCAGCCAAAAATGGGTGAGGGGGAGGGGAAATTTTCCTGCTGCGTAGGCGAAAATTTGCGCTCCGCACTTTACGCATCGAGAGCTGCGAGAGTTGCCGCTCGCCAGTTTTGTTGGCAGATATTTTAAAGCGGCCAAACAACAAAGTGAAATTTTAATGCAAACTAATGCAAAATCTTTCGATATAAAACTCAACAACACAACAGAAAAGGCCCGCAACAACAAAATGAATTGAAAAGCAAAATGCAAAGTGCGCGCCGCACCGCGCCGTGCCGCGCCGTGCCGCGCATCCTGTTCGCAGCCAAGACAAATGAGTCTGCATCAATCTTAATTAATTATTTAAACGCAGCGGGCATGGAAATGCCTGCCACGGCATTAAAGTAGTGTCTGCGCCTCTGCAGCCCAGCTCGGCAGCTCGGCAGCTCGCCAACTCTTGTCTCTGACTCTGACTCTGACTTGGAAGCCGCAGCTTTTGACTGCTGCCTCGTGCCTTTTGCGTTTTTCCATTTGGTGTTGTGCTGTGCTTTTGTGTGTTGCGCGTAATTAAAACGAAAGCCTTTTGATATTTAAATTATTTTTCATAAATTGCATTGCAGTAGCTAAAGCAACAGCAGCAACGACAGCTGCAGGAAGCAACAGGATTTAAATTCAGACCAGATCGAACTGCATGTACTCTTCCTTAATAGCTCATTAATGAGAACACTTAATTAATTGGGCTGTAAATCCAAGATAAAGCTGAAGACGGACTTGATTCTAGCAGTCCGCGAACTTTGTTTTCCACTCTCATGAACCTAGGCTTAGGCTTACAGCCGCAATCACATTCTGTTCTATGTAAAGATTCCGCTTGAAGTCTTGCTTTAGGTAATCCAAGAGAAAGTTGAAGATAGACTTGATTCTAGCAGTCCGTGAACTTTGTTTTTCACATTCATGAAGCTAGGCTTAGGCTGAAAGCCTCAATTACATTCTGTTCTATGTAATATTCCGCTTAGAGTCTTGCTTTGGGTAATCCAAGAGAAAGATTGAAGATGGCCTCCATAATCGCAATTCGTAAACTTAGATAACCACATCCATTAACCCAGCCTTAGGCTCAAAGCCTCACATTCTATTCCAGATAAGAGATTCCGCAGCCTTGTTTCACACATGAAGTAGTTGCAGATACATTTGTATCTTAAGCGTCTTTCACAGCATTTCTGCGCATATGCTCTGCCACAAAATAAGTGTATCAAAGGCCGCGTCATTCAGTTGGCTTCAAGTTCAGTTGACGTTGTTAGCCTCATTTTAATGCAGCAGCGCGATCTCAGCGTCAACATTAGTTTAATTTCGCTGTGGCGCGCGTTTAAATTAACTCTCTTTTGCACTAGAGCACTGGGGGTCAGCACACATGGGACAAGTGTCAATCAGTGGCAGTTGTCGCTTTTGACCCCACACAAGTTCCACAGCCAAGTTAAAGTGTCACACAAATGCACAGCATAAAAGTCCGTTCCCAAAATCGACTATTCCCGCCGCCTGCTGTTTGATAATTATGATTAATCTCATTTAAATTAAATGGCTTAATTGTGTGGCGGGCGCGTCTTGTCATTAAATGATTTTTATCAGCACCACGAAAATGGAATTTGCCTTTGTCCATGTGGATTTGGGCTACCTGCCCCTTTGTTTTGTGATCCAATCTCATTTACAGTATATTTGGTCGACTAATGAATACAGTTGTCGGAGGGGACACGCCTCCGGACAGACAGGTTACAACTGTTGCTCAGATTGCGGCGGAATGTAAGACAAAATGACATTTCTAGAGATTAAATTCATGCTTTTAGCGCTTAAGCCTTTAATCACTGGTCAACAAAAGGGGCTGTCGGCACAGCCCAGAGCCCAGGCTAGTGCTACACTAGCTGTTGTTTTTATACCCTGTAAAACACTGGGATGCAAAGGGGATATATTGTGTGAAGGACAGATGGAGGCATCAGTCTCCGTAGTCCAAGCCGAAATAGCTTGGTGGAAATGATTAAGAACTAACCCAATTAATAGTAAACAGCATTTCCTGAAATCGATATATATCGAATATGCTCGTAAATTCCAAGGATTGAATGGGCCACAAACTAATTTTTTTGGTATATACCTTGAAAATCACATATTCATGTCAGGCTGAGCACAAGAGCTATAGAAGAATAAGTTATTCATGGGGATAGGCAGAGGCAAGAAGCACAGCAGCAAGTTCTACTTCGACTATGCCTGTCTACAGGGTAGCTCATAGTCGACCACTCTCGACTATAGAACTCTTGATTCTTCTAGTTGCTGTTGCTGCAACGTATAAAGCCGCATAAAGCGCATGCTAGCACGCCGCACGATGCCGAATAAGTAAATCCGATTTGCAGTGCTCGCGAGTTTACACTAAAACGTGCATTGTCATTGCCCGAGCTGCTCAGCTCCTTGTTGCTGTCCCTCTTCCTGTTGCTGCTGCTGTTGCTGTTGCTATTGTTGTTGAAATGAAGCCATTAGCATGGCAAATATTATTTTATCAAAATTAAAATGCAAAAGTTTGCTGCGGTGCGTCACGTAGCCGCAGCGTAGCACGCTTTGCCAAATCTGTTGCATATTTTCAGGGGCAGCCGCTGCCCTTTGGCCTGTTAATACAGCAATTTGCTTATGCATACATTAAATGTGTCACGCCACGCCTCGTTTTTATGCGCTTCATTTAATGCAATTGTGAGACAGTGACAACAACAAAAATATATATATAACTAGCAGATACCCTAGGCCCTCTGGAGAGCTAATGTTATCAACGGATCCAAGGATTTTCCTCGAACAAATCGTTTACAGCGAATCTCTTCAAATGTGTCTCTCGATGTTTATGGATGATGTACAAGGAATGGAATGAAGAGGAACTGTATGTAATTCTTATATGATGTGTCTAGCTTTTGTAGAGTCCTCAAAGTCGACTCGATCGACTTGGCTCGGCGTCCTGATCAATATCAATTATATATACTTTATTGGGTCGTCAACGTCCATCATACCCCTTTTGGCCCTTTGGTTCCAGGGTATAGCAACGACAAATTGGAATCGCTGAACATGTCAGAAAAAGTGTTGGCTGCCCAAAAATAAAGTCTGCCAGCGCCAAATAATTTATGCGAAGAGTGAACACTCTGGCTATGGACAAGCTATTATTAGAGAACATAATTTTAATAATTTACACGTATTAATTAACCCTGAGCCTGACTGCAAATGTATTTCTTGGCGGCCAGTTCCAAGAGCTAATCGCACTCAACATATTGCCATATTTCTATTATGATTGCGATCACAATAGAAATTCGTTTGTCTGGCTACCTACTGCGTCTAGACCCCATTGATGATGATGTCTGAGCTGCATTCACACACACAGGCCACACGCTACAATTTATGACGCGACGCAAATCTGCTCGAAATACTCGTAATTGTACACACAATGGGCGGGGGGGAGGGCAGGGGTTTGGTGGGGCGCTGCGGCACACGAATTGGGATTCGGACTAACCACTTGGCTGGGTCGACCAACAAAAGTGGATAATATGTGGATATTTTTGGTCACGTTTGAATTTATTTGATTGCCAGCACTTTTAGCATTGTTGTAGCTGACGTTTTATTTAATGCCCTGCCAACAGCGACAACAACTGCGGACCGACGCCCGATGCCCGACGCCAGTTGCCAGTTGGGGAAAGAGGAGTGGGAGGGAGAGGAGTCGGTTCGGGTGCATGGAAATTGCTCAGGAAACGAACAATTTATTTGAGTTCATTTCTTTTTGCCACCATTTGGCGGCCCCACCCACAATTGATGTTGATGTTGCCTACTTTCGATTTTCGCATGTCGCGCCGCTCACGTTCCGCAATTGTCCGTGTCCATGTCCATGTCCATGTCCATGTCGATGTCGAAGTCCATGTTTGCCTTGGCTGCCATTTGGCGGTCGTCGTCCTCGGCATAATTTGAACAGCACCAAAAAAATAGATGAACAAAAGTAAAAACAACAGAATAGAGCACGCAGACAGACACAAGTTGGCAAGTTATCAGCCAGACAGCGACAACGATCCACCTGGCAAAGGGAAAGCTGAAGCCAAAACAAGCCATTTGATGTTTTCATTCGGTTGGCCCCATCAACTTTGTGGTCGCTCAACGACCAGACCCGAAACGACTCCCCACTGCTCGCAGGACCCTTTTATATTAGTTGTTGTTGTTGCCAAATAGCTGCCAAAAAGAGTGGAAATAAGGGTGCAGCCGAGCACACCGAAAGGTGAGTGCTCTACTATGCGAGAAGCAAATGATGTTATTAGCTCTTGCAAGGCACAGCTTAAGCTGAAAGAATTTCTTGACTTCGGGAACAAATTAAAGACATTTTTACTAAAGCACGAGCTGTGGAAATGCAGCCTGGGTCGAAATTTTCTAAGCTTTCTCGAGAACTCTTTATATCACAAAATATTTTTTACTATTAAGCTTTAAAGATTTTGTATACAAGAGGAAATACAAACCTTTCTTTCTTAAATCAAGTAAAACAGCGACTAAAATTTAGTTTTGGATGAACATTTTCTCATAAAACATGTTTTCTTCTAACAATATTTAAGTACAGTACCTAATCTTAAACAGTTTTGGTTTTCATTGTAAATGTTTTTCTCATAATACAAGTTTACAAATTCTTGTAATAAGTATTTTGTAAAGTCAGTTTGTTAATTCATACCTAATTGGAAGTTATTCTGGATCAAAATATATTACAATAAGCATACTCAAGATCAAAATATACTTACATAGATTAACTGACTAAACGCAATACCCTGTACTTAGTTTCAATCTATCTTTCGATCTACTTTCCACTTTCTGTCAAGTTATTTTTGTGTTTTAAGCAAAGTGTCATATTGTCTACTTTTCTCGAGGGTATCTCAGCTAGCCAATATTATGTTTGTTAATAATATTCGACTGGTCTCCGAGTCGCTGCACCCCCTGGCTGGCTTCTCAGTTCTTTCACTCCCACACGTATCTTTGGGACGGACTCTGGTTCGTGACAAAACGAAATAAATTGCAGCGTTATTTGCATAAAAATGCGGGCTGCCGTGGTGCGAGTGACAATGAAATTTAAATATTTATGCTATACGCTTAATATTATTAGAGTTGCTCGAAAACTTTTTTTTTGGGGGTGGCGGGCGGTTGACAGCAGAGTTTTGGCTGAGTTGGCTGACGGCAGTTGGCGCTAACCAAAAACTTATATTAAAAAACATATTTCACGGATTTTTGCGCTGTGCGTGACGGGGCTGGCTTTCGACAATGGCATTCGACAAGCATAAAAATAGCAAGAAATTGAGTCATAATTTGGCTGGGGATGTTGCGAATGCAACTTTAAAACCGAATTGAGTGCGACGTGTCCGTTTAATGAGCAGCAGCAGCAGCAAAAAGGACGAAGCGACAAGCAACATTCACTGAAAACGAAAGCAAAAACTGGCACGCAACTAGGACAGACACCAGGTCCTGTGCGCTACACAGGACGCACACAGAGAGAGAGAGAGAGTGAGAGAGAGAGAGAGAGAGAGGGAGATAGAAGTAAGCGCATAAAAGTCAAAGCGTCAAAGCAATGAATCACCAGCTAGTCGGGCAGTCGGGCAGCCCACTTGGCCCCACAGCAAACAAATTCAAGTTGAAGTGAACTCGACTTCGAGTTGACTTTTGACCGTCAAACAAGCGCGCTGAAACTCCGGCGGAGCTTCGTCCACGCTCTGGCGGTAAGTGGAAAGTGTGCAAAGTGCATGCAAGCGAAAGTCGAGTTGCAGCAAGACGCCAACTGACCTACAGTTTGATACCTAAGCTACCCTCAACTCTGAACTCGCCGACCCTCAACTGAACCGCGTCGTTTTAGTTTAGTTTTGCAGCAAAAAGTTACGAAAAGTATTTTGCAGCGGGAAACTGATAGCCGACGGTTAATAAATGCACTCTGCTCTTCGAAAGTGGGCGAAAAGAGAGGCGTGGCACACACACGCACACCTGCTACAAGGAGAGGCAGGGAAATGAAATGTAATCTGTGAGCTGCCTATGATTGCCTTGGGTTTGATTGAGAGCCGGCATGGAACTGGCCAAAAGCGAACACACGAAAGATGTTTGCATTCCGATAAGGTTGAGAAAGAGAGGAGCAAAAAATTGAAGATAGACTCGTGTTGCATCGAATCTTGTCTCATGCGCTCCGAAAATGTTCATCAATTAATTTTTCGTTACTAATTGGTTGCAATTGCCAGGGATTCACAGGGATTCACAGCAAGAAAGAAAAAACAACGAACGAACACACAGCTGAAGTCTGCAGCAACAGAAATCAATCCAATTTTCATTTTTCCTACATGACCCATTTTTGGGCAGTTGATGAAATTGTCAAGAGCTTCAACTAGAAGACGCTGCAAGGCGTTGCTCGGCTCGACTTGCCAATGTTGTAAAATCTATAACATATTATTTGATTTGAAATGAGATTTTGTTTGAGAATTGAGATCAAGACGATCTCATTGCAAGCACGTGAATGAAATGATTGTAATTCTTGCTTTTTCTTGTTATTAAACAATTTAAATAACTAGGATTTGAACCGGCAACCTGTCGCATATTCACCCAAAGCATTGTCTTTGCGCTTCTGTCAAAATTTCGATTTCTAAGCATTTGCTGTTCAAGCTATGCGTTGAGTCAGTCAGTCAGTCAATCACTCAGTCAATCAGTCACTCAATCACTCAGTCAGTCAATCACTCGCTCAATCAATCAGTCAGCCCGTCAGTCAAGATAAGCTCTCTAATACATATATAGATGTACAGAGCCTAGAATGACAAATAGTTTGACAAGTTAAAAGTTCATCAAAGAACATAAGTATGTAGAATAGTGTATAGAGAAGATATTTAAACACTTGTTTATTAACTAATTGAATAATTGTGCAATTGCCAAATATTAGCTGGAATAATGATCTAATTAAAAGTGAAGCCTCATAACCAATACGTCTCTAACCCAGGCAACATGGCTGCTCACATTTCTGCGGTTGCCTCGAAAACCCAAAACTCGCGCCACTTTGCGGTTGGGTTCTATTGTTCATGGTTTCCAGGCGCGACCGCAGTGGATGGCTGGTGTGTGTTCAATTAATTAATAACAAGAAAAAAAAAACAAGTGCTCGAGTATAATTATGCTTATAACAATTAATTCTGATCACATGAAATATTAACACTATAAAAATATTTAACATTTCAGCTATAATAACAAGGTTTTTGCCACGAACACGGGCTGTTAATGTACCTCGTCAGCACGTTTTTTTTTTCTGGCTAGATTTCATAATTAATATGAAAATAAATAGCTATTAAACGGTTTAAATAACTGCGAGTAATTAAAACAAAAATAAACACAGAGCACAAAAAATAATTACACACAAAAAAAAAAAAAAACAGAAAGAGAAAAATGAAAAACGTTTAGGAAAAGGAAAATTTGTAAAAAGGTTTGTGCTGCAGCAGCTGCAAAATAGCTGCCTGAACTTTGAGAGGGCAAACCATTCACATTCGCACTTACACACACACACACACACACACACTCACACACACACACACACACACACACACACACACACACAAAATGCAAGCCGCAAAAGTCACTCACACAACATAAAAATGCTTTTAAAATGTCAAAGCGCGTAAAAGAAAGCCCAAAGTGCGACCGAGACAGGCTGAGGGGCCAGCATGTGGGTAGGGAGAATATGTTGAGTTGAGCGGGGATTGGAGGGGGCTACCGGCAGCTAACGTCAGGCAAAGGATTGATGGCGCAGCGCTTAAATGCGCCAAGCTCAGGGCAAAGTTCGCATTGCGTATACGCGGCATGGGCCAAAGTCAAACACGAAACGCGCTTCAGAGGCGGCGCCTAATCAAAAATGCTTTGCGTGCCGTTTGAAGTTGCATACAACACAGCCCAATAAGCACACACACACACTCGCACACACACACTCGCACACACACACATACCCGCACACACACACTCGCACACACACACAGTTGGGCGCTTGAGGCACGTGCATATCAAGTATACGCCACTTTGTGCGACGCTTTGACTGCGTTTTATTAATGCCAAACCGTTTGCAGTGTAAAAATCAACGATGAGTTAACTAACCCATTGATGAACTCTCTACAACTTTGGTTAACAAAGTTTCAGTTCAGGTCGTAATGTCCCCGACAGAGTTTATGACAGAGAAGAAGAAGAAGAAATAATGTTCTTTGCATACGCTTCACAGTTCGCAACGTACTTTCGCCGACGGGGCTGTCAGAAAAACGCGCAAAAAATTATTTATACAACGTGAACGCCGGGCGCTGACGTAGCTGCCATCAGCTCATCAACCCATTATATCAACAGCCCGCGCCCCGCTCCTGCTCCTGCTCCCCCCTCCGCCGACTATTCCCTCATTGCCAGCGCCGCGTTGTGAATAATTTGGGTCACTTGGCGGCAGTTAGTCAGTCAGCTGCATTGTTGCCACTGCTGCTGCTTTTACTGCTTCTCCTACTGCTGCTGCTGCTGCTACTGCTGTTGCTTCTCCTAGTGCGGTCGCGTTTTTCATTGTCGGCATGCGGCAATGGCATTTTTCAAGAGCCCTGCCCGCTTAAACGCCTTTAAACCGAAAGACGACATAATTAATTAAGCAACGCGGCCTGACTGATGTCCTGCGTTTCGCATCCTTGCGCTCTCTCGCATTGTTATGCGTGCCGCGAAAGGGTCGCAAATTTAGCAGCGGGCCGGGGTGGGGGAATACTTCGTCTCAAAACTATGCGAATGGTCAGTGTCGCAGTCAATACACTCAGAGAAATTCAAACAGACTTTAGACCTCATTGAACTTCAGATTAACTAACAAGTCTTCAGACTAATCAAGTAACTAGAAACAAGAAAATTCCTTAAAAATTATATATACATAAATGATTAATTTGAGCATAAAAATCTCAGACTTTTTGTGCCAGTGGAAACTGACCCCAAGGAACGACTCGGCCGGCTCATTTACAGTCGAGACTTCATAGCAATGAAATTTATGCAGCCCAGCAGGCCAAACTGGAGGCGGCTTATGGCAAAGGCCCCTCCACACAGGTCCAGGGCTGCGAGTGTGTAATAATTTAATAAAACGCTCTAACAGCAGCACTGGATGTAAATGTAAAAAGTTTTCAAATGTTTGCCCAGCCAGCAGCCAAAAAAAAAGTCAAAAAAATGAGCTGCAGCTCCAAAAAAGCGAGGCCGGAAGTGCTTCGAGCGCTCGCTGTGATTGCCAACATGTTGTTGCTCTTCATTTCTATACATGACTGTGTGTGTGTGTGTGTGTGTGCAAGTGTTGCTCTTGTTGTGTGTTAATTTTTAAAAACTGCCCAACAGCCAAAAACGGAAAACTTTGCACTGCAAATGAAATAACACAAAAGCCATTGCTGTGATTACTTTGCCAGCTGCTGGAGCTGAAAGCGCCCAAAATTTTCTAGCTGCCAGCGATTGCACAAAATAAAAACTGAACACACGAGCTGTTTGCAATTTTAATGCATTTCTCGGCTACTTAGCTTTTATATGCTGCGGGTGCACTGAACCCTCCAAGGAACTGGACAACAGTTTAGCATATACAATGAATGCGGCAGAAGGTAACATACTTGACCCTAGGGACAAATAGTTGGTAATATTTAATTAAAGTTTTTCGAATTTCACATTTTCGCATGCTTAACAAGGAATTTGTGAAAAACCTTGTCAACATCAACAAACCGAAACTTAACCGATTTTACTTTACTTCTTTAATCCCCAAAAATCCATCGAAAGAAAGTTCGCGTTCGGACAGGCATCACTTCGCTTGCTGCGCATACATTTGACTGGCACTGTAAACGATATTAACAGTTGAAATTTATGTAAATGCAAAAGTTATTTAACAGGCTTGCCGCTGCCCCTTTGTGTGGCATCTTTTGTTTACCGACTGTCACCGCAGCCTCAACTTGAAGTGTCAGGCCAACTGGTTAACATAACAGTCAATAAGAAGTTTAATTGTATTTGCTTGATGCACACTCGTTGGCCCTATTGTTGTTGTTGTTGTTGTTGTTGCTGTTGTTGTTCCTGGTGCTGTCAGCGGCAATTCGAGTAGCATCGCCAAGTGCTGCTGTTGGCCTGGTCAATGCGATTACAACTCTGTTTGCATTGATTGCGTTGACAGCTGCTCTCCCTCTCTCTCTCTCTCTCTCTCTCTCACTTTTTTCACTCGACACTCGATATTCGATATTCGATTTTCGGTTTTGTGTATATTTATTTTGAGTTGATAATGTGCTGACAGCTCAAACAGAGAGAGGCAGTGCACTGATATGGTTAAGTGTAAATTAATTGCATAAATTAAGAAAATGAAATGGCAAGTGGCGCATGCGGCGTATGCGTAATGTAATGCCAGCTGCCAACTGTGACGGGCGCCACAATTGCAAGCAGCCCCTTGTAAATGTGCAAATAATTATCTAAATAATTGAAAAGGGATACCCTAAAAGGGCATCAAGCGAAGCACAAACGCAAACAAGCCATCATCGGAGCGGAACGGTGCGGGACGGTGCGGGACGGGTCGGGACATGGCAGGTCAAGTCGCCTGCTTAAAAGTCTTGAACGTAATGCTAATGCGCCACTTTGGTCCTTTGCTGCTCTGCTCTGTGCTCTGCTCTGTCAGTCCTTGCCAGCGAGTCCTGCTGTTGTTTCCTTTTTAATTATATACAACAACAGGTCGCGAACGGCAACTGGACGAGCCCTTGAGGGATCTCTGTGCCAGTTGTTGTTGTTTTTTGGCTGCCTTTTCTTATGCATTTTTATGCTCTATAGAAAATAGGCTAAAGGGTAGGTATATTGCTTTAGTGTGAATGTATGTAACAGGCAGTAGAAGGCAACTTCGACTGTGTAAAGTTGATATATTCGTGATTCGCGAGACGGTCTAGATATGTTTCGCGTATGTCATACTTTCCTTGTTGTCAGTAGATTCAATAAAAATCGGACTATAAATACCAAAGGCATTTTAAAACCACATTTCCCTTAGAGAAGTGCATGCATGCATAGAGGAAAACTAGAATATTTGTAACAAGCTTCCTTCTATTTCCCTCTGGGGTCAGGGTATCTCCTGGTCGGCTACTCCCAGCGCAAGCACTCTTGGTTTTTTGTTATGGTTGTCTCCTCACACCTCTTTGATTTCTTTAGCGTGTGATCTCTGGCTGCCAAGGATGCGGCAAAGTTTAAAGTGAAAGCGGCTTTTAAGTTCCTCGTGCCCTTGTCTTACCTTGCACGCTTTTCGGTTCTCGCCGTCGGCTTTTAATGGCTGCTTTAGGTTCTGTAAGCCAATTAGTTCTTAATTTGCAATTTGTTTTGCTGCAGTTACCGAAAATAAAACGAAAAAACAAAATAAAATAAAATGCGCAGAAAAATCGCCAGCACCAAAGGAGTTAAAGGCAAAGCCAACGAGCAGACGAGCATATTTAAAAACTTTTTCTTCCTTCAAACTTTGCAACTCTCTCGGTTTTTTTTTTTTGTTCCTCCCCATTGTTGTTTCAATTTTTGTTTGGCTGCTTTTTTTATTTTTATTTATTTCTCCTCTCGTTTTTAATGTGAAACTTTTAACTGAATTAATTCCTTTGGGCTGGGCTCTTGCTTATCTCCAGCCAAAAAAAAAAAGAGCAGCGAGCCGTTTCGTTTAATCTTTTCCATTTTTTCTTGTTGTTTTTGTTGCTGCTGTTTAGATGGGGACGAGGGCTGATTGTGCAGCATGATAAATACCTCTTCAATCAATATATAATATGTTTGCTTTAAAATTTGGTATTTTGCTGCCAGTTGGCCCATAAATCATGCAGGGCAACACGCGGCGTATGCGCAATAAAATAGCAAATTAATATTTCAGTGGGTTTTCTCGCTTGCATTAGAAAAAGGGGTGGAACAAAACACAAATATCTGCCATAAAAGTAAATGTCATAAAACGACACGTGGGAGCCAGCACGGGGATGTATCAAAGGCAAAGGGGCGTGGCTGATGAGGGGAGGGAGAGAGGAAGAGAGGTTTATCAGCGCGCCAGAAAAAGTGTCAGTGTAAGTGAAATATTTCCAAACAAATAAAAAGGAAAATGCGCCACAAACGCAAACGCACAGCAAAGGGAGGCGGAGGCAAACAAAAGGCAAAAGTGAAATAAAGCAAAGAGAAAAAAACAGAGGAAAAAGAAAAGAAAAGGCAACATGACATAAACATGACATTTGACTTTTGTTTTGCGCCTTGCTGCCTGCAGCCTGCCTTGACTCGGATAGCTCTGACAGGCCTGGGATATAGCCAAGGCCAGAGACGGAGCCGGAGATGGAGCCTAGCTGGAGCCGTAGCCGGAGCTGGAGCTGGAGCTGGGTGGCACGTGACTGGCCGCGCTTAGCGGCTAAAAGCTGTGCAAATTATATGCACCTTTGTCAAGAAATTATAAGCCCGTCACCGCCAACTTGGCACGCAAATCAAAAATGCACGAAACGCATACACTTACTTTACAAAAGGGTATATCCGACTAGACATTAATGTTGCTGTTACACTAGAAATTGGATATTGTTTAAGGAAATCTGAGTTAATGTTGCATGAGGCAGATAGTCTATCCATCTTTAGATAGTCTGTTCTCTTATTTAATTGGTGACTCTTAAACTAAGGCAGTGTCTCCTAAACTGTGAATTATCGAGAGTTTAAATTTATGGGCTATTAGAAGGTATGGCTTATTTATAGACGGATGTACTTGTCGACCTTTAGCTAGGTCCGATGTTAGAAGTCTCTTGAATAAAGCCAAAATACCTTTCTACTACTACAACTACCTACTTTTCACATTTGGAACAGAGTATAAAGAAGTCAGAAAGGCTATCTTCGGCATGCAGGAAATATTATAGCCTTATAGATGTGGAATAGGAATAGAAATAGGAATGGGAATTGGAATGGGAAAACGAATAGGAAAACGAATAGGAATATGAATAGGAATAGGAATAGGAATTGGAATAGGAATTGGAATTGGAATAGGAATTTGAATTGGATTATGAATAGGAATTGGAATTGGAATTGGAGATGGAATTGGAATCGGAATTGGAATAGGAATAGAAATAGGAATTGGAATTGGAATAGGCATTTGAATTGGAATATTAATAGGAATTGGAATTGGACTTGGAAAAGCAATAGGAATATTAATATAAATAGGAATAGGAATAGGAATTGGAATAGGAATATGAATTGGAATTGAAATTGGAATAGGAATTGGATATGAATAGAAAAGTATTTGAGATGATCGAAAATGCTGAGTTAAGTGAATATATATCTTTAAAATGAGAAAATGTTGCCATACCAAATCTCAGTTTTCGGCGGATTTAACCCATAGACCTATATAATTACATCGATATGGATAAGCTTTTGCTTATATGCGAAACATATGCCCAGCTTGGTTAAGATATATTGGATATATCCTTGACATAAAAACTTTTTGATTGATTGTTCCTTTAAGATCTTTCTATAATATTTTGATGTACTCGCATCTCGCGTTACAAATTACTTTACAAAAATTGAAAACCCTCGACAAGAGTATGGGGAAAATAAATAAGTATAGCCTGGGTAATTTGGCAAATTGTTTGCGCTAAAACAAAATGTTATGGCCGCGACATGCGGCTCAGATATTTATGTACTCGACATCAAGAGGGGGCCCCTTGACCCACTAAGGCAATGAGCCGACGAGCCGGCGAGCCAATATATGGCTAAGCATAACAATAAGCGTAGAGCCAGAAAAACCAAAAAAAAAAAGAGAAATAAAAGCCAATCAAATGGGCAAGTGGAAGCCCTCGAAAGCAATGCCCATTCAAGTTGAATGCATTTCGATAAGCAACAACAAGAACCGCACGTTGAAATCCCAACAGCCCCGTCGAAGTCGCTGTCTTCGTCTCAAACTGTCTGAAACTGTCGACATTTGGCAATCGACAGTTGCCATAATAATTTGCCACATCATTAACAGCTCAGTGCATAAAAAGCGATGGCAATGGCAATGGCTGGACGAAATTCCCCAGTGGACGGGGCCAAGATCAAAGCGGGCAGCGGGACTTTATTAAGCCAGCCCGGAGTCGAAGTTTTAGACATTTGTGAGAGCAAAAATTAAAATGGCATAAAATGTTAAGAGCCGGGCCGCAGTAGATAGTGAAAAGTGAAAGTCCTGGACGCTAGAGACATTAGCATTTTTAATTTCCAATAAAAATGCAAAAAAAATAGACGCCAAGTAGGCGATAAAAAATTAATAAAGCTGCGATTAAACACAGAATGACTAGAGAGAGAGAGAGAGAGAGAGAGAGAGAGAGAGAGAGAGAGAGAGAGAGAGAGAGAGATTGAGAGAGACGTGGCTCAGTGTCAGCTCAAGGGGCTTGGCGCGCAACTAGCGAGCTGAGAGAGCTGTGAAAATAATTTGAAATTCAATTTTCGACAATGGCACACAAAGGAATCGCCGCCGCGGATTCCAGGAGATGAGAAACAAGTCGGGCCGCGCCACGGCTCGTTAGAAAAGTGGCAACCAGGCAGCCAGCAGAATGAGGCACCTGTGGCAGCCGAGGAGGAGGAGGGGGAGTAGCAGGAACAGGAGACAGAGTGAGGCTAGCATTTTTGCGAACGCTTGTTGAATGGCCAACAATTGCACTGCCCGCGGCTAGAAGGGTGAGAGGAGCAGAGAGGGGGGGAGAGAGTAGGGGTTGAGTAAAGGGAAAGCCAGAGCATTCACTTGTAACATGGCACGGAAAATTTACGATTTTATTACTCAATAAATGCAAAAAACTCGCCACTCGTAAAAAGCGTTGCCGTTGCTGCACTTGCTCCGAGGCAGGCGAAGGAGGCGGGTAGGGGAAAGAGGAGGGGGGGGGGGCGCGGCGGATAAGAGGGGGTGTGCGGGCATGGCAGCACTTGCCTTTGGCGCTATCTTTAAGTTTCGAATTTCTACGAATTTAATTCGCGCAAAGACTCAAACTCAATCCAGGTACCACTTCCCACCCCTCCTCCTCCCCCCCTCCACCACTTCCCCCTCCCCCTTACGACCCTGGGTTAATGTTGGCAGGTGAAAATTTCGAAATCCCTGGTGGTTAGCGAGCTGAACCGTCGCTCCACTTGCTCTTGGTCATGCATAATTTAAAATTAATTTCAGTTTGGGTTTTCCTCCTGCTGCTGCTGCTGCTGGGTGTGGCATCCTCTGCGCGCGGCGCTAGAAACAATGCCATTGCCGTGAAATATTATATGTATATGTAAATATACTATATATATTTTGCGAACAAAACGTGGCCATTGTGTGTTATTAATAGGCAAGAAATTGAAATTTTATGGCAATACTTGGCCGCATTCTTGGCTGGGGCGGCAAACTGTTTGATTTTTGATTTGGCCCATCAAATGTGGTCTGATGTGGCCATTCATTCATCAAATGCCAAGTGGCAAATACCAAAATGCCAAAGTGCACAGGTCACAGGTCGAATTATTGAAGCTGGCAGCTTAAGCCCGAACGGAGGTGACTCCCAGGACGCCGAGCTGAGCCGCATTGCGCGCAAATGTTTGCACGCAGCAGTCGAGCTAAGAGCAGGGTGTTTGCCACGCCCCCCCAGTCTCTGGCGCCCCGCCTCTGCGTTGGCAAGCACACATATGCAGGAAATAATTATGAAGTTTGCCCAAAAAGTTTGCCTCGAAAAATTGCGGATCTGCTGCTGCAGCTCGTAAGTTTTGTTTCCTTGCCTTTTCTTCTTCTTTTGGCTCCGATGCCAATGAAATTATGCGACTTGCTGGCAAGTGTAATATGAGCCCGGACAGAAATTCGAACAGCCGACAGTGTCAGGACTTTTAATTGCAACAAAATAATTATGGCGCCCCTTGGCAAATTGCAACTCGCAAGTCGCAAGTTGCAAATGGCAAAGTCTGCGATGCTAAACAGACGCTCGATGTTGCACTTAAAAACTTGCAAAAGCAAAATTAAAAGCAAATAAAACAATAGAACTATAACAAAAGGCGGCAAAGGGACGCTATAAAGGCAACGACTGCCCAATACCCTTTAAGTAAGTGCTTGAGCAGCTTTCACAATTTGCCAAATTGCCAGAAAAAAAAAACTTAACAATTTGCCCAACGCAAAGTGCTAAAAGAATTTTTATAACTTGAACCCATTGCAAATGGTTAAAAAATGGTATAATAGTTTTGTGTTCATGCATGTAAAAGCCGGAAGCAGGCATATCCGACTACGCAGGGTATACATATTTCCCGAAAAGGACAACGAAAAGGACGTCATGGATTATCAATTATAATCTCTATCTCTTGGAGAACGTTTCCAAAGGCAGTCTGACAAACATTACTGGAACTCTCGTTCGTTCTTCATTCCTTCAGCTTGAACTCAGCTACCCCTAGAGCTGCCACTGTACAGGGTATGTGCACCGAGGACGGCAAACAATGGCCCAAATGTGGCAAAAAAGGGTCGCACAATCAATAGTTGGTTGGCCTTTGTGTGTGTGCTTAAGCACAAGCCAAGCCATTTCGAACAGCTTGGCGAGCGAGAGAGAGAGAGAGAGGGGGAGAGATCTTAAAGCAAACTCAAGGCCAGGCAATTTATTGGCCAAAAGTGTGGGCCAAGTTGCCAGCTTCGAGTCGACTCGACTCCAGCTCAAATGTTGCGTACGAAAATTTAGTAATTTTTAGTGCGCAACGTTCAAAGACTGAGCGCAGGGCAAACCATTTTGCAGTTAGTTTGGTTTAGGTTTCAGTTTTTCTTTTCTTTTTTTTTTCACAGTTGTTGCTTATTTTATGTTATGGCTGCGATATAGTTTGCTTTTTTTATGACTGCGCAAAGTGTGGCCAAAGTTTGCACTCGCCTTGAATTTTTAAGACACTTCCGTTTGGGGTCTAAAACAATGGACGCGCGCCCGCCCTTTCGATCCTGCTCTACGCAATTCCAACTGCCGCTCCATTGTGCGTGACGCATGTTGCCATCTGGCATGCACTTGAAAGTTATCCGATTCCGAGTACTTGTCTATCTGGTCCAAAACTGCCAAGTGTTGTATAAAGTTTCAGCATCACTTTGTTGACTTGCCAGGCCAAAATGTGTGCTTAACAGTTGTCTCCCACACACACAAACAGAGAGAGAGAAAACTATTCTAGCCGAGATTCGGCACTTAGTTGCACAAAGTTAAATAATTTTACATTTTACAAGCGGCAACAAATAATTACACTACGCAACAAATCTAGCCCTTTTTCTGCGGTTAAACTGCAGCCGAACTTTGTTAGATTGCAGCTGCATAATGAAAGAAAGAAATAGTTTTGTTTTCTATTGTAAACGTTTCCTTAAACAATTTTTAGAGTTATGCTAACATATCTAAATGAAAGTTTGCCATGGGAAAAACATCCCAACTATATACAAATAAATATTGGCAACAGTTTTGTTGACGAAGCGAGAAACCCTTTCGCAAACATGGTACATGCCGCAGGTATAAGCATTCAGGAGTCGCCCCTTGGCAAAGGCCTATAATTCTCAAGCGGTTATAGCTTCGAGCTGAAACATAGGCCTAGCACATCTTGTGTCTTGAGTCTTACAATATCCCACCTAAGTATTCTTTCTTCTTCTTCGCCAACAATGCTAACTACTGAGAAGAGTTCTGCCTGCTAGTTATTACGACTTGAGTCGCAGTCATTTAGTTAATCAGGCAGATCAAACTGTTGTCTATATGTAGATTATGTACACGCAACTATAATCATAAGAAATGGCAACGCTTAGCATCCACATTCTTGGCCCCATTTCTTATTAAACATACTTTTAATGCTGTGTATATACTTTCATAAGGCGCTCAAATGAAATAAATTACGTGATCTTATTAACTGAAGCTGGAGCTGGAGCTGGAGTTGGAGCTGGAGCATAGGGACACGCACTTCGCACTGCGGCGCAGTTAGCCAAATATAAGTTTATTTGGCCTGACTAATCGTAACTAAGATTAACTGTTGCGCGGCATAGAAATGCTGCACCTTTTTCGGTTAGTCGAACTTTTCACGTGTGTCTCTCTCTCTCTCTCTCTCTCTCTATGCTAAAAGTCAGCCGAAGGAAATTAAGTGCCCGTCCGGCAAGCAGCTCGAAATTTATATCAAAAAGTTAACGCGAACAGGCCCAAAAATTGAGGTAAGCGAGGACCGAGCCGCATACAGTGAGAACTCCTATGGGTGAACAGAGAACGAACGGAGTAAATCACATTATTTGTGCGAAATGCTCAACTTAATTTGAGCTGTTAAAAATACAACTAGATGCATGGCATTCTATTAGAAGAGGCATTATACTTCAAGGCAGTCCGTCGAAGAGGGTTGAATTTGTTTGGCTCAAGGAAGGCAACCGCCTAATTGGATTGTCCGTTAGTGGAGTTTTCACTGTACGCAGCTCACGCCAAACAGCTCACAGCTGAGCTGCTTTGTTCTATTCGCAGTTGTAGTCCATTTGAAAGTTGCCCAGAAACAGAAACAGTAACAGGAGCTTCCGTTACGACGCCTTCTGCTGGCTACGGCTCCGGCCCTGGCTCCGGCTCCGGCTACGGCTCTGGTTCTGGTTGTGGCTGTGGCTGTGGCTCAGGGCGCGTGTATAAATCTTGTGCCGGTTTTATTTGGCTTAATGACCAGACGTGCACGGCTCCATAATTTACGGGGCGGCATGTAGATGAGCGCCAGACAAAGTAGGCGATGTCTATGTCTGAGCCCCGGTTTGCCCATTTGCTCTCACTCTCTGTGTGTGTGTGTGTGTGTGTGTGTGTGCCCCGCTACTTGAGGCAACATGTTGCGCTTTTACTGCCACAACCAGAGCCGGAGTCGCGTTGCGTTGGGGCAGAGGGTTGGACTACTTTGTCTTACTTTGTGGTACTTTGTTGCGGCTTTTAATAGAAATCCTTTGCCCAGTTTTGCTCACCTGAACGCGGGCGCACGCACTCTGATTATCTCACACGGACACAATTACCCAGTTGGCAGATGCGGGTCGCATCCTGCGCTGCGGCTTATTCAAAACAACAACAGCAAAAAAATTCTAAGAGATGCGTCTCGTTGGGTTGAGTTGATCTCATAATTTATTTAATTGTATTTTAGTATGTTCAATAAATTTCTATTAGTGTCGGTGTCACCAACTGCCCGAGTGCCAGCTACCAGTCGCAATCCCTCCCAGTCACAATCCCGGCTTAAGTCCGAGTGACCCGCATATGGCAGGCGGGCCGCAAAACCGCAGGCAAGCCAGAACAAGGGGCGTTTAAAGAGGGGGGAGGCAACAACAGAGTCGAAATGAGGACACCAAGCGTAACAATATAATAAAGGCGAACGACTCGGGCTCAGGCTGCGAGGGGAGGGGCGTCTTCTGGCCAAGTGCATGTGCGAGTGCGAGTGCGAACAATGACTGACCAAATATTGACATAAATGTCAAACTCAAATTAGAGCTCAGGGTCAAGGGTCGGCCCCGACCGGCCGGCAGAGCAACCACCAATTTTTCTATAACTTCAACTCGAATTCAGAGCTCAGGTTTTTTGCAGGGGTTGCACATTCAACCCGGCCCAGCCACAACCAAAAGGCAAACAGGCGAGTTAAAGTTGGACGCTTGCCGCTGCTCTAATCCTAAGCAAACAAAACCCACACACGCACTCCGCACAGACACTTGAGCCATTATGCAATAAAACAATGAAAGAGCTAAACAGATACCCATTGAGAGGATGAGGGGAGAGTGAGTGTGGGGGGGGGGGGGGGGGATTAGAGATTATGCGGCGGGTGAGAGCGGGATTATGCAGGGAAAGCATATTGAAATTGTTTGAAAAATAAGTGCAACGCGGCCACGCAAAAGAACAGACAACGCGCGCATAGGATTAATGCTGCACTGAGAGAAAAAACCAGGTAATATGCAGATAAATTTAATTCTAGGAAGGCGAGTGTTCTAGTTGGGAATAAGTAGCAGGTGCACGTTAAGTAAAAGTAAATCTTAAATAAAAATAAATTAAATGCATTATGACTTAAGCCTAGGTATTTTTTCTGAGTGTAAGTATGCGTGCATGTTGGCAGCACTGTTTGCACTCAGTGGTAGCTGCCGATGGGTGGATGGGTGAGGGTGCGGGTGTGGGTGTGGATGTGGCCGTAAACTAGCTGCCTGCAAATGAGCAAATTGTACACTAATGCGGGGCATTATTCTAGCGGCGGATCGGTTTGAGTATTGCTTGGCTCTGCCGAGTGAATGGTGGGTGGTTGGGTGGGTTTTGGGTGGGTGAGTGCTGCGCACTGCGTTATTTCACCTTTAATCCGCACTTAGTCCAAGCAGCCACACACAGCTGGCAACAACAACAGCCCCGACATCAACGAGAACAACAACAAGAGAATGCATTCAATATGCGTGGCATTGAGTTCGCGTTAAGTCGATTTCATTGCCACATGGCCTTAAACATTTGCTGCGGATTGTGGAATTATGTGCGACTGCAGCGCATCCGGAATCTTGGCAAACACACACTCCTCCACATTCACATAATCAACTTATTATTTATGGCATTATGTTTCCGTATCGATTTAGTTTCTAATTAATATTTAGCCAGGGATAAATTCATTTAGAATATGCGAACGAGTTTGTACTGAATACCCTGCAAACGTATAAAATATTTTTGTGTAAATGTGTGTGACTGGAAGTGTAAGATATATATATGCTTCTTGATCGGGGCGACGATCTATTATCTCATATAGACATGAATCGAAATTTCGCACATTCATAACTCAGCCAAAACTCATTCGATTTTCACGAGGTTTGGCTTTTTATGCATGATTTGGCCTCTTCATTAATCTGACATTGAAATCTGAGTACGTAAATTTTGGTCCAAATTCATGTCAAAATCTTACCCTCAAATATCCTAACAGACTTAGGTCAGAATTTCCCAACCCCATAACTCGGTCAAATCTTATACGATTTTGGCATCTACAGCTGGTCTATTCTATCAGTCTGGGTGTATAAGAATAGATCATAACGAAACAAAATCGATAACTCTATATAGAGACAACACGCTCGGTATCTAGGCTCTCATATAGTATATAGACATAACATTCCTGATGCCTCCCCCATCAATAGATAATACAAATTTGGAAAAGTGGAATCCAATCCTAGTCAGGCACGCCCGAAACTAGCGCACACTTGCTTTAAATGTTTAATTGTTAATGCAATCGACGCAGCAAGTCTCCGGGCAAGTCAATTGCACTAAATAACTGAAAGGGCAGACTTAATTTTGGCCGGCACTGATTGAAATTGAATAAACCTCAAGGTAACCTTAAGCCTGTTTGTCAGTGTTCGACAGACAGACAGACAGGCAGACGGACGGACTGTTGAGCTGTGGCAGAGCTGCCTCAACATGCTCGTAATCACAATTGGGTATAGCAAATTAATTGAGTTGCATTGTGTGAGCTTCTCGTAATATACATAACGCAAAACCCCAAGTAGCAGTAATGACAGCAACAACAACAACAACAACAACAACAACAGCTATACAACAAAAGTCGTTAAGTGAAACCCAAAATATTTTACAGCCCAAAATGCCCAAATGCAATAATACAATTGCGCCAGTGGCTACCAACCAGATACAGATAAACACACACACAAACACACACACACACATATATTTATATATTTAGATGCAGCTGCAGATACAAATACCCCAATTCAGATACAGATACACATCAACATGCTAAATATTGCAAACATGTGAGCATTGTGTCCATGTGCCATATAATTATGGCATTAATATTCCTATGCAAATATATGCACATTGCATTGTTACACCTACCCTCACCCTCACCCCTCGCCCTGCCCCACCAACAGCATATGTGTGTGTGTTTGTGTGTGTGCCTGTAAGTAGCTTGGTTCATTAATATAATTATAGTCCTGGCGGACGGCGCTTACTTCCCTTTAATTCTTATTCATTTAGATAAGTTCCTGTTATGAATGTGCACAAAAATTAAGTCCGGGTGTTACCCTGTGAATACCCTTGCGCGGGGTATTATGAATATGTCGCAAGGTAAGCGAACATATACATATACATTTTCTTGATCTAGAAATGCAGCAGCGAAAAAAATCAAAAACTTAACAAGATTGGTGAAGAAGTTAACTGTCGTAAAGCCATGTGCTGTCTTCCAGTTACAAGGGAATTCACATTTAAAGAAATTCTTCATTCTTTAAAGGGCAGTCGGAATCGGTCGACCTTTGACCACGAACTAATACATAGCTTGCCTCGTTTAGGAACAATGAATCCAAGACGAATATTTCATATTAAAGGGGTATCTCAGTGCAAGCTCAATGTGAGGTTAACACTTACAAAAAGCATTATCATCAATTGCTGATATCAATATGTATTATATTTAATCAATGTTTTTAAGTTAGTCTTGCAACTCAAACATAAAACGTTTGACAAATCAAAGTTCACTTTTACAAGCTTAAAGAGCCTCTTCAATCGCATATCGAATCGTATCTAATTCTTCTGCCCTTTGTCTAGGTTTTCGATTGGGTATTCTACCGACTGCATACCAAAATTTTGTGAATCGTAGCGAACATAATTTCGGCATCGAATCACTTTCGAGCAGGGCTCGAGTGCTGATTGAATGCAATGCTAGCCAGAAATGAAAGCTGCCCACGCTTAAATATTGGTTTGCAGTTAAGCTTGGGCTTGGGCACAACTCAACCTCCCCCTTCCTCTCTTTGTCTACCTGCCGTTCAGGTGCACAAAACAGTTGCAGCTGCAGCTGGCGAATTCTATGCAAAAGGCGAGCTGGTGAGCACCAGCCATTATATTTCGTGCTGTAATTAACCATGTGTCCGTTGCTGTGGTCGTTGCCAAACAATTAGTAATAGATATTTGGCAAGTTAACAATGCATTGCAGCAACTCATGGCGATGAGGCTTCTTCTTCTTCTGTTGCCTGAAGCGCGCGCTTTGGTTATGGATATGGGTTTACGAGTATTATGTGCCGGCTCGAAGGGTCCCACTAATAGGACTTGGCTCGGCTGCAGCTCCCGCTGTTATTCCTCTTGCTGGTGTTGTTGTTGTTGTTGTTTTTGCTCTGGCATATAGTAAAATTAGTTGCCTGCGGAAGCTGATGGGCTTTAATTGGAATACAAATACGCCAACGAAAATGCATTCTGCAGTTTGCATTTTACAAAAACCGGGCCGACGCCCAATTAGAAGCCTATTAGCTGGGCCTGCCTGCGCTCCGCCTCCCTTCTATTAACTGTTGCTGCTGCTGCATTTGTAATTGGCAGTGCGAACGGCGCTAATTTCGCTGGCCTGGCCCAAAGCGAGGCAACAAATTATTGCGCCGACTAATGAATAAATATCTACATAAGCCGCTGCGAGCTGCACCTAATTAAATGCATTTTTGTAGCCTGCCAAACCCTGTCGGCAACTTTTCCAGCAGCAAGCGCCGCCTGTTATCTAGAGTATACTCTATTATTATTATGCCCCGTTTGGGATAACGAGCGAGGGTATATTGGTTCCGCGTGCTGTTTATTGAAGCTAGAGACTAAGAACTACAGAATTACAGCTTCATTACCTGAAGCTAGGGTTCAAATTAAGAGGTGGATTGGAGTTCAAGCTTTGCCACGCCCACAATTCGCAAAGTTCCATTATGAGAAGGCACCGTTTGACAGACACCGCGACAGTTTTAAGGCAACTGCCAATTAAATCATAGTTAATTCCTTAAGTACTGCTTTTAGATGATTTCATTATGGAAAGGCACAGTTTGAAGGGAACTGCTTGAGGGCGACAGTTTGACAGCCACTGTCGCTATAACTATAACTTATTCTTTACGAACACCTTTAACTGCTTTATTGAATTGTAAACAGAGAATCGTTCCATTGTAAGACATAGTTTGAAAGACACTGCGACAGTTTGACAGCCACGATTACTGTAATCATATGTAAGTGAAAACAGAGTATTGCGCAGTCATTGACACTCGACTGCAGCTATCTTACTAGTTCTTTCAGGCACTTGTCTGTGTATTAGGTTCGATATATCTCGATATTAAATTAAGTTTTCCTCTCGTGTTGCGCTTCACTCTTGTTGCTGTTGTTGCTGCTGCTATTTTTGCGGTGTTGCTGGCGTTGAAGCTGCACTAATAAGAATGAACACACAAACACACACACTCGCCGAATTTATAGCAAAGAGACGGGCGCGTGTATGTGTGTGTGTGTGTGTGTGTGTGTGTGTGTGGCTATAGTTTGAGGCATGCCACATAAACTTGCCTCTGTTATTGCTGCTGCTGCTGCTGTTGATGCTGTTGGCTGATATTTAAGCATTGCGCAGTTGCGTTTGTCTGCTGACTGCGATATTTAAATCCATGTCGATGTTGTGTGGGTGAGTTTGATGATACGCTTAACAAGAGCTGGCAGCTATGCGAGTGGTAGGGGGGGAGGGGAAGTGGAAGGGGAGGGGAACTGCGCTGTTGGCTTTTGTATGCGCATTAATGCAACGACTCTCATGTTTATTCACACACAAATTTGCAGCAAATGCAACGCACACTAACTGCGGGCGATAGTAAGCGGATGCGGATGCGGATACATTTGCAGTCAGTTACAAACAGACAGACACAGACACACACACTTGCACACACACTTGCACACAGGCACGCACGCACACATTGACAAGCTGCTTTCGCCCCTGTCGCTGGATTTCTGCTTCTGTGCTGAGCTTCAACTGGAAATGCGCTTTACATTTTGCACACGCTAATACAATTTAATGGTCGCATTAATTTGGCGCATCTGTTGCATTTTAAAATACACACACACACACACACCCACACTCACTCTCTTACACACACACACACACACACACACACATTCACAGAGGGCAACCGCAACTCCGGGCAGGTCGCCTTGTCGTAGGGTGCTTAAAACATTTGCCAACTGCAAATAAAGTTAAATGCATTGAAAAATACAACTAAATATTAATTCCGAGTACAATACACACACCACACCACGCACACACTCTAATGGCATGGGCGTGGCTGCCACGCCCCAACTTTGACAGCAGCTACAAATTGTTTTGCTAATAGCTGCCGTTTGACCATCACAGAAATGGGACTTGCTTTATTCGTATTAATTGTACTCGCTTCTAGTTTTAGAAACTTTCTCAAATGTTCGCTTGATCTGCAAGTTGCTTGTGCTGATTGACTGATTGACTAACTGATTCACTAACTGACTGACTGAGTGACTGACTGACTGACTGATTGACTGATTGATGATCAATGCACAGGTAAAACTTTGATTGATATACTTGATATACAAGCCCGGAATGGACAATGAAGAACTAGGTTTCATCTTTCTCTTTTCTCTTCGCTGCTTAAACATGGAAATATCTAATTTTCTCTTCGAGCAAAAGTTCGTTTTTGGTCCATTCGGCTTTTATATAGTTGCTAAGCTTTATAGAGTTAAATCCGGTTTATAAATTTCCCCAAAATACGCGTTGCTTTTAAAGCTCAAATGTCAGACTGATTTCATCAAAATTTCCATTCGTTATGCAAACATATCGCGCGACAAATACACGTATAATTTAGCTAGAAAATTATTATTCAGATTGTGAATGCTGCCAATTAGGCTGCATTTGGATTTTTGTGTGTTGTTAATGTTTGCATATAACTTCCGCCCAATTGGGCTGTTGATGCAACATTTCGGCAACATTTTGCAGCCGGAATGATCTGCAGCTCTCTCACTCTCCCTCTCTCTCTCTCTCCCTCTCGCTCTCTGCTGCTCCCACGCCTTCTGCTGTGTTGTAATGCGCAGTAAATGTCAAAATTAAAATATTAAAAGTGACAGGCTACAGGCAACGAACTCGAGGCTGCCCCTCTCGCCGCCAATCTCCTAGCTTGCCAGCCGGCAGCTGCTGTCCGCTGCCATGTTGCATGCCAGGCGTTGCACTAAGCGGATAAGCGCTTGTTAAATTTTTAATGCGTTGCATAATTTTTAGTTTTACGCGCATATTTGCCACAAAATATTTTAATACAAATTTGCGTCGTTATTGTTGCAGTTGTGTGTGTGTGTGTGGCTGTGTGTGTGTGTGGCATATGCACAGCGCAGCTGCTTTTTGAAATGAGCTTCATGCATGCCGCGTGGCATGCCACACTAACTTGCAACACCACCTGGTTAATTCCGCAATGAAGCATTTATTTGCTGACGGATAGAGTTCGAATAAGAAACGGAAATTTTAATATTAATTTAATTCTGTATACCCTGTATTGAAAATTGATCAAAGAGAAGGGTATATTGCAGTCATACAAAGCAGACATCGATCGATATGATGTGATATGATATGATATGATGTGATATGATATGATATGATATGATATGATATGATATGATGAGATATGATATGACATATGATATGACATATGATATGACATGATATGATATGATATGGTATGACATGATATGATTTGATATGATATGATTTGATATGATATGATATGATATGATATGATTTGGTATGATATGATTTGATATAATATGATATTATATGATATGATATGATGTGATATGGTATGATATCACATGATTTGATGTGATATGATATGACATATGATATATGATGCATGATATGATATGACATAATATGATATGATATGATATATGATATGATATGCTATGACATGATATGATATGATATGACATGGTATTATGATAAAGATATAGATATAACACAGATGCATACTTGTTGCTATGTACCCACATTCCTTACGCCTGGAAAGTATGACCACAATCTACAAGTATGACCACATTCT
Source organism: Drosophila kanekoi (assembly GCA_037075305.1). Lineage (NCBI taxonomy): Eukaryota > Metazoa > Arthropoda > Insecta > Diptera > Drosophilidae > Drosophila > Drosophila kanekoi. Next base: position 745,801 of record JBAMCE010000461.1, read on the forward strand.
ACATATACTTTAATGCATTTGGAAGCATGAGCCCCGTTTTGTGCTGGGTATCTCGTTGTCAGACACTCACAAGTTTGTTCGAGTCCCTGTTGCTGTCTTTGTTGTGCATTCTGCATTTTAATCGCAAAGTTCTTGATAAACATTTTTCAATTAATTTTTATTTGCTGCTGACGACATATCTCAGTGCGCGTCGCGTCGCACCCACACACACACACACACACACACACACACGGATTTCCACTTGTCTCGCTTTTTGAGAAAACTTGTCGAGCTGACGTACGCATTGTCAAGCACATTCACACACACACACACACACACGCTGTGCCATATAAGCAGACACGCATAAATATATTCGACCCAAAAAATAAAAGCTGCATAATAAAGTAGCTTTAAGAAATTGCTTGGCGCTTGCATACCCTGTGCAAGAAATATTTGAAAATTTACAAAATTATTTCGGATATTTTTGTGATTAAAATATGTTTTCTTTTCTATTTGCTTAAGCATTTGATGTGCAATATGCCTGATAGTTTTTGCTGAGTGTATTTCTTTTTCAAATACACACACACACACACACTCACATATGCACATTTAACATTTTAATGCCTTGAACAACAGGTCGCCATTGCCGTTGCGAGGTCCTTGCATTATTCTGCGGCTCCTGTTGCTTCTGCTCCGTCTGCTTCTTCGATGCTGTAACTGACGCTGAGTGGCACTCAGGCGTACACACACACACACACAGGGAGACGGACACACACGCACACACATGCAAATTGAATTTAATGTCTTGTGCCGTTGAACGAGGCAGCCAAACGGAGCCAAATGGAGAAAACGTCGCACGGCTGAAGAAATGCGAAGCACAAATAAATGCACGAAGAAGTACATAAATTTAAATTATTTTTCGTGGTTTCATTTGGCCGCCTGCTTTATTTTTCTTCTTCTTTTTTTTTTATTATTTATGCTTTTTATTTTATTATTATGCCCCTGATCCGTATGCTCCTCCCCATGCAGGCCACGGCAAAGACGGCACATTTTCTCAGCCCGTATCTGCAGCATTGTATCTGCAACTGTAACAGTAGCTGTAGCTGTCGCTTCATTTGTATCTGTATCTGTAGCTGTGTATCTGCGGTTGTCTCTTAGCCAACTATGCGACCGCAGCTACTAACACACACACACTCGCACACACACGCACACTATGAGCCTCTTGCTCGTCCTCTGCATAAAGCATGTTAACTGGGATTTGACAGCTCGTAAATAATATTTCGCTTGTTTGTTGCGCTGTTCTTCGAGAGCAACGACTTGCACAAGGACAGCTGCGAACAGTGGAAGCAAATTGGATTCGCTTCGCAACCCGGCTTTGTCCGGCCAAAGTATTATCATTTCAATAGAGCCTACTTTTGCGTCCATATTTCGTGGGCAAACTTGACTTTAGCCTACTTCCTGTAGACTTTGTCTTCCAGCCTGAACCGTTTAACCAATTAATCATCAATCAGTCAGTCAATCAATCAGTCAGGCCCAAAGGTTATCAAATTGAACCAACTTTCCCTTCTACTACTACTACTTTCTGAAGATCTAGCCTAACGGCCTGCACAATTTAGTCAATCAGTCAGACGATCAGTCCGTCACACAGTCAATCAATCAGTCAATCAGCCAGTTAGCCAATCAGTCAGATCCATCATTTTGTTTGGTGTAATCCCCAAGTTATACCCGTTTCTCATAGATCAAATATTACTCACAATATACTAGGGGAACGTAATTAAAAATTTTGCTGGAGCAGCTGCATAATTTGCCCACTGTGCGCCTGCCCCCACACCTGACACTCAAAAGCATGAAACGCATTTCATTTTTAAGTTTGTTTTTTTTTTCTTTCGTGCTTGGTTCTTGTTTAAGAATCTTTTTACATGACACATGTGAGCTCCGCGTGGATGGGGCTGCCGCTGCCGCTGCTGTCGTTGTGTATGTGAATGTCTTGACATGTGCCTGGTGCCTGGCCTGCGAGTCTCATCATCGGCAGCCGTGGAGCTGGAGCTGGAGCTGGCGCTGGAGCCACCCACGCATCCACATCGAGTTTCTATAATGGCGTGCTGCTGCTTATTAAATTTTCATGAGGATGTCGCGTGGGTATCTCATTTGGTCGTTCAGCGTCTTGCGGAAGTGGATTAAAATTAAAGCGCAGGGCGGCAACTTCAAACGGCTGGCGTTTAATTGGAGCCCGAACGAGATGGCATGAAAACTGGCCAGAAATTCGATTGCCAAACTGAATTAAAACGCGGCCAAGACAAAGCGCACAAAAACCTAAAACAAAATACGGCTCAAATGGAAAATGTGAAACCACAAAAGAGAGAATCCCGCTGCCAGACCAGACGACAGCCCCAAAGAACCCGCAGACGCGCTCAACTGGAACAAGACGACGGTGGAGACGATGGAGACGATGGCGATGGCGTTGTGGCGATATCGAGGAGGACCGTTTTGGGAGTTGCAGGGCGTGGGCGTGGCCGCTGGCAATCAGACATAAGGCAGATGGCAGCCAGCCTGTGCAGCGTGAACGTGAACGAGACGTGAACGATAAAAATAATACGAGAGGCAATTTCGATTTATTGACAGGTGCTCGACTTTATTGAAACGTTTAACTTGAAAGCCCAAACAGGGGCGAAGCCACGCCCACAAGCACACACACATACACACAGCAAGTGCGGGACATATGCAAAAATTTGTGCAAAAGAATAAAAATTATGCGAATCTGTTCGGATTTATCAATGTAGGTTGCCCTGTAAATTTGATGGCTTGTTTGCGCCTGACTAAGCAGGAAATGGGCTGGCAGGCAGGCAGGGTTTTCCTTTTGGTTAAATTTAATTACAATTTTCCTGTTCATCCTGTTCGCTTGAAGGACACGCACTATTTGCGGCACGTGCCACAGCCTGCAGGCCTGGCCATAGTTGTTGAATTGCTCTTATCAATTCCCAGGCATTATTTAATAATCAAAATTGAATAGTCCTAATTCGAAGCGACGACAGTCGAAGCGACAGCGGCTGCAGGTGAGCATTCACATATGCGAGAGACACGTGTCGCCCATACACACACACACACACACAGATATACACACGCACACCGGAGCCACAAATATATGGACTCCTCACACACACACAATTGTGGTTTTCCTTTTGTCGCTTCCGTTTCCTCATAATTTTTGCAAACGGAAGACTTGAGAGCGTCGCGCTAACAAAACATTTGTTAAAACGGAAGACGACAAACGGAGACAAAAGTACAACCGTAGCGACAGAGAGAAAAAACAGAGAACACTTAGCCCGTACACTCAGCGAAAAACGATGCTCGAAATCGAAGCTTGATCTGCATTAATAAATTTCTGATAGTTGATGTACATCAAGAGATAACGCGGAGACATTTCAGTCAAATTGAATTTAAATAACAAATTAAATAAATTTAACTTTCTTTTATTGATTTGAGCCGGTAACTTTCCGCTTACTAGTTCGACGCTCATACCCCTTAGCCAATAGGGTTCTCTCTCTCTTTCTCTCTCTCTATTTCTCCCTCTCTCTCTCCCTCTCTATCACTGTCTCTCTCTCTTTCTCTCTCTCTCTCTCTTTCTCACTCTCTTGAAAGAACTTCTCAAGTTTTAGACCTGGCCGAGAGTCCGCCTGTTTCTACTTGTTTTGACTATGAAGTTTCTGGTTTTTCTCCAAGTGTAGTTGCCCACTTGGAGCGCACTAATTCCGTTTTTAAGCTTACATAATTTTGTAGCTGGGGCCAGCTCATGGCCCGCACCTGTCCAATGCGGGCACGTACGAGCACCAAAAATGTGAGCCTCGCTCCCCCTTCTCCTCTCTGCACCTGGAGGAGAAAAGGTTGCATGTGATTTGTGTCAGTTGGGCCGGGCACGGGCCGGGCCAGGTCGTAGCTGTGGCTGAGAGGATGTGGCACAGACTATATATTATGCTGCCAGGCGACAGTTACAACAATAAAACATTACGGATGTCTTGTCGCGCTCGTCTTGAGGCCAGAGCCAGAGCCAGAGTCGAGCCCGAGCCGGGCCGGGTAATGAAGGATGCCAGGCATTTTCTTGTTATTTTTTCATGGCGGTCGCGCGGAATTATCCTTATAGTTAATGCGAGTGGGCCGTCGCATCATTTTACAAGCCTTTTACACAGGCAACGCACGCACGCACCGTGTCCCCAGTCCCATTTGTACGAAATGAAATGGATGTTGAGTGTGTTCTTTGTGAAGTCCTTGCAATTTGGGCACTGTGCTCGGCTGGTTGGCATCCGGCTAGTTGGGCAACCGCACACAAAGATAAGTAATGCCTTTTGTCCCAGGCCCAGCCTCGTCGGTTGACTTGCAAATATTGCGTTACGCATACGCAGCGTACGCCATGTGAAAGTGACAATGACAATGGCATTTAAAATTCATTAATTGAGCGCATTTTCATCATGACAAAGATCTGCCTTGCAAGTGCAATTTTTGGGCTTTAAAACTTTACTTCCCGCTGCATAAATTAATTGAGTGCTCGAACAAGAGGCTGTCTGCGCCGACGTCTAGCCGTGACTTGAGGCTGCGGCGAACCGCACTATCAGAAACTTATGTGTGCCACATGGCTGACCCGAGTTGGGTCTAATGCATTTTTCATGGTGCAATCTTTCGTGGAGAAGTGCGTCGTCGTCTCACTGATGCAATCGAATTAAAATTTATGACAAAACCATTAACAAAGTTGCCGCCACGACGACATTGGCAGCCAGTCAACCAAGCCATTTGCCAGCCTGATAGAGCTGCCCCGGGCCGAACGAGGTCGCATGCAAAACTTTTGCGCTCTTTATGGCAACTGTAACTGAGTCGCGGGGGCGACTGCAAATGCAGTTCAACTTTTTAAATAAATCGATGAACGCAACGTTTTAAATGTCGATTGCAATTAGCTTGGGCAAAGTAGATGTTGCCGCTGGCTTGTTATGCCCTGTGCTTGGATAGAGTCTATATTGCAGCAGCTGTGCTCGAGGGGTGTGTAACAGGCAGAGGCAGGTCAAAGTTGAGCCCATCAAGCTGCTTACTCGCGAAAGACAGTTGCTTGTGTTTATAGAAAGAAGGCTAGATTGTATTTGAAGGCATTTTGCAGCTGATAACAGGGTATTTAATCGACAGAAACTCTGGACTCTAAATGTAGCCAGAGTTAGAAACGAGAGCTTGAGAGGGAATCGATGGGCTCTCGATCAAGGGTTTTGCAGGAGGCTGCCAGGAAGATGTCTCGAGGATTATTTTTATTAAAGGAAGCTAAAAAGTATTTAAAGGCATTTTGCAGCTGATTACAGGGTATTTACTCGACAGACACTCTGGACTCTAAATATAGCCAGAGATAGAAACGAGAGCTTGATAGGATATCAATCGGTTCTTGATCATGGGATAAATTTTGAAGGGAACTGCCGGAAAGATGTCCCACGGATTGCTTTGAATGTTGACTGTTTTTAAATGTTTGCTGCTCGATTTGTAAGTGTCTGGCCTGGTACAAGCAGCGACCAGGTCCAAGGCCAAAGCAAACTTGGTCGCGTGCGCAGGCATCTCAGACATCTGCGAGGCTGCGGCTGGAGGCTGGAGGCTGCAGCTCGTGGAGGAGGGGCCGGTGACGTCTGGCAATTGCGATAAAATGCTTCAATGTTCTCTCACTTATTGGCTGAGCGTGAGGAATTTTTATATTAATTTATGGCTGCGACTCTCGAGAACGTGCAGCGTGCGGGGTGTGGCCGGGGCGGGGTGTGGTCGAGGCGGGGCAATCGGTTCTGGCTTTTAAATTATGAATTGAATTGGCAGCAAAAACTTGGCCTGGCCAGGTTCGTCGTTGCAAAAGCACTGGGCATTTTTGTTGTTGCTGTGCTTCTTTTTTTTTATTGCGTTTGTCGGATTCGGTTTTAATGGCTTTTTAAATGCCAGCTGATAAATGGCCAGCGCTGCATGACAAATGAGATATCCGCTGTAAAAAGTTTTGACACAGCGAATTTCTTGATGCTCGGATTATTTACTTGTATGCAGCTCATTAATAATTTTGCTCGAATTGAAATGCCTGCGGCGAGCATGAAATGCTTGGCAAATGTGTGTGCGTGAATCGAACGAGTATAGACATTCCTGGCACAAATATGCCCAGGTGTGTGTAAGTGTGTGTGTGTGTGTGTGGCATAATAGTTTGCCACATGCTAGGCCTAACAAGCTGCCGATATTGCGCATACGCCCGGTGGCCCGGGCCCATTCCCAGCGGTGGCCCTAACGCTTTTTGGCATCAAAATTAAATGGCATTCGTTTCGGGCCCGGCGGCAAACTAAACAACCAGCCAGCGAGGACATACGACAATGCCATTCAGTTAGCTGCCTTTACGGTCCCAGAGGCTTTGGCCGGCGCTCGAGTTGCCTTTGGCGTCGCCTTGACGTCAAATTCTTGCAAGACTGTCAGACAGTCAGACAGAAGGATGTAGACAGACTGAACTTTTCGCGTAATTTCACGTATTTTGTGCAAATACACTCAAATATGCCACAGCAAAAACAACAACAACAACAGCTTTGGGCAAACAAAACAAGCAATTTTTTGCGCATTTGCCCGATAACTTGTTATTGTTGTTGCTACACTGAGAGAAATATGGGGCGCGTTTGTGACAAGAATTCTCGTGCTTGCATTCCAGGGATTTGTCAGGCTACAAATTCTTCAAATAGAGTAGAATTCGTATTTAGAATTTGAGTAGATTACGTTTTTCTTTCGAGTATGTGAGTTCTTCAAGATAAGTTTCAACTTAGTTCTAGCAAAAACCGGGATTGTTTCGAAAGCAAATTGAGCTTAATTGGAGTCTACAATTTATAGGCGAAATCGGAGTTCATTTTACTTTTATTTGCCCTAAATGGCTTAGTTAAAGAGTCCTTAACTCTATTTAATACTATTCCCATCTAAATACGTGCCTAAATACATGATGAACAAAACTCGACTAAAGTTTTTTCGTACCTAAAAAGTGACATTCAAAAGAATATTGACATTTTTCTCTCAGTGTGCTGTTTTTGTTGCTGGCGTAGTGGGCTGTAGTTGACTCTAGTTGTTGTCCCCAGACTGTCGCACACTCACACACACACACACACACACACATACACACACACACACACACACACTCACACACTGACACACACTCGTTGAGCCGTCTGGGGACTGTTTGTTTGTCAGTTTTTACGTAAAATTAAATTTTATTTATTCATACATTATTTTATTTTATTAATGCGTCGTCTGCTGGGCAATTTGCAAATCAAGCGTATCATAGCACAAAGCGAATTTATACGCATATTCAGGACTTTTAGCCGGAGACAAAAGGCTTGTGAGTTATTAGAGCCTTTTGTAAGACATGCTAAGAGTCTTGTATAAGCATTGTTTAAATATTTGTACAAATAATATTGATTGCTTCAGACAGAGACAGAGACAGAGAGAGTGGGAGAGAGAGGGAGAGTGGGAGAGAGAGGTGGAGTGGGAAAAGAAGAAAAGCAAGCGTGAGCTTTTAAACTAATTGGGTCAGTTCGGGCTGACTCACGCTGGCAGGACAATCACATCCTTCCGTTTGCCTTCGCTCAAAGCAAACAACAAATGTCTTCGATATGGCAAAAAGCGCAACTTCATGCGTATTTGTTTGGTTCTTAGCATTGTCCTTCAAAGGCGAACGCTTGGCTTTGAGCAGCACCAACAATGACACTGCACTTTCCTGTCGCAGACAACAGGGCAACACACACACACACACACACACACATATACAGAGAGTGTGTCCTGATTCAATATTGATAACTCAAAAAGGACACTTTAATGAACTATGCTGCACTGTTATTGAAATGCCAGATATTAAAAAGCGCACGTGATCTTTTGCCAGAAGTGCAGAAGCACATGAGCTCGTCTCAATCGATATATGTATATATGCCCATAAATACTTTGTCTGCGCAGCAATAAACGTGTAGCAAAGCTCAGCGAGCGGCAGTAATCGACTAGGAGATACCCTAAGCCCAGGTACAGGCTGCCGTTATCGACATCATCTTAAATCTTGCTGCAGTAGCAAAAACTATAAAATCTCTTCTTTTATCTGAAGACAAGTCGTGGCTTATATATATTTTCCCAATCTGTCATGTTATGGCCGATATTGATGTTCGATTCTTGGCAAAGCTAAGAGAACATTAAAAGTATAAAAGAAAAACAAACATGACTTCGATTCTAAGCGATATTTTGAAATTGGAAGGAAAAGAAGTGGACAAAAATGCTAAGCTCGTTTCGGGGATGATAAAGGGGAGAATATATATATAAATCTAATCTAATCTAATCTATTTTAACGTATCTAGCATCGAATTGTGCTTTAAAAAACATGGATCAAAATCGATTCTAAGCGACATTTTGATATTTGAAGGAGATATGGACAAAACAGAATTAATTCCCTCTGCGTAGGATATATGGGAGCAAATACTTTGAGTTTTAAGTCTCCAGCTCTTGTCAACTTCGAGATCAACGTGTTCAAACAGTCGGGCAGATGACCTCCTCAGCTCATCATTCTGATCCAGAACAAAATACACTCCATAAGTTGGCAGATGTCTTCTTCAAACTGTTTAATACATTTGCACAAAAACAATTTAACCTTTTGACCGATTTACAATGAGTTCTCAGTCCTAAATGAGTTGCGTTCTGGTCTAAACTTAAAGTCGCATTGCTTTGGCAAATTGTGAAAGAGTTTCAATTTGGGCTTTCGGGGCATTGTATTGCTGTTGGATTGACTCTAAGCTGAAAGTGATTTGCCGTAACGATTGTGGCTCTCAATTTACTCGTAAAATCGTTGACAGCCGACCAAGAAGAAGAAACAAAAGGAAAACTATATGGCCAGAAGGAAAAAAGAAACTGTAGCATAAATCCAGGCGCTGCGGCGTACGCTTAAACTGATTTTTATGCCAGCACAGGGCAGGACAACAATAGTGCGTAAAGAAGGGGCAAATTGTCTATTTAGAAAAAAAGAATGAAAAGGGATACAAGGTCAGCGCACGTCCTGCGGGCAGACAGGACGCAGGACGCTGGGACACAGGGACAAACAAACAGCTCCGACTTAACGACCCTCAACATTTTATAGTCTATAGACAAACTCTGAATAATTTATGCGCCATAAAAACGAAATCGAATTGCTGAGCGCTGCTTTTGGAGTCCGCCTTTCTCTAAAGGAGTCATCAGGAGGCAATTTATTGCGAGCTGACCGCTCTGTGGGAGAGGGGGGAGTGTGAGGGGGGACATATGTGAGTTGGGCTGTGCAGGTAAACAAAACGCACAGCAGCTCATTTTATGCAAATTAGTTTTAAATGACAACAACGGGCAAGGTAAAAGTTGTTACATAAATTTTGTCACTCTGTTGAAATGGAAATTAAATGAAATTAAGTTGAAAACTGGTGCGCGATAAATTTCATTATTGGTCGCATGACCCAGAAAATATATATTTATGTTTTTGTTGCCGCCAAAATGTATGCAAAATAGCTTAAAATGATACGCGGTCAACCCCCCCTCCTCCCCTCACCAACAAAAATGCAATGCAAATATTTACACTGCAATTTCGTAATCAAATTAGGGCGGCAAATGTTAACAAAGCTCTCGTCTTGTTTTCTTGATTATTATTATTATATTTAGCTAAAGTTTATCATCGTGAGACAACCTTTGTGGCGAGAAGAGGCAGAAAATAATGTATACGGGTCTGATTGAATTGGAATTTAATTGAAAGATAGTTTTCCGATACACGCAAGCCGCATGAAATTGCAAAAATCTCGCGGCGCATTACGTGATCTCGTTTCGCAATGCGTTTCGCCATCGCATTGTCTTGTTTCTGTTCTGGGCGTGGTCTTGACTTGTTCACATGGTCGCAGTCGCAGTCGCAGTCGCAGCCAAAGGTGACGTGACTCGAGCTGAACGTGCGCCCCATTAGTGACATCTAGCGCGTATTTTTGGCGGTGCAGCAAGCAGGAGGGCAAGTGGCAGGAGGCAGGGTTCAGGGGGCCAGGGGACAACGTAAACATGATCATCATGCATGCCGGAGCGCGCCAGCGCTTTTCACGTTGTCGCACGAAAGTGGAAAATCGGGTTAACAGTGCCAAAAACTCAGACAATAGCAACAGCAGCAGCAGCCGCAGCAGCTCCATCGATAAATCAGCAACAAAACATGCCCCACTTCAGCCCCCCTTCATCCCTTGGCTGGCTGCGTGGCATGCCACAGAACGCAGCTCACAGGTCGTTTCGCCGAAATAGATTTTAAATTTATAAATTATGAGCATTTGTTGCAGCAAATTGAAATGTTACGCTCGCAGCGTGCTGATAGTTCGCCATTCAGCTTTAAAATAACATCATTGCTGGGCTAAAGCCTTTGCTACTGACAGCAAGGTTTTTAATACCCTGAACCCATTAAAATGGGAAAAAGGGTATAATGTTTTTGTGCAAATGTATGCAACAGGCAGAAGGAAGCATCTTCGCCTTAATAAGGTATTAGCATCAACAGCCGTGTCAATCTAGTCTGTCTTTCCGTCCGCCTGTCCGTATGTATGAACACAAGGATCTCAGAACCTATAAGAGCTTGAGAAAGGGTTAGCTATAGCTCCGCTCCTTCTTGTGCCTGCGCAGATAGAGTTTGTTTCCGATTATCGATAACTTGCCCCCTAGCTCCTAGAACAGTATATACAGCTGAGGTATCTTTGAGGGAAGGATATGGTTCAGGGTATCCCCTAGTCGTGTACTCCCGACTTGGTCATTCTTACTAGTTTAATGGTAGTTCAATCAATTCAATCCGACTCGGCAGGAGGCATATACAAATTAAAGCTAAATACTCAAGCGCCAGCCAAGCTCACAGCCTAAAGACCTGGCCAGTAATCTCTTGTCAGGCATATGCAAATACAGGAGAACATGTTGTTGTCAAGTCTCGGCGCAGCCTGCGCTGCTTTTACATACATTATCCTGTCCGAAAGCCGAACGAAAGCCGAACGTAAGGCCCCAACGGCACAAATGAATATGCCATAGACATAGGTAAACGCTTTCTGGGCAATATTTTTCATTTTTATATTGTAGCTTCTTTTTTTTTGGGGGGAAAATTCTTGAGATGCCTGCGAGGCAGCGCTGCTGCCTCAGCTTGGCCAGCGCTTAACTTTACTTAAAGTTTGGCAGCCGCATCCGCAGCACACGGCACGTGTTGTGTTCGGGTAGGGCCACGCCCCCCTCTATTGCGTTGTTAGCAGCAGGTGTCGCACACACACACCAAATATTTCAATAGAGCTGCGAAAGTTTCATTGACTTGACAGGTGTGTGTGTGTGTGTGTGTTTGTGTAGGTGTTTTACAATAACTTGGCCCAAGTGTAATTGTTACCGTTTAAATTTCCATTAAAGGCGGCAGCATAGGCAAATAGGCCGGGGGAGGCCCGCAGGCGGCCAGGAAGTCGAAGCCGCTACACAAAATATGTCACAACATTTAAGCTGCGTTTTAGACAACCAACAACAACAACAACAGCAATATCAACAACAATAATAATAAAAGCAATGGAAACAATGGCGAGGGATACAACAAAAGCGAACGCTTTGAAAAGGCCGCCCGCTATTAACAAACCATAAAGTAATTTCTTGCTTTCCTGCACGGAAATTAGACATTTTGTCAAGGGAGCACTCATCTTGCTGCGCCGACGTTGACGTCGACGTCGACGTTGGCAGCGACGCCAGCATCGGGGATAACAGCAACAATAACACAGGAACAATAACAAGCGGAGCAGGAGCCGGACACTTGCTGCCAAGTTAAAAGTGAAAATATTATAATGAAGTATGTTGTTAGCTGTTCGAGATTTTCAAATGTATCCATCAGATACGAAGGAGGGGATCGGTCGGTCGGTGGGTCGGTGGGTCGGACGGCCGGTCGGTTGGCAAAAAACAACATTTTATAAGTAAACAAGCAGCGGCAAGAAAAGTTTGTCTATTTAAAAAGTTTTGCGTTTCATGCGCAAAAGTTATAAAACATGAAAATATTTCTTAATTATTTTTATAAACAACGGCAGCTAAGTTCGGCTCTGGGCACAGCTCGCTTTACGCTGCTCGATTCGGCCCCTTGCCACGCCCTCGTCTGGATTTGTAGGCGGCGCGGGTCGATTTGTGTCTTCAAGTTGTTTATCTTGCTGATTTGCTGAGCATATTTTGCCTGAGGTCAGGATTCTGTTTGATTAACATAAATACGAGACTACAGAAAGAGGGAAATTTTCCAGTTTCAGTTGTTTTTACACTGAGAATGGATAAAAAGGGTATATTGGTTTTGGGTATGCGTTTGTAACAGGCAACAAGCTAAAGACTTGATAGTTGATATATATACATACATATTTTTCTATATAATATGTATTTTTCTTATAATTTCTGGTCGTTTTCTTCTTCCATTTGCATAATATCAAATGTTGAGCATAGCTCGAGAATTATTGAAGCTTGATTTATCAAATTTGGGATGTATATTTAATGAGTATCTATATTTTTGCACTGAAAGTTTCATAAGGATCAGACTATTAGTTCCGAAGTTCATAGAGAATGAACCCTACTTGTTGTGAGGTTAGGGTAGAGAAGCATAGCTGCTGCTCAGCTTTATGTTTCGCTGAGTTAGATATATCGAGAGGTAGATATCATAGAAATACGTATATATATATTTCCATACTTTGTAGGGTATCTTCTAGTCGTGCACTGCCCACTTGAGCACACAATTGTTATTTAAGGTTTCTTTTCATTTTTTTTATACAAATATTTAAAAAAAAAATTAATTAGTAGGCAACAGACAAAATACAAACTCTGAGTTGGATTTTCCTGGAAAAGCCTTGGCACTCACCTGCAAAGAGAAAAGAGTATGGAAATTAATCTTGAGATATTTTCTTAATTAATGGACCAATATTTGCATGCAAATATTGAAATATATTTATATATATATATATATTTTGAATGCCACGCCCACAGCACACCGACTGGGGGGCGGTGTAGAGTAATTTTGATTGCCGTTATCTGCATTTTATGATGCTTTTTGCCACCGCAAAGGGAAAGCCAAAGCGCCGGCATTTCCAAATGGTTTTTGATATACGACAGTTGTTGGCCACGGCCATAAAATGCGCCAAATGGACGAGCCAAATGGCGGTTGAATTTGTATTTTGAATTGCAATATTCGAGTTAAACCGAATTGCCGGCACTATGATTTATGTGCGTGCGGAGAAAGCCAACAAATTTAAACAGCAAATGAAAGCGCGCACCAAATTAAAGTCGACGTCCAGCTGAACAGGCTGCAGCCCATTGCCAAACCTTGACTGGAACAAGAAAGATGAGGTATTTAATTCCCTACGATCTTTTGGGTGTGGGGTGGGAGTAGCATTGCGAATAGTAGAGCAGCTGTACCTATATAGTATATCTTTTATGCCCTGTAGATACTTATATATCTAAATTGCATCTGTGTATATTGTATGCCCCGCAAAGTTATCTATAGATACTTTTCTGCCCATGTATGCTTCTGTATGTATTCACTATTTTCTTTGAATGTATCTGTAGATACTTATGTAGAGCAGATGTATCTATTTAGTATCTCTTATATGTCCTGTAGATACTTATATATCTTAATTGTATCTGTATATATTGTATGCCCCGCAAAGGTATCTATAGATACTTTTTTGCTTCTGTGTATATGTTTCTATTTATTATGCTCTTTGAATGTATCTGTAGATAATTGTGTAGTCCAAGTGTATCTGCATATGGTTTTTATGCCCTATTAATATATTTATAGATACATTATCTAATGATACATTTATGTTCCAAATACATCTATATATGATTTAACTGTGCTGTATATGTAACTGTAGATACGTTTACAGCCAAATCTATCTAAATCTATCTATCTATCTCTAAATGTATCTGCAGATACTTTTAAAGCCCAAATGTATCTACAGAGACTTTTAAAGTCTAATTGTATCTGCAGAGACTTTTAAAGCCTAAATGTATCTATATATGCGTTTTATGTCCTGTTTATGTTTTGTTCCGATAGAAGGTAAATGATATAGTAGACCGATTCAATACGATTTTCCAGATCAAATACATACATACAAATACATCTTGAAACCTAGATAAGTTTTCCACAAGAAAAATCCAGTTGTATTTCCCATTTCTTGCATAGAACTTTATGATATGCTAGTCTATTATTGATAAGATTTTTCATGTATATAAGGAAAAGACTCGTAAAAGCCAGTTTTTATCAAGATATTTATTAGAAAATAACTTGGAATTCAACTAAAAGGAACGAGCAGACGGTTTTGTGCAAAATTCTGTAAGAATTGTTTTAACATTGACAGAAGAAGATTTAAAATAAATATATCCTGTAAAGCTGTAGAAAACACATGTTTTCATTTTGTGTTGTGCATTTGAGTAGGGTTTAGTTTGGGCTTTTACGCAGCTGAACAATTTACTTACAAAAAAAAAAATATATGTACAAATGTTTTTTCTGCATATTTCTGTGGAACGGCTTATTAACCCGCCATCATCTGCGGGCCGTGCGACCCGCCTCTTCAATTACGCCTAACCAATTCCGTTCTTTATATGTATTTCGATTTATTTTTTTTTATTTTTATTTTTATTTTTTGTCTATGTTGAAGCTCTTGTTGTCTGCGAATGTTTGTGGCCTGCATATTTCGCCTTTTACGGCTAACTATACGACTTTTTGCATTGCCATTTTTCGCACACACACATTTCTTCTTTTTTTCCTCGTAAAGGCATTTTCCGGGGCCTAATGCAGACCTCTTTACCCTCTGTGCGCCTGCTTATTGTTTGTTTGTTTGTTTGTTTGTGTGTTTGCATTTGTCCTCCTTTGGCAGCTTTGCACCCGCAACAACAGAAGCAACAACTGGGACAACGTTCGCCAGAGAAACTAATTTCTTGCCGTTTTCTCCCTTTTTGTGTTTCGTGTTTAGCTCGCGGCTGTTAAGTTTTCCCCTCATTGTTGTTGTTGTTGTTGTTGCAGTTGTTGATGTTGCTGCTGTTTGGGGTTTTTCTGCAGTTTTGCGATGGCACGCATTTTGCTGTTGCTGCGAGTTGTTCGTATACCCTGTACGCATTGAAAGCGATTAGAAAAGGCTATATTGCAATTGAGCTTAAGTACTTAGAGCTCAGCTTCTTCCTAAAGCTACACAGATCGAAAGTTCGTAGAGCCTTAAGCTTGACTTTAAGTATATACAAACAATTAAGTTCAATCTTTAATCCCCGAAGATAACTTAAGATTAGAGCAATAAGTACAGAAGTTATTCTAGAATGAATTTTCATTGGGGTAGGGTTCTAGAAATCTCGCATCGTTTACAGGGCATCACGCGGTCGGTCACAACAGACTAAAGCACACTTACTTGTGGTTATTATTGTTGCTGGCTTGTTAGCATGCCGTAGCTGAAATGGCATTTCCTGTTGTTGCTCGGTTTTGCCAGGGCAAAGTCCGCCGGGAAAGATATTTAAATTATTATTCGGCGTAGACAGAGTGAATTTTGATTGGGGGAAACTAAGTAAATGTACCCTCAGGGATTTCACGTGTCTGCCCCATGCGGCCTGGCCTTTGTTTTGTTGTTCACCTGACAAAGGTCGCCAGCTCGAGGGTGAAATGTGCAAGAAATGCCACCTGGTTTGCATTTGGCTGTTCGACTCGCTCCCTCCACCCCCCAAACATTGGTGTTGCATCCAATTTTCGAGTGAATTTCTTCTGTTAATTAGTTGGGATCTGTTTATGCTGCGTAATTTATGGCATCTGTTGCTGCCCCAATCGACGCCGTCAACGTCATTAAGGCGTAAAGTTCACAGCGGCATGCAACATGGCCATGACCGGGCCCTGGGTCGGGGTCTCCAACTGGAACTGAAACTGTGTCCTGGCTCTGGCTCTGTGAATCTGTTATGAATGTTCAATATAATTCACATTCAATTGCCACACAAGCAACTTGTGGCTGCTGCCTCAGGGGGGGGAGCGCCACATGTGTGCTGCATCCCAGGCATAAAACTCTGATGGACACAGCCAGACGCACAGCCAGGGGGACGGGCTGCGGCAGTCGAGCAACCCCTTGTCAGCGACGCGACCGTAAACAAAACATTCATCAAAATTTTATACACTCAACATGTGCCCCGCTGCACTCTCTTTCCCCTGCACAGCCTCGGGCCGCGTTTATTTGTTTGCGTGTGTATTTCGAATCCGTCCGCCCGCCCCGCGCCTTCGATTACGAATGTTCTTTGAAAAATCACAACTAATTAACTTTGCCTACGACTCCAAAAAAAAATTATGACGGATCCGTGGATTCGGGCGGAATAGCTCGGAAAAACTCCGGCTGCTGTCGATATTGTTTGCGGCTTGCCAGCCAGATGTGTTGCATTGTTGCAAGCGCAGCGTTTGCCTCGACTATAAATAGACAACATTTTCCCGAAACAGTTTCCGGTCTTTGCTAATGTGTTGTTTATGGCCAAACGAAAGCGGCGACTGCGCTAAATGAGGCCCAACCGAATGTGTGTCTGCCGCAAACTCAGGTCAAAGACTGCAAACTAACCCAAGAAACTCAAGTGCTAAAAGAAGAAGCATAACTGAAAGCTTAAATTCTATATATAACTAACTACAACTGTAATTCATAGAAAACAACAAAGATTTCTTGATAAAAATCAAATATAAGTAAAAGTGAGCAGGAAGGCTTTTAATACCCTGGCAAATAGTTGCTGTCGAGTATTGTTAACATATCATATGTATTTATACTTTATGGAGTCGAAGATGTCTTCTTCTATACATTTACCTCTGCAAGGGTATAAGAACTTATTTGTTGCTTTTATAGTTGAGTGAAAAACGAAACGCAAACCATGGTCAAACTTAAGCTCTTTAAGGCTTTAACATCCTGATAGATGAGTATAATTTTCCACTAAGCATCAAACATGTTTGATTCATTGTCTCACGCGACTATTTCAAGTAGATCAGATTTCTGTTTAAGACATGTTTGGCATTAAATTCAAATTAAATTTCCTAACTACACATTTTAAAGATGTAAAATTGCATTTGTTCAGCTCTTGGTTTCTAGCTCGGCTCCAGTAATATTCGTATCAAATGAGCTTTATTTATGTAAAGTATATATATAACATTTTCTTCAATTTCTCGGCAAATGAATTTAAAACATATTTTGGAATTGTTTTATATAAACACCCAAATGCTTTATTTTGTTGTTATATCTTTAAGCTGAACCCTTGTTTGGTCGACAGCAGTTGGCCGCAGGGCTGAAGAAATGTAACTTGAAATTTGCTTTGTGCCTTGCACATTTTTTGTTAACAACACTTTTGGCCTGCAGCTAATGTTCGGCCAAGACAAAAGAAAATTATTGGCCCGGCTCACAGATTTTTAGTAGCAAGCGTCTTAATTGAAATATACGTATTTATTTGCAGCCAAGCTGCAAGCACAAGTTGGCGAAGTTTTGTCGTAATTGCAACAACTCGAATGGCAAAGTTCATAAAAAACTGAGTAATTTTTGCATTTGCCGTCTGTGGCTGTTGATTGTTTCCCGGCTGTCCCAATCCCATTCCCATTCCCATTCCCATTGCCGTTCCTATTGTTCCATCGGCGTCCAAGTTCGCGCGGGAATGTCGATGAGCGAGTAAATTCTGAAGAAACTTTTCATCATCAACAGTGACAGGATCTGGCTCTGCCCTCGGCTGGAGGCAGGTGATGCTGCTGCATACACAATGAAAGTATTTATTAAAACAAACTTCGCTCTGTCTCCGTCGTAACTCTCGTTTTCTCTTTCTCTCCCTCTCCCACACTCTCTCTTTCTCTCTCTGTCAGTTAGATTGCTTGACTGCGTCTGCAATTGCAATGCACCATGGGCAAAGTTTGCCTGTTTTACATCCAAATAGTTTTGTTGTTTTACATCAACTTGCATTGTTAAAATGTTAGCATAACATAGCATGTTAAAAATGTTAACATAAAGCTGTTATAATGCAATCTGTTAAGCACAGCAGTTGAGAGCGAGTAACTTTCTGTCCTAAACTTCTCGAAACTGCGTTCCGATCAAAAACATTTATATTTCGTATATTATAATCAAGGCTCAAACCCAAGCCGAATCGGTTCAAGCAAGGAATGTCAAGTTTTATTTGACTAAAAGAGGAAACTATCACCCGAATATCAAAATCCTTTAAAGAAACAGGCTCCATATTTAAAGAAAGCTTCTCAAATGGAGATCCAACACACATTTGCTTAGACTGAAAATGCTGCGGAATTTAAACCGGCGACCTGCGCTTAAGCTAGTTTGACGCTTGAATACTCGAGCCACGCAGGAAAATGAAGAGGATCTAATCCATGCGGCTGCATTTCATTCACAATTTTTGTTATAATCTTTGAATATAATTTTCCCTCCACTTGGAAATTAAACTCTTAAAGGCAAGCTTCTGGGAGCTTCCAGTTTGAGCTGCGCGTTGATCACAAGTTAGTCAATCGGTTAGAATTGAAAAAATATTCAAAAATTATTAGTAGCTCCTTTTTTTATCACCAAAATTGTGCAACTTGCCCATGGTGCATTTCGGTTGGCAAAGTTTGGCGCAGTTTGAAGCGGTCTGTGATGCCTGCTGCTGATGCGACTGCCGCCCAGGCGCATAAATGTCACTTAGGCGCCGCTTGAGGCACGCCATGCGGCAAGACGCAAGCGCCATTGTTCGCAAAAGGCGGCCACATTGCACCCGCTTGGCAAATTGCGAAAGTGACAATTTCGACAGCCTCACGCAGATAGTCTCCCCCTCTTTCCCACTCTCCCTCTCTCTCTCTCTCTAGGCGTCCGGGCAAAGTGTAAGTGCAAATTCAGTTTGGTTTAATTTCGACAGTCTGTGGTCGTCGTTGCAGGCATTGACCAAACGCTGTCCTGTGCCCCATCCTGTGACGTCGACAGCGAAGTCGACTGCGCCGTCAGCTGCGATCTTTATTAAGTTTTCGCTTACTTTTCGCCGAGTGCGACAAAAAGTTTTGCCAGCCCAAGTTTTGCCTTCAAACAATTTTCCCTTGTTTTTCTACATTTCGGCTTTTGTTTTCTGGTAAAGATTTCACTTGCTGTTTTGGCAACACTTCTTCACACCAGACACACCCGCGCACTCGCACACCCGCACACTCGCACACAGTTAGACACTGCGACAGACAGTCGGAATCTGTGGGAACTTTCGTTTTACCAAGAGTCCTCAGCAGAATTTGTTGTCTATAGTTTTTTTTTCAACAAATATTTCTGTGCCACCGCGCACACTGAACTGAAAGCTATTTGCCTAAAGTTTTGCCAAAGCCTGTAAATATTATTGGTTCAAGATTAAAATATACAATGGACGCTCTCCTAAACGAACGAAGGATTATCAATGAACCGAAACTTAATGCGGGTTAGTTAAAAAAGATCCAAGCCTTGAACCTGAGGCGACCTCAAAAGAGTTTGGTTCAAGAGTTCCAAAAAGAAGAGTTTGGTTCAAGTGTAAAGCCTGCTTCATATATCAACACTTAGGACTAGTCACTGGTTCAAACCCTGAATCGAACCACCGAAAAGTTTTGATTGGGTCTCAAGCTTGATATTTATACATTTATATACACATTCTTAAAGGTTAGTAAAATGACTTTTGCATGTGCTTAAAACTCAGCTAATCAAGATAGCTTGCTTAAGGCATCTCAAATAGCTATTTGCTGTTAGTTCTCGTATGCCTGGCTTCACTGTACCATATTTGTATATCTCCAGTTGTTGTTGTTGTTGTTGTTGTGGATACCGGTAACTGGGTTTATTTGTTCTCTGCAGCAAATATGCTCGATTGCATTTGAGTTATTGTTCGTGGCGCAGTTGACAGGCTCCTTCCAGGGCAGAGCCCGGATGCTGGACGCTAGCTGGCGTCTCCATGGCTCCAACCCCCCTCTCTCTTTCTTCCTCTCTACCTCCCCTATAGCCATGCCTTAGACTTGTGTCCCTTTGGCTGGCTGTGCATATTCAATATTTTGGTATTTATCTTGTCAGACAATAAAATAAAGCAAAGTACGCACATTGCACAAAGCTATTGGACATGGAGACCACACATACACACCCACACACACACACGTACAGCTGTATTCTGATGCAGTCTAGAAATAGGTCACTGGTGTCAGAGTTCTTGTCGGTGTCGGTGTCGGGTGCTGGGTACCCTGCATACCAATGCATGCCACAGGAATTTGCATGTTTGAATTTTCCTTAAGCGCCCATAAGCCGCCGGCCATTGCCATTGCTTACACTCGGACAAAAAACTCCTGGTCTAAGTTCTTTCAAATCCACATTGGTTTGCTTTGTTCTTAGCAAGTAAAGAATACTTCTGCAGGTATCAAGGTATCAAAGTGTTTCTAACGATTGACGACTGACTGATTGGTGATGATTGAAAGGCCCAATTTAGAGCTGGGGTGATCAAATTTCCTAGGCTATGAAACCTTCAATAGCTGGGCCTTTTCTCTGAGTGTACGGACTTGGCGGCCTCTAAGCAGGCGTAAGCTGCAGCTATCTTTGCCTCTGCCAAGCAACCAGGCAGGCTTAGCCCAAATCTCAATTCTCAGTTGAGCTCTCTCAGCTGATCTATGTTTCTATATTTTATAAGACAATTGTGTATATATTTTGTATGAGAGATGAGCATGCAGGAGGAATGCAAGTTAATCGTGGCGCAGCGGATGCCGCAGCTGATGAAACTTTTGCTGGAAACCGACAAGGAGGATGACACCTACGCCTACTGCCTGGAGTACGCAGTGGACCGCGTGGAGAGCTATGCGAAGCCCTTGAACAGCGCCGAGCGTGTCTGGAACAATTTGGCGGACTTTGTGGATCGGTGTCTGTGCGAGCAGCTGCCCATGCTGGCCGACACCATCAAGACGCTGGCCAATGTGATAATCGATGACAAGAGCATCACGGAAGAGCTTAAAGTGGCGTTGCTCGACTTTCTGCTGTCGGTTAACTTTAAGGCGTTCCGCTCGGCCCGCATTCATTACGAGCACTGTATGACACGCCGCAGGGAAATACTCGACGCGTTAACGGCGGCCCAGGCACAGGCCAGTCCGGATACACCGCACGAATTCAATTTGGCCACGTTTAGGCAAACGCTGGACTGCAAATTGTCGTGCTGTCGCGATGCGGAGCCCAAGCCAGAGCAGGCCGAGGCCTCCACCTCGAGAATGCTCAGCGCTAAAGCATTGCAGACGCGCCGCATGAACGAGCTGGTGCCGACCAAAAATTATACCAGCATGGTGGCGCGAGCCAATGCCGCCTACGCTCAGCAGCCGGAGCAGCCGCGGCCCGGTCCAGTCGACTGCAATACGCTGGCGCGTTGCAGCGAGGTGGGCGCCAAATGTCGCTTTGCCATCGCCTACGGCAGCTATTTGCGGCGCAGGTTCAACAATGTGGACGAGAACTTGCAGCTGTACGGCGAGGAAGGCTTTGTCATGCGCGAAATTTTGGGCATGTTCTTTCTGCCCGGCGATTGTCATCACTTTAAGGTGGTCAATCATTTGCTTCAGCTGCGGCCGAATCTAATTGGCGACACGGCCAGCGAACAGTTGGTGCTGGAAAGGTTCGTCAAGCCGATGCAGTACATGCAAATGCTTCACCTGTACATCAACAGCTGCGAGACACCCTATACGAACGGGGAGCGTCTTTTGATATTGGATAGCCTGACGGAAGCACTGCGACGGCTGGTCAAGCCCGTAGTGGAATCGCTGACGCAGTTTGCACGCAGCCTGGACACAGATGAGGGCAAGCAGCTGAGCTTGCGCGACTTTCGACGTTTCACACAGCGCAGCTTTATGCGCCTGGAGCTGCTGTGGAGCCTGGCCGCGGCCACCTACATCTCCTATCCGGAGGAGTTCGGCCAGGAGCCGCATTCGCGCAGCCAGCACATATTCTGCAGCCTGGTCGAGCTGTCCGCCCAGACCGCCACGGCCGAGGAGCAGGAGCGACGCGCCTATTCCGCAGCGCTGCTGCTGCACGTGCTGCACGTGCTCTGCCGCTTCCTGGACAACTGGTGGCAGCTGGGCGAATTCAACGACTGGCACGAGGAGTTTCCGGTGCAGCGTCTGGAGCATGATGGACGCACGGAATATGTAATGCGCAGCTTCGAGAACGGGCAGCCGTATGCGAAGATCTGCCCCGTCTATCAGCTGATTGAACGGCATATTGCAGCCGCGGGCGGAGCACTCGCTGCGCTGTACGATTCGAAGCGTTTGCCGGACTTTGTGAGTGCGCACGAAAACCTGCTGGGCCAGAGTCTGCACCATGCGCTGATAAAGTCCGTGCACGGACGATTGCAGTACTACCAGAAGCTATCCATGAGCAGCTGCAGCGGCAGCAGCAGCAGCAGGGATGATGTGCCCGACATATTCTTGCAGCTGAATTCTACGGAGGACGAGCAGCTGCGTTGCCTCTACTATGTGTACTACCAGGAAACGCATCTGGACGAGACGCAGCCCGGTTGCTGCAGCATCGACGAGCTGCTGAGCAGCTGCCAAAGTTGCGCGGTCTATGCGCCGCTGGACGAGCTGATCTGCCAGACGCTGGAACGGCATTTGGAGCAGCGCGCCACGCTGCTCAACAGCTATTTGGGACATCTGATCAGGGATCAGCTGCAGCTGGTCCAGCTGCTACAGCAGCTGCGCGCGGTTTATCTGCTGCTCCACTTCGAGCCGTATGCGGAGCAATACGATCTGGCCGTTGGCAACCTGGAGCGAGGCCTCAGCGTCGACGCGGCCGAGCAGCTGCAGTGCATCCTAAACGTGCAGAATCTCCGGCCGAACTATCCGTTTCACGTGCAGGTGCGCGGCGCCAAGGTGGAGCAGCTAACGCTTCACTACAACTACGACATGGCGCTGACCAGCATCATTACGGAGCCGCAGCTAAGGTGCTACAACGCCGCTTTTCGGCTGCGACTGCAGCTGCATGTCGCCGTGCACCGGCTGCAGCAGCTGCCCCCGCTGCCGGACGACTATCGAAAGGTCAGCGAATCTCTGGAGCAGCTGCAGCAAACGGTGCTGCAGGCGCTGCACCAGCAATTGCAGCTGCAGCAGCTCCAGCGGGCCGCAGACCTTTGCGACGAGCGTCTGCAGCGACGCGAGAGGCTCTCCCATATGCAGGAGACACACGAGGCTTTTGTCCAGACCATGTCGGCCAGCCTGCAGCTAAGCGAAGCCAACTCCGCCGGGGAGGAAATGTGCGAGCTGCTGGCCATGGCACGCATTGTTGTCTGCCTTTGGCGACGCGTCGCCCACACGCTGGCACACAATATGACGCGCGGCGGGAACTTGGACAAGTTTGAATCGTATTATCAGATGCGCAATGTGGGCTATTTGGGCAATGTTAACAAGTCCTCGGAGGCAATGCGTTGCCTAACTTTGTTGCCGCACTTCAACTCAACACAAAAGCTCTAAAACCAAGCTCTAAAATCGCTTTAAATTTAGTTTCTCAGTCGGAATAGTTGTCACAGCCGAGTTTTTATCAATTTTCAGTCCGCGTCGCTTTGTGACAAAAACCGCAAATTAAATCGTTTTGGGTGCCGCGGCACAATTTATTTGTTGCCGCAAACGACACGCCCACACACGCACAGCAGCCGCCCCCATTCTGAACTGAAAACTATATAAAAATAAAATCGCACACTGTCCACGCAGAAATTAGAGCTGGCAGCGGGCAACGCTCGGCATATACCAAATCACATGCAGCAACCAAAATTATTCAACGGATTTTGCGGCCGCGGCGGTTACTGAAAATACACACACACACACACACACACACACACTAACCCACACACACACACACACTAACCCACACACACACGCACACTAACCCACACACACACCCGCGCACACGCTTTCAATCTGGCCGGCATCGCTCACACTTTGGCCATAAATTGCCAAGCGCCTTGTTGGCCAATAAATACATAAAAAAAAAAGAATTTCATTGAATGGCGCCAAGTGCCATAAATTGCCAACTCACTTCGACTGGCCTAGGCAAGGCCCGGGGCTTGTTTTGGGTTTTGGACTATAATTAAAGTTGTAATTAAAAATTTGTAATTTGTGTACAATATAAAAGACTCACACACATCTATATTTTAACTGTGTGTGTGTTTGTGTGGGTGCGTGTGCGTGTGTATGTTTGTGTGTGTGTGTTTGTGTGTCTGGCCGTGATTCGTAGTCGAACTTGTGCTTTGACGAGCTTCACGCCTCGTAGATAGCCTGCTTTATACCCTGTAGCCTGTAAGAAGCAGCAGAAGCAGCTTCTCAGAGCCCATAGAGTATACAAATTCTGGTTTAACTTCGATTATCGAATCGATTTAACCATATCCGTCGGTTTGTTCGCCTGTGTGTCTATATTTATGAGCGCGTCGATTTTGGGAATTACAATAATTGGGGACTTGAGACGTTAAATGCAGCTCCTCCCATTGCCCAAGTTCTTCGATAACTTGTCCCATTTACGTTAAATCGATAAGAAATCGATAGCAAAACCCTGTTACTTTTAGCATATCTCGCCAGTTCTAAGAGCTAGATACACCAAGCTCTGCTCTTCTATAGTACAAGCAATTCCAGAATATTTCATGCAAGCAGAAGAGCTTGACCTCCAGATAACTTCATTCCAGGATATTTCGTAGTCGGGCACTCCCTACCAGCGCACACGTGCTGTTTTATGCGTCTGCCTGGCAGACAGACAAACAGCGACAAGGTCGTAAAATCCGCCGAAGTGTATTGTGTTGGGGGTGAGGGGGTGTGGCTTGGGGCTGACTTCGCCGTCAGGTTTATGTGTCGGAACTAGACGTCGTTTTATGCGTATGCATTTTTCTCATTAACTCGCGACCATCCAGCAAATAGATAAGCGCCCCGTAGCGCTCGTTAAATATCAGGAATAAAGCTGTCTTTTCAAGTGCCAACAAAATGTGCTGAAGCTTTAAAACCAACAACTGAGATTGCAGCAAATTTTTATGTACATTTCAGAAATCTTTTTGAGCAGGATTCAGCTTTGATTTCAGGGTTTAGCATATCTCAATTTGTTTGGATTAAGTACGATATACTTATGTCCAGAATTTGCTGACTTATAATAAGGCTTTCTGTATTGCCAGATTTAGATGCCAAGTTGATATAGAGGCCAAGCCATAAACAGCTAAACCTCGCGCAAATCGGTTGAGTTTTGGCTGAGTTATGGGGGAGAGAAATATTGGAACATGTCTATATACGAATCCTAGGGGTAAGATTTTGACATGGATTTCGACCCAAAAATGGGTGGTCAGGTTTAAATGCCAGATTATTTTAGAGGGAAAACCATGAACAAAGAGCCAAGCCTCGTGAAAATCGGTGGAGTTTTGGCCGAGTTATGGGGGAGGGAAATATTGGCCCATGTCTATATACGAATCCTAGGGGTAAGATTTTGACATGAATTTCGACCCAAAAATGGGTGGTCAGGTTTAAATGCCAGATTATTTTAGAGGGAAAACCATGAACAAAGAGCCAAACCTCGTGAAAATCGGTGGAGTTTTGGCCGAGTTATGGGGGAGGGAAATATTGGCCCATGTCTATATACGAATCCTAGGGGTAAGATTTTGACATGAATTTCGACCCAAAAATGGGTATTCAGGTTTAAATGCCATATTTTACGGGGAAAACCATGGACAAAGAGCCAATCCACGTGAAAATCGGTGGAGTTTTGGCCGAGTTATGGGGGGAGGGAAATATTGGCCCATGTCTATATATGAATCCTAGTGGTAAGATTTTGACATGAATTTCGACCCAAAAATGGGTATTCAGGTTTAAATGCCAGATTATTTTAGAGGGAAAACCATGAACAAAGAGCCAAACCTCGTAAAAATCGGTTGAGTTTTGGCCGAGTTACGGGGGAGGGAAATATTGGCCCATGTCTTTATATGAATCCTAGGGGTAACATTTTGACATGAATTTCGACCCAAAAATGGGTATTCAGGTTTAAATGCCAGATTATTTTAGAGGGAAAACCATGAACAAAGAGCCAAACCTCGTGAAAATCGGTTGAGTTTTGGCCGACTTACGGGGGAGGGAAATATTGGCCCATGTCAATATACGAATCCTAGGGGTAACATTTTGACATGAATTTCGAACCAAAAATGGGTATTCAGGTTTAAATGCCACATTATTTTAGAGGGAAAACCATGAACAAAGAGCCAAACCTCGTAAAAATCGGTTGAGTTTTGACCGAGTTATGGGGGGAGGGAAATATTGGCCCATGTCTATATATGAATCCTAGTGGTAAGATTTTGACATGAATTTCGACTCAAAAATGGGTAGTCAGGTTTAAATGCCAGATCATTTTACGGGGAAAACCATGGACAATGAGCCAAACCTCGTAAAAATCGGTTGAGTTTTGGCCGAGTTATGGGGGGAGGGAAATATTGGCCCATGTCTATATATGAATCCTAGTGGTAAGATTTTGACATGAATTTCGACCCAAAAATGGGTACTCAGGTTTAAATGCCAGATTATTTTAGAGGGAAAACCATGAACAAAGAGCCAAACCTCGTGAAAATCGGTTGAGTTTTGGCCGACTTACGGGGGAGGGAAATATTGGCCCATGTCAATATACGAATCCTAGGGGTAACATTTTGACATGAATTTCGACCCGAAAATGGGTAGTCAGGTTTAAATGCCAGATCATTTTACGGGGAAAACCATGGACAATGAGCCAAACCTCGTAAAAATCGGTTGAGTTTTGGCCGAGTTATGGGGGGAGGGAAATATTGGCCCATGTCTATATATGAATCCTAGTGGTAAGATTTTGACATGAATTTCGACTCAAAAATGGGTAGTCAGGTTTCAATGCCAGATTATTTAACGGGAAATCCCATGGACAATGAGCCAAACCTCGTAAAAATCGGTTGAGTTTTGGCCGAGTTATGGGGGGAGGGAAATATTGGCCCATGTCTATATATGAATCCTAGTGGTAAGATTTTGACATGAATTTCGACTCAAAAATGGGTAGTCAGGTTTCAATGCCAGATTATTTAACGGGAAATCCCATGAACAAAGAGCCAAACCTCGTAAAAATCGGTTGAGTTTTGGCCGAGTTATGGGGGGAGGGAAATATTGGCCCATGTCTATATATGAATCCTAGTGGTAAGATTTTGACATGAATTTCGACCCAAAAATGGGTACTCAGGTTTAAATGCCAGATTATTTTAGAGGGAAAACCATGAACAAAGAGCCAAACCTCGGGAAAATCGGTTGAGTTTTGGCCGACTTACGGGGGAGGGAAATATTGGCCCATGTCAATATACGAATCCTAGGGGTAACATTTTGACATGAATTTCGAACCAAAAATGGGTATTCAGGTTTAAATGCCAGATTATTTTAGAGGGAAAACCATGAACAAAGAGCCAAACCTCGTAAAAATCGGTTGAGTTTTGGCCGAGTTATGGGGGGAGGGAAATATTGGCCCATGTCTATATATGAATCCTAGTGGTAAGATTTTGACATGAATTTCGACTCAAAAATGGGTAGTCAGGTTTAAATGACAGATCATTTTACGGGGAAAACCATGGACAATGAGCCAAACCTCGTAAAAATCGGTTGAGTTTTGGCCGAGTTATGGGGGGAGGGAAATATTGGCCCATGTCTATATATGAATCCTAGTGGTAAGATTTTGACATGAATTTCGACCCAAAAATGGGTACTCAGGTTTAAATGCCAGATTATTTTAGAGGGAAAACCATGAACAAAGAGCCAAACCTCGTGAAAATCGGTTGAGTTTTGGCCGACTTACGGGGGAGGGAAATATTGGCCCATGTCTATATATGAATTCTAGGGGTAAGACTTTGACATGAATTTCGACCCAAAAATGGGTACTCAGGTTTAAATGCCAGATTATTTTAGAGGGAAAACCATGAACAAAGAGCCAAACCTCGTGAAAATCGGTGGAGTTTTGACCGAGTTATGGGGGAGGGAAATATTGGCCCATGTCTTTATATGAATCCTAGGGGTAACATTTTGACATGAATTTCGACCCAAAAATGGGTACCCAGGTTTAAATGCCAGATTATTTTAGAGGGAAAACCATGAACAAAGAGCCAAACCTCGTAAAAATCGGTGGAGTTTTGACCGAGTTATGGGGGAGGGAAATATTGGCCCATGTCTATATACGAATCCTAGGGGTAAGATTTTCACATGAATTTCGACCCAAAAATGGGTGGTCAGGTTTAAATGCCAGATTATTTTAGAGGGAAAACCATGAACAAAGAGCCAAACCTCGTGAAAATCGGTGGAGTTTTGACCGAGTTATGGGGGAGGGAAATATTGGCCCATGTCTATATATGAATCCTAGGGGTAAGATTTTGACATGAATTTCGACCCAAAAATGGGTGGTCAGGTTTAAATGCCAGATTATTTTAGAGGGAAAACCATGAACAAAGAGCCAAACCTCGTAAAAATCGGTGGAGTTTTGACCGAGTTATGGGGGAGGGAAATATTGGCCCATGTCAATATACGAATCCTAGGGGTAACATTTTGACATGAATTTCGACCCGAAAATGGGTAGTCAGGTTTAAATGCCAGATTATTTTAGAGGGAAAACCATGAACAAAGAGCCAAACCTCGGGAAAATCGGTTGAGTTTTGGCCGAGTTATGGGGGAGGGAAATATTGGCCCATGTCTATATATGAATTCTAGGGGTAAGACTTTGACATGAATTTCGACCCAAAAATGGGTACTCAGGTTTAAATGCCAGATTATTTTAGAGGGAAAACCATGAACAAAGAGCCAAACCTCGTGAAAATCGGTGGAGTTTTGACCGAGTTATGGGGGAGGGAAATATTGGCCCATGTCTTTATATGAATCCTAGGGGTAACATTTTGACATGAATTTCGACCCAAAAATGGGTACCCAGGTTTAAATGCCAGATTATTTTAGAGGGAAAACCATGAACAAAGAGCCAAACCTCGTAAAAATCGGTGGAGTTTTGACCGAGTTATGGGGGAGGGAAATATTGGCCCATGTCTATATACGAATCCTAGGGGTAAGATTTTCACATGAATTTCGACCCAAAAATGGGTGGTCAGGTTTAAATGCCAGATTATTTTAGAGGGAAAACCATGAACAAAGAGCCAAACCTCGTGAAAATCGGTGGAGTTTTGACCGAGTTATGGGGGAGGGAAATATTGGCCCATGTCTATATACGAATCCTAGGGGTAAGATTTTGACATGAATTTCGACCCAAAAATGGGTGGTCAGGTTTAAATGTCAGATTATTTTAGAGGGAAAACCATGAACAAAGAGCCAAACCTCGTGAAAATCGGTTGAGTTTTGGCCGAGTTACGGGGGAGGGAAATATTGGCCCATGTCTTTATATGAATCCTAGGGGTAACATTTTGACATGAATTTCGACCCAAAAATGGGTACTCAGGTTTAAATGCCAGATTATTTTAGAGGGAAAACCATGAACAAAGAGCCAAACCTCGTGAAAATCGGTTGAGTTTTGGCCGAGTTATGGGGGAGGGAAATATTGGCCCATGTCTATATATGAATCCTAGGGGTAAGATTTTGACATGAATTTCGACCCAAAAATGGGTGGTCAGGTTTAAATGCCAGATTATTTTAGAGGGAAAACCATGAACAAAGAGCCAAACCTCGGGAAAATCGGTTGAGTTTTGGCCGAGTTATGGGGGAGGGAAATATTGGCCCATGTCTATATATGAATTCTAGGGGTAAGACTTTGACATGAATTTCGACCCAAAAATGGGTACTCAGGTTTAAATGCCAGATTATTTTAGAGGGAAAACCATGAACAAAGAGCCAAACCTCGTGAAAATCGGTGGAGTTTTGGCTGAGGGGAGGGAAATATTGGCCCATGTCTATATATGAATTCTAGGGGTAAGACTTTGACATGAATTTCGACCCAAAAATGGGTACTCAGGTTTAAATGCCAGATTATTTTAGAGGGAAAACCATGAACAAAGAGCCAAACCTCGTGAAAATCGGTTGAGTTTTGGCCGAGTTATGGGGGAGGGAAATATTGGCCCATGTCTATATATGAATCCTAGGGGTAAGATTTTGACATGAATTTCGACCCAAAAATGGGTACTCAGGTTTAAATGCCAGATTATTTTAGAGGGAAAACCATGAACAAAGAGCCAAACCTCGTGAAAATCGGTGGAGTTTTGACCGAGTTATGGGGGAGGGAAATATTGGCCCATGTCTTTATATGAATCCTAGGGGTAACATTTTGACATGAATTTCGACCCAAAAATGGGTACCCAGGTTTAAATGCCAGATTATTTTAGAGGGAAAACCATGAACAAAGAGCCAAACCTCGTAAAAATCGGTGGAGTTTTGACCGAGTTATGGGGGAGGGAAATATTGGCCCATGTCTATATACGAATCCTAGGGGTAACATTTTGACATGAATTTCGACCCAAAAATGGGTGGTCAGGTTTAAATGTCAGATTATTTTAGAGGGAAAACCATGGACAAAGAGCCAATCCACGTGAAAATCGGTTGTGTTTTGGCTGAGGGGAGGGAAATATTGGCCCATGTCTATATATGAATTCTAGGGGTAAGACTTTGACATGAATTTCGACCCAAAAATGGGTACTCAGGTTTAAATGCCAGATTATTTTAGAGGGAAAACCATGAACAAAGAGCCAAACCTCGTGAAAATCGGTTGAGTTTTGGCCGAGTTACGGGGGAGGGAAATATTGGCCCATGTCTTTATATGAATCCTAGGGGTAACATTTTGACATGAATTTCGACCCAAAAATGGGTACCCAGGTTTAAATGCCAGATTATTTTAGAGGGAAAACCATGAACAAAGAGCCAAACCTCGTGAAAATCGGTTGAGTTTTGGCCGAGTTATGGGGGAGGGAAATATTGGCCCATGTCTATATATGAATCCTAGGGGTAAGATTTTGACATGAATTTCGACCCAAAAATGGGTGGTCAGGTTTAAATGCCAGATTATTTTAGAGGGAAAACCATGAACAAAGAGCCAAACCTCGGGAAAATCGG
The DNA here is from genome assembly GCA_037075305.1 of Drosophila kanekoi. NCBI lineage: Eukaryota > Metazoa > Arthropoda > Insecta > Diptera > Drosophilidae > Drosophila > Drosophila kanekoi. Next base: position 776,828 of record JBAMCE010000461.1, read on the forward strand.
TTGAGTTTTGGCCGAGTTATGGGGGAGGGAAATATTGGCCCATGTCTATATATGAATTCTAGGGGTAAGACTTTGACATGAATTTCGACCCAAAAATGGGTACTCAGGTTTAAATGCCAGATTATTTTAGAGGGAAAACCATGAACAAAGAGCCAAACCTCGTGAAAATCGGTGGAGTTTTGGCTGAGGGGAGGGAAATATTGGCCCATGTCTATATATGAATTCTAGGGGTAAGACTTTGACATGAATTTCGACCCAAAAATGGGTACTCAGGTTTAAATGCCAGATTATTTTAGAGGGAAAACCATGAACAAAGAGCCAAACCTCGTGAAAATCGGTTGAGTTTTGGCCGAGTTATGGGGGAGGGAAATATTGGCCCATGTCTATATATGAATCCTAGGGGTAAGATTTTGACATGAATTTCGACCCAAAAATGGGTACTCAGGTTTAAATGCCAGATTATTTTAGAGGGAAAACCATGAACAAAGAGCCAAACCTCGTGAAAATCGGTGGAGTTTTGACCGAGTTATGGGGGAGGGAAATATTGGCCCATGTCTTTATATGAATCCTAGGGGTAACATTTTGACATGAATTTCGACCCAAAAATGGGTACCCAGGTTTAAATGCCAGATTATTTTAGAGGGAAAACCATGAACAAAGAGCCAAACCTCGTAAAAATCGGTGGAGTTTTGACCGAGTTATGGGGGAGGGAAATATTGGCCCATGTCTATATACGAATCCTAGGGGTAAGATTTTCACATGAATTTCGACCCAAAAATGGGTGGTCAGGTTTAAATGCCAGATTATTTTAGAGGGAAAACCATGAACAAAGAGCCAAACCTCGTGAAAATCGGTGGAGTTTTGACCGAGTTATGGGGGAGGGAAATATTGGCCCATGTCTATATACGAATCCTAGGGGTAACATTTTGACATGAATTTCGACCCAAAAATGGGTGGTCAGGTTTAAATGTCAGATTATTTTAGAGGGAAAACCATGGACAAAGAGCCAATCCACGTGAAAATCGGTTGAGTTTTGGCTGAGGGGAGGGAAATATTGGCCCATGTCTATATATGAATTCTAGGGGTAAGACTTTGACATGAATTTCGACCCAAAAATGGGTACTCAGGTTTAAATGCCAGATTATTTTAGAGGGAAAACCATGAACAAAGAGCCAAACCTCGTGAAAATCGGTTGAGTTTTGGCCGAGTTACGGGGGAGGGAAATATTGGCCCATGTCTTTATATGAATCCTAGGGGTAACATTTTGACATGAATTTCGACCAAAAAATGGGTACCCAGGTTTAAATGCCAGATTATTTTAGAGGGAAAACCATGAACAAAGAGCCAAACCAAAATCGGTTGAGTTTTGGCCGAGTTATGGGGGAGGGAAATATTGGCCCATGTCTATATACGAATCCTAGGGGTAAGATTTTGACATGAATTTCGACCCAAAAATGGGTACCCAGGTTTAAATGCCAGATTATTTTAGAGGGAAAGCCATGAACAAAGAGCCAAACCTCGTGAAAATCGGTTGAGTTTTGGCCGAGTTACGGGGGAGGGAAATATTGGCCCATGTCTTTATATGAATCCTAGGGGTAACATTTTGACATGAATTTCGACCCAAAAATGGGTACCCAGGTTTAAATGCCAGATTATTTTAGAGGGAAAACCATGAACAAAGAGCCAAACCTCGTAAAAATCGGTGGAGTTTTGACCGAGTTATGGGGGAGGGAAATATTGGCCCATGTCTATATACGAATCCTAGGGGTAACATTTTGACATGAATTTCGACCCAAAAATGGGTGGTCAGGTTTAAATGTCAGATTATTTTAGAGGGAAAACCATGGACAAAGAGCCAATCCACGTGAAAATCGGTTGTGTTTTGGCTGAGGGGAGGGAAATATTGGCCCATGTCTATATATGAATTCTAGGGGTAAGACTTTGACATGAATTTCGACCCAAAAATGGGTACTCAGGTTTAAATGCCAGATTATTTTAGAGGGAAAGCCATGAACAAAGAGCCAAACCTCGTGAAAATCGGTTGAGTTTTGGCCGAGTTACGGGGGAGGGAAATATTGGCCCATGTCTTTATATGAATCCTAGGGGTAACATTTTGACATGAATTTCGACCCAAAAATGGGTACCCAGGTTTAAATGCCAGATTATTTTAGAGGGAAAACCATGAACAAAGAGCCAAACCTCGTGAAAATCGGTTGAGTTTTGGCCGAGTTATGGGGGAGGGAAATATTGGCCCATGTCTATATATGAATCCTAGGGGTAAGATTTTGACATGAATTTCGACCCAAAAATGGGTGGTCAGGTTTAAATGCCAGATTATTTTAGAGGGAAAACCATGAACAAAGAGCCAAACCTCGGGAAAATCGGTTGAGTTTTGGCCGAGTTATGGGGGAGGGAAATATTGGCCCATGTCTATATATGAATTCTAGGGGTAAGACTTTGACATGAATTTCGACCCAAAAATGGGTACTCAGGTTTAAATGCCAGATTATTTTAGAGGGAAAACCATGAACAAAGAGCCAAACCTCGTGAAAATCGGTGGAGTTTTGGCCGAGTTACGGGGGAGGGAAATATTGGCCCATGTCTTTATATGAATCCTAGGGGTAACATTTTGACATGAATTTCGACCAAAAAATGGGTACCCAGGTTTAAATGCCAGATTATTTTAGAGGGAAAACCATGAACAAAGAGCCAAACCAAAATCGGTTGAGTTTTGGCCGAGTTATGGGGGAGGGAAATATTGGCCCATGTCTATATACGAATCCTAGGGGTAAGATTTTGACATGAATTTCGACCCAAAAATGGGTACCCAGGTTTAAATGCCAGATTATTTTAGAGGGAAAACCATGAACAAAGAGCCAAACCTCGTGAAAATCGGTTGAGTTTTGGCCGAGTTACGGGGGAGGGAAATATTGGCCCATGTCTTTATATGAATCCTAGGGGTAACATTTTGACATGAATTTCGACCCAAAAATGGGTACTCAGGTTTAAATGCCAGATTATTTTAGAGGGAAAACCATGAACAAAGAGCCAAACCTCGTGAAAATCGGTTGAGTTTTGGCCGAGTTATGGGGGAGGGAAATATTGGCCCATGTCTATATATGAATCCTAGGGGTAAGATTTTGACATGAATTTCGACCCAAAAATGGGTGGTCAGGTTTAAATGCCAGATTATTTTAGAGGGAAAACCATGAACAAAGAGCCAAACCTCGGGAAAATCGGTTGAGTTTTGGCCGAGTTATGGGGGAGGGAAATATTGGCCCATGTCTATATATGAATTCTAGGGGTAAGACTTTGACATGAATTTCGACCCAAAAATGGGTACTCAGGTTTAAATGCCAGATTATTTTAGAGGGAAAACCATGAACAAAGAGCCAAACCTCGTGAAAATCGGTGGAGTTTTGGCTGAGGGGAGGGAAATATTGGCCCATGTCTATATATGAATTCTAGGGGTAAGACTTTGACATGAATTTCGACCCAAAAATGGGTACTCAGGTTTAAATGCCAGATTATTTTAGAGGGAAAACCATGAACAAAGAGCCAAACCTCGTGAAAATCGGTTGAGTTTTGGCCGAGTTATGGGGGAGGGAAATATTGGCCCATGTCTATATATGAATCCTAGGGGTAAGATTTTGACATGAATTTCGACCCAAAAATGGGTACTCAGGTTTAAATGCCAGATTATTTTAGAGGGAAAACCATGAACAAAGAGCCAAACCTCGTGAAAATCGGTGGAGTTTTGACCGAGTTATGGGGGAGGGAAATATTGGCCCATGTCTTTATATGAATCCTAGGGGTAACATTTTGACATGAATTTCGACCCAAAAATGGGTACCCAGGTTTAAATGCCAGATTATTTTAGAGGGAAAACCATGAACAAAGAGCCAAACCTCGTAAAAATCGGTGGAGTTTTGACCGAGTTATGGGGGAGGGAAATATTGGCCCATGTCTATATACGAATCCTAGGGGTAACATTTTGACATGAATTTCGACCCAAAAATGGGTGGTCAGGTTTAAATGTCAGATTATTTTAGAGGGAAAACCATGGACAAAGAGCCAATCCACGTGAAAATCGGTTGTGTTTTGGCTGAGGGGAGGGAAATATTGGCCCATGTCTATATATGAATTCTAGGGGTAAGACTTTGACATGAATTTCGACCCAAAAATGGGTACTCAGGTTTAAATGCCAGATTATTTTAGAGGGAAAGCCATGAACAAAGAGCCAAACCTCGTGAAAATCGGTTGAGTTTTGGCCGAGTTACGGGGGAGGGAAATATTGGCCCATGTCTTTATATGAATCCTAGGGGTAACATTTTGACATGAATTTCGACCCAAAAATGGGTACCCAGGTTTAAATGCCAGATTATTTTAGAGGGAAAACCATGAACAAAGAGCCAAACCTCGTGAAAATCGGTTGAGTTTTGGCCGAGTTATGGGGGAGGGAAATATTGGCCCATGTCTATATATGAATCCTAGGGGTAAGATTTTGACATGAATTTCGACCCAAAAATGGGTGGTCAGGTTTAAATGCCAGATTATTTTAGAGGGAAAACCATGAACAAAGAGCCAAACCTCGGGAAAATCGGTTGAGTTTTGGCCGAGTTATGGGGGAGGGAAATATTGGCCCATGTCTATATATGAATTCTAGGGGTAAGACTTTGACATGAATTTCGACCCAAAAATGGGTACTCAGGTTTAAATGCCAGATTATTTTAGAGGGAAAACCATGAACAAAGAGCCAAACCTCGTGAAAATCGGTGGAGTTTTGGCTGAGGGGAGGGAAATATTGGCCCATGTCTATATATGAATTCTAGGGGTAAGACTTTGACATGAATTTCGACCCAAAAATGGGTACTCAGGTTTAAATGCCAGATTATTTTAGAGGGAAAACCATGAACAAAGAGCCAAACCTCGTGAAAATCGGTTGAGTTTTGGCCGAGTTATGGGGGAGGGAAATATTGGCCCATGTCTATATATGAATCCTAGGGGTAAGATTTTGACATGAATTTCGACCCAAAAATGGGTACTCAGGTTTAAATGCCAGATTATTTTAGAGGGAAAACCATGAACAAAGAGCCAAACCTCGTGAAAATCGGTGGAGTTTTGACCGAGTTATGGGGGAGGGAAATATTGGCCCATGTCTTTATATGAATCCTAGGGGTAACATTTTGACATGAATTTCGACCCAAAAATGGGTACCCAGGTTTAAATGCCAGATTATTTTAGAGGGAAAACCATGAACAAAGAGCCAAACCTCGTAAAAATCGGTGGAGTTTTGACCGAGTTATGGGGGAGGGAAATATTGGCCCATGTCTATATACGAATCCTAGGGGTAAGATTTTCACATGAATTTCGACCCAAAAATGGGTGGTCAGGTTTAAATGCCAGATTATTTTAGAGGGAAAACCATGAACAAAGAGCCAAACCTCGTGAAAATCGGTGGAGTTTTGACCGAGTTATGGGGGAGGGAAATATTGGCCCATGTCTATATACGAATCCTAGGGGTAACATTTTGACATGAATTTCGACCCAAAAATGGGTGGTCAGGTTTAAATGTCAGATTATTTTAGAGGGAAAACCATGGACAAAGAGCCAATCCACGTGAAAATCGGTTGAGTTTTGGCTGAGGGGAGGGAAATATTGGCCCATGTCTATATATGAATTCTAGGGGTAAGACTTTGACATGAATTTCGACCCAAAAATGGGTACTCAGGTTTAAATGCCAGATTATTTTAGAGGGAAAACCATGAACAAAGAGCCAAACCTCGTGAAAATCGGTTGAGTTTTGGCCGAGTTACGGGGGAGGGAAATATTGGCCCATGTCTTTATATGAATCCTAGGGGTAACATTTTGACATGAATTTCGACCCAAAAATGGGTACCCAGGTTTAAATGCCAGATTATTTTAGAGGGAAAACCATGAACAAAGAGCCAAACCTCGTAAAAATCGGTTGAGTTTTGGCCGAGTTATGGGGGAGGGAAATATTGGCCCATGTCTATATACGAATCCTAGGGGTAAGATTTTGACATGAATTTCGACCCAAAAATGGGTGGTCAGGTTTAAATGCCAGATTATTTTAGAGGGAAAACCATGAACAAAGAGCCAAACCTCGTGCAAATCGGTTGAGTTTTGGCCGAGTTATGGGGGAGGGAATTATTGGCCCATGTCTATATATGAATCCTAGGGGTAAGATTTTGACATGAATTTCGACCCAAAAATGGGTGGTCAGGTTTAAATTCCAGATTATTTTATAGGGAAAACCATGAACAAAGAGCCAAACCTCGTGAAAATCGGTTGAGTTTGGCCGAGTTATGGGGGAGGGAAATATTGGCCCATGTCGATATACGAATCCTAGGGGTAAGATTTTGACATGAATTTCGACCCAAAAATGGGTGGTCAGGTTTAAATGCCAGATTATTTTAGAGGGAAAACCATGAACAAAGAGCCAAACCTCGTGCAAATCGGTTGAGTTTTGGCCGAGTTATGGGGGAGGGAAATATTGGTCCATGTCTATATACGAATACTAGGGGTAAGATTTTGACATGAATTTAGACCCAAAAATGGGTAGTCAGGTTTAAATGCCAGATTATTTTAGAGGAAAAACCATGAACAAAGAGCCAACCTCGTGAAAATCGGTTGAGTTTTGGCCGAGTTATGGGGGAGGGAAATATTGGCCCATGTCTATATACGAATCCTAGGGGTAAGATTTTGACATGAATTTCGACCCAAAAATGGGTACTCAGGTTTAAATGCCAGATTATTTTAGAGGGAAAACCATGAACAAAGAGCCAAACCTCGTGAAAATCGGTGGAGTTTTGGCCGAGTTATGGGGGAGGGAAATATTGGCCCATGTCTATATACGAATCCTAGGGGTAAGATTTTGACATGAATTTCGACCCAAAAATGGGTGGTCAGGTTTAAATGCCAGATTATTTTAGAGGGAAAACCATGAACAAAGAGCCAAACCTCGTAAAAATCGGTGGAGTTTTGGCCGAGTTATGGAGGAGGGAAATTTGGACTTATGTCTATAGAGGATATTTGAGGGACAAAAACATATAAGACAATTTGCACCTCTTATCGGGGACTTTGACACTTTTTAAATATGCTTTTTAATGCATAATAGAACAATTTATCGTGGAATTTAACACTGTTTTTTTGCTTGAATGTTTGCTTTCATGGCATAATCGAAATATTTCCAACCATATTAAACAAATCTTTTTCAGCTGATCTGAAGCCCAACTCGTTGCCTTTTTTTGTGGCCATTTTAACTTATTTGAATAAATAATCTATTTGATATCCCATGCGATAGAAAAAATGCTGTCCGATGCGTAAAAATGTTTTCATTTACTTTGTGCCCACATTTCGACCGCTGCAACCGCATTTGCAAACATTTTAAATACCTTTTTGCATTTTTGCCATTAGTTTTCATTTGATTGTAGTCCGTTTTTTTTTTGATTTTTTGTTTCGCAACATTTTTTTCGTGCGTGTTGCGGGCGGAGAACTTAGCAAAGATTTCGTTTGTCTAGATTTATTTGATTTCATTTGGAGCGAACTTTTCCAATTTTGCAGCCGCTTCATCTCCAGCTATCTATATCAAAAATTTCAATTTAGTTTATTTCCCCATTTCTCTTGCTCTTGCTGTTGTTGTTATTTTCGGCTGTTGGCCATGTCTCTGTGCGGCGGCATTTTATTAAATAATAAAAATTCTAATTAAAATTTTGTATGTCATGGCGTGGGCGAGAAAAAAAAACTTGCCTTTGCATTGATTGAACGTGATTTAATGATTTTCTCACAGCAACCGCAAAAGTAAATAGCAAATATTTACTTTAAACATCCTGCTCGGGCACCTCGGCGCGCGCGTGGCTCGTGCTGCATTTCAATAAAACAATCAGCTGTCAAAAAAAATATATAAACAGGACGGGACGCGAAGGGGAAGAGACGGGACTTTGAGCTCGGTTTGGCCGCGGGGCCACCCAAAGTTGATTTGCATGTCATTAACAAGGCAGCCGTCAAATGGAACGAACTGCAGGCGACTAAAAATAAATTCCCAGCCCGGACCCGGGCCCTCGCCGTGGTGGGTTTTTCCTGCGGTCCGTTCGGTAAACAAGCTGCCACTAAAAATATCACATGTCCTGCGGCAAATGCAATCGCTGCACAACTAATTAGTCCCCGAGAGCATGATAGCATTTGGATCCATTCTCAATATTCAATTCATCAAAAATAAAAATGAAAAGGTTGTGTGTGGGAAATGCTGTGAACATTTCGGGCCACGCCTCACAAAGAGGGGCAAGAAAAATGTTTCTGCTGGTTGCATTTTAATTTGGCTGTTTTTGATTTTCCCATGAAATCGTAGCTGGGCTTAATTGTGTATTGTTTGTGTGTGTGTGGAAAAACAATGCACACAAATTATAAACCAAAATATGTGTATTCAAAAATGGGAAGCAATAACAATTAATATGACATTAAATTGTATGCTTATTTATTTAAGGCGACAAATAATGTGAAGAAAAACTCATTAATCTTCAAACTTTGGTTTGGTTTAGGGGAAGTATGGGAAGCTTAAGATCTAGAAAGCGTCGTGACTGAGAGGCTTAACTATTCAAAAGGTAACCTTTAAGTAAAATATTCGGAGTTTCAGAATGTATGCACAACTGTGGACATTCTTAGATATCACCCATGCCAAATGCAGGGTCTCCAGCTCTTCGAAGCTCAAAGTCAAGTCGTTATCAGGATGCAAATATGGCAAGCTATTATTCAAGCCATATTCCCAAATACTAAGTCCACGATTTTAAAGTCCAGCAAGATCATGGAAGCTTTTTGGTATATTTCTTGGAAAATCTGACATCAATAACTGTCCAAGAGCTAACTTTGAATACCTCAATAAGCCGAAGTACCAGCATGTATCTATGAAAAATCAAAGCTCATTCCACAAGCTGCAGCTCCGGGCTTTTGCAAATGTAAACAGAGCGGCGACTGCTGAAAGTCGGCCCCTCCTGAGAGGGGCGAGTTGTAAGTGTAACCAAGGATTATTTGTACTCGGATACGTTTCGGGGTATGCGGATGCATCCGTGTATCTGCAGTAGATGTTGATGCTGGCTGCAGCAGCAGTTGGCGGCAGCTGCAACTCAACTGCAAGTTGTTGCGGTTGCAGCCAGGCTCAAATCCCAACAAAATTATTAATATGACTTTAGGTGCCGAGTTCAGGCGCGGCTCCTCCCACTGCTGCTGCTGCTGTTGCTGCTGCTGTTGCCAGGGTTGCCAAGTTAACCGACAATGCAGCCGACAGACCTCAATGTATGTCTGCTGGATGCATGACCCCTCCCTCCCCGCCTCTCTCTATCAACTCATGCCTGTGCCAGCTTCTGGCCAAATGATGTCTAAGCCTTGAATGCAGGCCCGCCCCCTTGCTCCTTGGCTCTTTTAAATAACTGTGTGTGGGTCGGTGTGTGTGTTTGGGTGTGTGTTGCACGACGAAAAATTATCTTAGCAGGCTGCCATTGCCATGTGCATTTGCTGCCTGTTGTCGGCTTTCTGCTAGATACATACACTCAGCAAAAAAAGAAGCTGTTCTTAATTATAGTAAGACTTTAAAAATTGATCGTTGATTAATAATATTAACTAATAGGTGCAATATAAGTACATGCATAAAGGCTTAGCTTGCCGGATGGACTTTCCTTTTGGAGAAATCTACCCCAAAGAAGCAAAATGCCGTTCAATCTTTACAAGGGAAGCTTTAACAAGAACGGAGCTATATAAAGAAGAAAGATTATATAGATAATTGATATATATATTCATGTTCCGGAAGCCACATATCAAGGCGACTCTTGCTCTTAAAACTTGCGAGATTTGCTCAAAGAACACAATTTCGATATCGACTTTGTTCGATTACTTTTGAACGAGAAAAGTTATCGACTATCGGAAACACACTCATACTGAGCGGGCACAAGGAGGTCCTTCATTCCAAATTTCCACGTTTCTAGCTCTTAAAGGTTTTGAGATTGACGCGTTTTACGGACAGGCGAACAGACATGGCTATATCGATTGATGTATCTAATGCTGATGCTGATCAAGAATATATTTCCTTTAGGGGGTAGGAGATGCTGTTACATATATGCCGTCATATATATGTACTTCCCCTTCTTCATACACGGACATCTATTTTGAGTTTATATGCACCTGCTTGACTATTTCGTCGAGTGTATACAGTGCATCGGATTCAACAGTAAATTGTGTGCACATTATTTAGTTGTTAGGGCGGTCGGCGTCTTTGTCTGTGCAACGATTTGGTTATCTTCTGTGGCTGTGCTCTTGGATTAGGCCAACAAAAACACAACCAAAATGCACACAAGCTGAGCGCTAGGTACCAGGCCACGCCCACAATACCCTGACCAACTGTGTGTAGCTGTGTTTGGCTGTGTGTGTGTGTGTGTGGGTGTCGGTTCGCCTAGGTGCACGACATCCTATCTGCCGTGTGCTCCCCCATTTCTTCCCCATTTCTCGCCCATTTCTCGCCCATTTCTCCGGTCTATAACCAGGTTACGCATTGTGCTGCGAATTTCTTTTTTAGCGTTCTTCGCCCTCAACAAGTTTATCGCAGAGTCAACTCCAACTCTAATTTACATAACCACGCAAATTAGTTTTGCGTCTGCTGCAGTTTTTATCAGCAACAACAACTGGCCCCCCCCTCCTCCACACCCCTTCCCCAACTTTGTCACGGCTGTTGGCTGCTGCTGCCGGGCACCACCCCCTCCCCCCTTGATTCTACTCCCCTCCCAACTTAAATTTAGTTGCCAAAGTTATTTAAACTTTTTTTTAACCGCCACAATTTTTTTTTTTAGTTTTTTTTTGTATTATTTCTCTACCTTATTTTGCACTTTCCCAAAAATGAATTTCACTAACTTTTTGGCCAGCGCTCTTTGCCAGCATCTGTATAGACACACACACACACACACCTACACACACACACACACACCTACACACACACCTACACATACTCAAGCCCTGCTTGTCTAGCAGTTAAGACAACAATTCATTTAACATTGAAGCGCAATTTGTGATTTTTTTTCTACTGTTTTTTGTAACAAAGTTTTTGCTAATGGCTCATGTGCACAGTGGAAAACCTTATTACGAAGCGCAACTTCTATGCAAATGTTGCCTAAAATAATCATCGAAAAATAAACCAAACGTGGGTTGAGATATATTTAAGTGAGGCAGGCAGACAATTGAGGAGGGATCTGGCCTAGAATGTGCGTGGATAGGTGGATATGGATATGGATGTAGGAGTTTTTAGAGACCTTTAACTTAAGAGCTGGCTTGATAGCTTCTGAATATCCCTATTCCATTATCTATCTGTACATGCAGAGCTTGCTATAGTCGAGTTATGCATAAGAAAAGCAAGTCTCATAACAAATACTTATCAATATTTAAGAAATGCGTGAAGAAATAGGGGAAAACTTGATAAACGCGTTCTGTGCTATGCGCACAAGAAATCTATAGCGAAAGTGAACATACCCTAATAGAGCTTATCAAATAAACTTCGTCAGCAGCGGCATCCAAGCGCGGTCGCCAGGATCCTGGCTGACCACATCACAGACAGCCGCCTCTTGAGACTACACCCCGGCGACCTACTTATTGGGCGAATCATTTAAATACCTCCTTTCCCTTCTTTTTTAATAGCCCCTTTGCTAATACTTATGCTTGAAACTATATGTTTTCCCCTTATTCATTGGTTTGGTTGAGATCAGGTAGAATCCGATCGATTCCAGCAGAAAATAAAACAAACTAAATTGAAAAACAAACTCTGTCAGATAGAGATATCGAAGAGAGTCTTAATATGTTACACGTCTGTTAAGTAACAGAGGATATGTTAACGGGAGCTATCGATATCAGAGCTGTGAGTTGGGTTCGAGCTTTTCCAGCGACAACATGCGTGTGATCCCATTGACTACTCGAAGTATGGAAATGTGTCTAGTCAATAAACGCTAATGTATTCAGATATTAAGCTAAAAGAGGTTAGCATGATATCAGATGATGTCTCTACAATATGGATCCCTAGACATGCATATATGCCAGCATAGGCCTGCAATATATTTTGATCATATCCAAACAATGTTAGTAGATGGATTCCTCTAATCAAGTTTCCATATTCTGAGGTAACTTTAAACTAAAGACACACAAATCAAGGGCTTCCCCTTTCTTCACAATAAGCTAGCAATAAATATGCCTAATAATAGATAATTGAACCACTGTGCTTTGGGGCTAACCATTGTTTTAATGTTTGCCAAGTTTTATATGGGTTTATTAAAGGCTTCCCTTAACTGGCTAACGGACTGGTTGGCCGCCTGTCGGACTGACTGGCTGGCTGGTTGGCTGGGAGACCGTACGAGTAGCTGCTGTTGGACTGGCCCCCGTGTTGGCCGTGGCCCGGCTGATTGGCAGCTGAGAAAGTTTATTTTGTTAATGGGACGGCGGCAACAAACTATTGGCCATGCTGGGGCTTCTGTTTTGGACAGCGTGGCTAATTGAATTTTTTATATAAATTATACAAGCATAAACAGATACAGCTGACAGAAGCTGGCACTACAGATACCCATTGGTAGCGGGCAAATACATACATTCTTTCGAGTGCTTTGTCGCTTAACCTTAACCGAGTTCTTGTTTTCTCTGTACTTTCGTTGGCAACTTTTAAATGGAATCGCTTCCTGCAATTTCGCAAGCGAGTTGACTAAGGCGGAAAAAAATCAGCCAGCGACGGTCGGAAGTTATTTTTGGCTACGTGCAACGTGCAACAGCAAATGTTGCAAATTGAAAGAAAAGCTCGACTTGAGTCGGGCGTTGGGCGTTGCGGTTGGCCCTGCCCCGCCCTGCTCCGACCGACGCCCATATGCTTTTGTTCGGGGCTTTTCCAAAATTTTTCCCTTCTTTTTGCGCACATTTTTTCTTCTTTCTGGTTTATATTATTTCTCTTCTTTTTTTGCGGCGCGCTGCATTCTAAGCGATTTTCTGCGATTCGCTGCAAGTTTTTGCCGCTGCACATGTGTGTGCCTGTATGTGTGTGTTTGGTTGTGTGTGTTTGGGTGTGTGTGTGTGTGGCGGGGCTTGTACTTAAAGTTGTCTATTTGCTAGTTGTTGTTAGTGTCCTGATTCTGATTCCGATTCTGATTCTGTTTCTGCCCCTACCCCCTCTGCCTCACCCTACCCCTTCCCCTCCTTCACTCTGTTTGTGTGCCAAGAGCTGCATTGAAAATGAAAATGTTCGCACAGTTTTCCGCACAGTTGCATTTTCACTATGCAGCTCGGCGCGGCTCAGTTACTTGATACAGTTTCTGCTCGAAGCCTTCGCCCCGGCCCCCGCCTCGTCCCAGGGCCCCTACCCGCGGGGCGGGGCACCCTTCTCCACCCATCTAGCATGCTTTTTTAGCTTTTTGTGTGTCGCCTTTGGCAATGTTTTTTTATTTGTACCATTCATGTTGCTGTTGCTGCTGCTGCTGCTGTTGTTGTTGTTGTTGTTTGTCTCATCTAGTCAGTCGTGCGCTTTTGTGCTTTCTACTTATTTTAAATGCGTTATCTGATTTTTTTTCGCCTCGCCTCATGCAGCATTCAAAAGCACGAAGCAAAGAGTTAAAAGTTGAGATTTTAGATGTTTCATCGGTTTTGGTTTTGTGGCGCACATCAAGGATAACAGCTGAACTCTTGAAAGAGACCATTAGGACACTCATTTGGAGCTTTAGAATAATTATGACTAACCGAATAGCATTAACGGGCAATGCAATAAGTACTTTTCATAAGGGAAACTCTATGGGAAACTCCCCCTTCAACTCAATTTCCCCTCACCCCTTGCCCGTCTAAGGCTAAGCCCGCAATTAGCTCACAAACATGAAGCTGCATCAATCACACAAAGCAGCCTTTCCGAAAGCTGCAATGGCATCTGAAGAGAAGATGAAAAAAAAAGTAACATACAAATACAAACTACCATTGATGGCCGTGCCACGCCCCCCGCCCGGGCACTTTGTGCCACCCTGTTAATCCGGCAAGCGCATTTGCCAGCGTCATTCATGCAGCTAATTTGATTTTTTCCCTCTTCAGACAGAGTCTGGCGCTTCGAGGAAAATATTTTCATTAGACATTTTGTAAATATGAGCAGCTTACTGTGCGCAGATTGCCAGCTCAGAGGCAATGAGAAATCAAGCCAAGGATGCCGCATCTAAGCAAGCTGCCCATTGATGTTGACTTGACGATGACGATGACAAGACATTGACTAGACTCGACTCTCAAATGACAGTCGAATGACTTCATGTTTCATTCCAGCAGCAGCAATAACATCAAACGACAAAATAAACATGCTGAAACTTGAATGCTCTCTCACTATGTTGGCTTTCTATTCAAAACTTTTGATTCCCTCCAACTTCCCATAAGGTATTAAGCAAAGCTCCATATGGAACTTTACTTTAGTCCCAAAAGGCAGCTCCTACAAGAAATGTAACCTCTTAACTCTTATGGTTTTTGCTGTACGTGTATCTTCAATCAATCAGTCAGTCAATGTCAATCAAAATAGGTTTAGATTTGTCTAATAAAGCAAAAGTTTCTTTATATCAAAATATATCCAAAAAGTTGTAGGCCTTGTGCTATAAGTCAGTCAGTCATTCAGTCAGTCAGTCAATCAATCAGCATAAAAAGTTGTTGCTGTATTGCATTAAAGGAATATTATGTATATATTTTGAACAATCGTTGCTTTACTTATGCTGTACATTGACCATCAATCAGTTAGTCAATCAATCAGCTTAATAAATATTTGATCTATTAGAATAACGACTAAAAAAATGATATGTCAGTCAATCAATCAGTGTAATATCAATCAATGTCAATCAAGAATAAGATATAATGAAATGGTCTGTTGAACATCAATCAATCAGTCAATCATTGACAGAAAACTTTAATACTGAAATACAATCTTCTGATTGTGCGTCAATCAATCAGTCAATCATTCAGCACAAATTGTAGACTGTACTTTGTTTAACTTTTATTAAACTTAACTTTATTCAAATTTATCCACCATTCAATCAATCAGTCAATCATCGCTAACTGAAGTATATATGAAAATAGGTTACCAATCAATCAGTTAATCAATCAGAGCATATTGTAGAATATGTAAAAAAAGATATCAATCATTTGTTCATTTACTTCAAGTTATAAACTACTTAATTGGCATTTCTTTATCTATCAATCAGTCAATCAATCAGCACAAATTGTAGTATATATGAATACAACTCTTTTATTTATTAAGCTCTAATTAATAGCCATTTTTATGCACATTTTTATTTGTATCCATACATATTGCAAATTGAATAAGCTTTTCGAAGCATCCTCATAGACTTTAAATCCTTGCACAAGTGCGGCAATCTAACTGAAGTACATCAATGTTTTTTCATTGCAGCTCTAACGACACCCAGGCGAGTGTGTGTGGAAAAAGGAAAAGGGTAAGTCTCTGGTGTAAAGATGCACAGTTGTGCTTATAGTTTAGGTTGCAAGTGCTTATCGGGGGCCAGTTTGTCGGCGAGCTCGGAACAACGAACAACTGTTGCCTTTGCTTTTAATTAGCACGTGGAAGGAAGGCTGTCAAACAATCAACTTGGCAGCTGAGTTTCGGAGTTTCTGAGTTTCGGCTAGGTATTTTCATAATTAAATGAAAATTTTCCAGTAATTTTTCGAGCGTAAATACAAAAGGCAATCCTTACGCTCGCCATGTTTAACAGGGGTGTGTGTGTGTGTGTGTGTGTGTGGGAATATTTTTGAGATTTTGCACGTGTTTTGCGCTTTGCCGTACTTGTTCTTACGAATTCGTAAATATTCATTACATTTGTGTATTGTTGCAAGGTTTTTCATTTTTATTCGTTTATTCTCGTTTTTTCGTTTTTTCGCTTTTTCATTTTAATTCAAATTTCTGTTCGCTACGCACTTGAAGATATTTGCATAAGGCTGGCAGGCAACGACTCAGGGAAGTACGCGTACAATAACTTGTTTTTCTGCATTGTTTACTTTTTAAACGGCGGCTGTTGCATTTTTAATTAGACAACGATTGACCTTCGGGGCATGAACTCAATGGCTGGGGGTACTTCCTGCCGCCGGCTTATGGATCATGCATGAACCACATCCTCCCACTTGCCCTGCTCAACTCTGTGGCTGGGAATGCAGCAGCTGGTTTGGCGCCTCAACTATTGACTCAGCCGCTCAGCTCAAATCTCAGAGCTCAGCGCTGGTGCTCTTTGAAACAAAGTCCCATTGAAAGCAGGCATTACAGACACTTGGCCAAAGGGAGAAGAGCAAATGAAGAAGCTGCTAACGCTCGCGGACTCGGCCATGGGCTCTGTGCGCCACGCTCATCAATGATATTAAACGAACTTAATCCTTTTACATGCTCCAGCTGGGCGCTTTTCACTACACTCAACGGCGATGTGGCCACCACCATCACCAAAGTCAGTTGGCAGCACGAGCGCATACACTGAGAGAAAATATCTAAGCGAGCTCGAAGAAGTTAAGATATTTTGAAAGAGGCTTTCGTGCGGGTGAACATTTCTTGTGCTTACTTAAGGGCATGAGACTCTGTAGCTTAGGTCTTTGAGCGTTGAACTAACAAACGAAAGGTCGCCGGTTCAAATCTGGCAGTCATTTTCTTTTTTAATGAATATCTATTCAATTTGTTATTGTGCTCAGATAATAAAACAATAACAAATGAAGAAATGAATTAAAATAAGAAGAAAATATCTTTTGTTTTCATTATTTTGTTAACCTCCAAGATTGCCATATGCAATCTTTGGCAGGCAGAACTCATTATCATGAGGATACAAAAGAAAAAGTGAAGAAAACTCTTACTTCAAGATCTTATCTAAGTTCAAATATGTTCTGTTTGGCTAATGTTCAATTATGTCACAATTGAAGTTTGGCTTTTACTTAAATTAAGAATATTCAAGTACAAAATGTACTCTCAACAAACTTTTGTGATTTCTATACCTTTCCCTTATTAATTTAAGCAGTCGCTTTTCTCTAAGTGCAGCACTTTGCTTTGTTTGGGGTTGCAATGGAGCCGCGACAAGCTTATATATTCTTTTGAATAAACGTGTGTGTGTATACGCGGGTGTGTGTGCGTGTGTGTGTGTGTGTGTGTGCATGATCCACAGCCACTCATAACTTTTTCCAGCGTCGCCATCGTTGCCGCCTTTGGTGACTGGCGAATGCGCTTGAAAAACTTTGTACAACTTTAAGCCGCTTACCAGCTTTGCGCTCTTAGCACGCGTCACGCCCCTGCCCCCTGCCCCTGCCCCTGCCACTGCCCCCTGTCCCCTGACAGACCACCCAGCCACCCACATGCCTACTCGTTTACAGCTAGTGGCATGCATCTTGGCCGGGCCTTTGCCTCACGTTGCATTGGTCAAATTCTTACTCATAGATTTCTGACGCTTGCCTCGCACTGAATGTGTGTGTTTGAGTGTGTGCGTGTGTGTGGGTGTGTGTGTGTGTGTGCTTTTCCATTAATTTTATTGAATTGTGAGTGCGCTGTTTTCTTTATTTTCATATCCTTCTTTCTTTCTTTTTTTGTTATTTTGGTTTATGCACGTGACCGTGGACGCGACATAAAGAAATGTGCAAAAAATTCAATTAACCAACTCGTTCAGCGCAGCCGCAGACCAAAAAAAAAAAGAGACTTTCGTTTTTGTCTTTTGGCTTTAATTGAAATATTTGTAAATAGCGCCAAATTAAGAAGTGAATCAAAAGTGAATCTAAAGCATAGACAAAGCCAGTTTGCCCAAAGCTGCGAGGAAGTTTTTGTTTCTTGCCAAGATTGATGTTAGATATATAAAAGAAAAGATCACAGATCAGAGAATTTAGCTGCTTAAGCTAGTTTAGTTAGCTCAACAGTTTTCTGGAAAATCCAGGAGAATTTAGTTTCATTTCATTCTGTCTGCAGAAAGAAACTTTGTCAAAGTTCTTGACGATAAGTCAATGAATGCCATTCCAGGGAAATATTGCTGAGAAAACATAGTCAAAAATGCTTTATGGGGCTTATATATAACCGGTTTATATCATATCTGCTAGAAAATGAATCTCTTCTTAAATTTAAAGTCCACTTTACAACTTGTTTAATTGTTTTCGAATGACACTTAAAAGCCAACACAGACTGAGACTCAAACTCAATATTTTTCACACTCACAAATGTGCCCCAAGAGCGCATAACTCTTTGAACATATCTATGTGTATGTGTGTGTGTTGGTGTGTGGGTGTGTGTGGTCCAAAAGCAAATTCTACACATGCCGCACATTGTTCGGCAGCCTTTTTTCCGCTTTGATTTATTGGCATCCTTAGGCCAACCGCCTTAAATATTTTGCCCAAACTCGCCCAGGCCAAGGCGCAAAACTGACTCGACTCGAACGGGAGCGGGGGCGGCAGAGGTGAGGGTTAGAGGTTTGTTTGCTGTTGACCGGTTGCTTGGTCGGGTCGTATCGGTTGGCTGTCCAAATCACGCTTATTGAATTTCGTTTTAGATTTTCCCTTTATTATTAATAGCCTCACACTTCAAGCAACGCACTTAAAACCAGCCAGAGAGAGAGAGAGAGAAGAGGGAGAGAGAGAGAGAGCGAGAGAGGGAGAGAGAGAGTGAGAGGAAGAGGGGGAGGGGGAGAGGCATCTTTAAATGCTGGCATACTTATTTGGGGGCCCCGAAATATATTCGGTAAGTGGCCAAAACATTTTGCCTCGCTGTCAAAAGAAATATTTTAAATCATTTTCAGTTTTCTTTTGGCCCATTTCAACTCTCGCAAATCCCGCTGTGGCCCATATATAATAATATTCCTTCTGTGCCTGCTTAGCGGAATCTGTGGGTGAAGGGTGGAGGGGGCGTGGCTTTTTTGTGGGGCGGCGATTTTGGTGTGCCAACCCGGGGCAGATGGTTTTTATTAAACATTTTATGATAAGCACACACAAACACACACACACACAGACACACGTGTGCGTTTTTATATCCTGTAACCATTGGATATATTGGATATAGGTAGGCAGGGTATGATGGCCTTGAGGAGATGTATGTTGCAGGCAGAAAGTAGATTCTACGCGCCAGATCTAGGCATGTATGACTATCTGTCTGTCTATCTGTCCCTCTTGCCCTTTAATGTGAAAGTATATTCCTTTCCTTGACAATCGATATCCCGTTTTTTGACCACATCTCAGAGCTAAAACGAGCTAGAATTAGAGCTTTGGTATTCATGCCTTTGTATGTTATACCTGCTTCTAAAATATGTCACTTTTTGGATATCTCTTCCTGTTCAATTTGCTAAGGAGGCGGCGAGGAAGAAAAGGGGACCTACCTTGAGTGGAGCGGCCAAAAGAAGAAGCACAGCTAAAGCATTTTGTTTGTACTGTATTCGTTTGACTGCAGCCTGTCGCTCTGCTGAGGGTACCTTCTAGTCAAGCACTTCCCGCCAGAGCATTTCTAACTTGTTTTCCTTTGTTGCCGCCGTGTGGCTTGTCCATTGATTTGGATGCCAGCCACAGTTGCCGCATAAGAAACGATTTATTTTATGTTTTTCTTGTTCATTTTCGGGGGGGAGGCAGATAGCCGGGCGCATTGCTTTGAAGTTGTCTTGGCTCCTGAAATTTGAGCTTTAGTTATGGGCACTCAGTTACTTAGCTCGGACCAGCCAGGAGCTAAGCGGCAGCCTTGTGGGCTGTGGCATTAGCTGACGGCAGATGGTTTTCCTTCGCCAGCTTCATTGGAGCACTTAAAGTCAGTCAACAGCAGACGCCGCGAAATGCGTGCCACTTGTTTTCCAATTAAACATCAGCAACAGGTGAGTCACGCCCCCTTTTGGAGCGCGTTTCGCCCTTTCGCTGGCTGCGAAAATGCAATTTAATGCAATAAGCGAACAACCAAAAAAGCCTCAAGAAAATGTCGGAGCACGCACACAACGTTGAAAAGTCATTAAGTACAAATGACGTTGTCGAATGGAGCAAGAAGGCCCCAATTGGGCAGGGCACGACTAGGAGATACCCTGGATAATCTCAAGCTTTTGTGGATGCCGGGATCGATGTGGTTACCAAAACAGACAGAGGGTCAAAGCAAGCCTGACTCTGCTCTTCGTTCAGATTAAGAATCAATATGACATACTTTGTATGCCAGGCAAGCCTCGTTCTGCATGTAATATACATTCACATTATACCCTCTTAACCCATTTACAATGGGTGCGAGGTATATAAAGCAAAGGCGACAGACGCAGGCCCAGGCCCAGGCAAGACAGCCAGGCCTGGAGCCGCAGTTTGCAGTAATTGCACCACGTTTGAGCGCAGCTAACTGCATATTGAGACACACCTCCCCCGTCCCCCTTAAACGTGTGTGTGTGTGTGGACTTGTGGGCGCATTGGTTGGATGCCTGTAGAGCGCTCAGTTTGCATTATTTATGACAAAGTGAGCCCGATTAATCCGCACTCAATGGCGAGGCGGTTGCCAATGGCGGAACACAAAAACCCATCCAAAAGCCAGTTGCTGTTTTTAGGAGTTGTTCACTTGGCAGGATTGGGAACCAGTTCGAAGCAGCGCAGGCAGCAGGCAGCGAGCAGAGAATACCTTAAAAGGTTTACCTCATCAGTTGAGTGTGGTTTTGTGCTCTGCTCTCAAAGGCAGCCCGATTGAGGAAACAACTCGACTCTGATCTGTTTCTTCCATTAGTCAACTAATTCAAAAGAGCTTTCAGTCAAAAACAAATTGTTTGTGCATCGGTTTATAGTTGGAATCAATACGTACGATATCTTTTGTGGAATGTTTGACAAAGACTGACTTTAAGGTAGAAGCTGTGTGGAATATGGCTAGATGTGACCCGTAGTTCGTCTAATAGGGTTAAGGCTTAAAGAAGGAAAGGTAACCTTCAACAAACCAAAGCTTTCACGAACAGGGGGACGAACCTATGCAAGGTATTATGACAAAAGCTTCAAGGGTGAGCGAATAGTTTGCATAGATAAACAGAAACTCAGAGGGACATATATCGACGGGGCTTTTCATGCTACTCACGACTATTTATATATAGTTTTTAAGCTCGCAAAAGTCCCCTTCTCTGCGTTGCACGCTCCATAATATCTTCTTGCATGGCTGGCGGGCATCTAGCTTCTAGCTTATTCCACTTTTATGATGGTTCCATTAACAGCTGCTCTTCAGCCCTGGAACAGAATTTTAGCTTTCGTCGTCATAGGCACAAGGCGTCGCAGTCTGTACGTGTGTGTGTGTGCGTGTGTGCCTGCGTGTGTGTGGGGGTGTGGGTGTGTGTACTTTGCTTTTATTCACTTCATGCAATTTAATATTATACGAGCTTCTCCTCTTCGTTATCGTTATCGTCTCCGTTGTCGTCGATGTGCTGTGCACTTCACTGAAGGCATAAATAATCTGTTGCCGTTGCATGTGGCACCAACTGCATGTGTTGGTGTGTGTGTGTGAGTGTGTGGGCGTGGCTGTGCGTCCTTGCATGCCGCCAATTGCTTGATGATAAACCATGCATAATTAATTTAAATTTAAGCAACACGGGCGATAATTTCTTAATGAAAATTTATACGCAAATTGTGGACTCTCTCCCCCCTCCCTCCACCGACGTCACAGAGGGTGGCCTAAAACGCGTCGGACATTGGCTGCCCGAATCAATTAGGCACCTTTAATGTTAATCGCTTCATATATCACGGCCAAAAAAGCAACAGCCGACAACAAAAGACAGCCCGAAAAGGGTCGATGACAGGCCGGAAGTGAAAATGGAAATGAAAATGAAAATGGAAGAAAAAAGGGAAAAGAAAAGCCGCACGCGACGTTTTACGCGCTAATGAAGAACGCGCCGCAGTGCAACAAAAGGCGCAAAAGCCAGACGAAAAGCTGAGCCGCAGTGTTAGGAAGCGATAAACAGATTAAAGTGCACACATGCAAAAGGGGGAGGGGCGAGGCAAGAGGGCGTTAATTCACACACACGCACACACACACACACACACACAAATGGCTTGAATGCCGCGCAGCATGTGGGCCCCAGCCAATTGGTAATAGAAAATCGGATCAGATTAGATTTAATGCGGCGACTGCTAATTTTCGGCTGATTTTTCATGGCTATAGAAAAGTTGTGCGCCTTGGCGCCATCGTCGACATCGACATGGCCATCTCTCCAGCGCCAACGCCAGCGCCAGGCCTCCGGCTCCAGGCCAACGAGCTGTCAGCGGCAATACGCCGGCAATGACAGCTAAACAAATGACAGACACCCCGACGGGCACACGGAGGGGTAGGCGGGGCGGGGGCAACGGGGTTGGCAAGCGGGAGAAAAGGGAAGAAAGGGAATTGGGATGCGGATTGAGATTGGGAATGGAACTGACAGCGGGCGCGGCTGAAGCTGCAGGCTCTCAAAACACACGCACACACATAGAAAAGAAGCAAGTAGGAGTGATAAGGTTCTGAATGCCCGACTATGAGATACCCTACAGCCAGCACCCAGCTGCAGTTACACGCATTCTAGCTTCTTCTTCTCATTCGCACACACATTTCTACCCAAGAGCTCATTCAGTTGACGCAGCCGACGTGCTTGTTCTTTCTCCTTATACACGCATTTTTTGCTTTGCTCGGATCTTAGAGTCCGATCTTCATGGAATTATAAAGGCTGACCTGCAAAAGTGTGTAACTCGTTATACACAAGGTTCTAGCTTTAAAGTTGAATTTTTATCGATTTTGGGGAGAGGCGAAACATTTTTTGTCCCAGTTCATCGTCCAGATCGGGAATATATATTTTGCAAAGTCAAAGAACCCTTCTTCTGTTACATGCCATTTGACAAAAACTTTATACCCTTTCAACCCATTTTCAAGGGTTACAGGGTATAAAAAACACCCATACTCATGAGAATACATTCAGAGAAATATTCGTGAGCTTCGCACTCAAATTAAGTACAACAGTTGTCATAATCCAGCTAAAGTCGCAACTCAATTCGTAATTGCAGACCTTTTTCTCTTGAAAAATGCTCAAATACCAGACTTAAGTCGAGTACTCAATTTAAAAGCTTTTCCTGAGAAAGTCTTACGCTTATTTCAATTACTCGAATTCTTGTTAAATGTATTTTCGTCTTAATCCTTTTCTCTTATTCTTATTTATATACCATTTGTACTACAAATATATCTATATCTAAATCAGCATTAATTTTTTCTCATTTAGACACATTCACACTTATTTGTTGAGTTAGCCTTAATTTCTCTCAGTGCACAGCTAGATACACGCGCATTTATATGAGTGGGCGCACGGCGTCATCTACATTTCCGCTTCCGGCTGTTTATGCTAAAAGAATGGCGGATGCGTTGATGCCAGGCAGCTGACAACAACCGCCCTTCCTCCCCTGCTGCCCATCCCCTCCTTAAAAGCGACCCCCATCGCGCAGTTTTGGCCGAGGGACGCCTCTGCGTCCCGCAGCGCTGTCAGACGCCTTGGCTGCCACTTTTTGTGATGGGCATTTATCTTGTTCAGCCCCAAGGTTGGGTATTTGGGCACTGACATGTTATCGATAATACTGATTAATCGGATTTGTAAGTGTTGTAAAACACAATACTATAAGCAGCAGTCCTTGGGAATGCCACAAAGAGGCGCCTAATAAGTGTTGCTTGTTGTCCATTCGCCTAGTTCCTGTGAATACATTTTGTAGCCTGACATATCCTTAGATTGGGCAACAGGAAATGTATTGCGAGCATTAAGGGTATATATTCATGATCAGTATCAACACTTAGTTGCTTCTTTCTGAGTGTTGACTAGTCTCTTTGTTTTAACTTGGCTGAGATTCGACTTCTTTGCAAGGTATAAAAGATGGCCGGATCGAGACTTTATATTATACAGATGTCTGAGGAACTAATGAATGATATTTTATTGTTATAAATATAGAAATGGATCTTCTGGAGCCATGAAATTACAATAGGTTCTTTTAGTTTTAATACAGTTCATACATTCATTTCTTATTGATACAATAATACATTTTTCTCATCTTCTCTTCAACTAACTCTCTCTCTATTATCCTGTTAATATATCTTCTGTAACTTAACATTTGTCCAACATTTTATCGAATACAGCCTCTAATCGATATCTCCATCTGGCAGAGTTGCCAGCCCTACATAAATATATGCATAGGCTTGTGCGGCTTTACTTGAATATCGCAATTATTACAAAAATGCTTTCATTATAATTTAAGTGATTATTATATAATATTCTCACGACTATAAATAATATAAAGATTGTTTCTAGAGGGAGAGACAGAGAAAGAGAGAGAGAGAGAGAGAGAGAGAGAGAGAGAGAGGAAGAGAGAGATAGAGAGGGAGAGTTACATAGTAAACCGAGGTCTAACCCAGTTCCAGGTACGGAACTTCACAATTTAGCTCTAATTGATTGACTTTTGATATTTTATGAAGTCGATGAGACTACCAAAGGATGCATTAGCAAACGATTAACCTAGGCTCAGAAAATAGTAAATCCATACGCTACCCTAAGATTTGAACCAGCGTCTTTCCTTTTCAATTGCACAAATTACTTAAACTTATATATTTAGGTATAAAAGAGTATTTTGTTCATTCAGATATTTCATCAAATAGAGCTTTGAAAATCTTATCAACATAAGAATACAAATTTATATAGTTTCTCTAAGAGTCCTTCATAGTTAAGTTCTAGTAAGGGTATTCCAGCTTCAGTATATCGTAGTTAACAGTTTTTTCTTGTTTTCCCAACACACACACACACACATACGCACACACAATGCCACACACACACGCTAATACATATATGTATATCCTAATTATGCCTGAGACGCCCCGTTACGCACGTCATGCTGCGTTTCCGGGCCAAATTTCCATGGCCGTCGTCGTCGTCGTCGTCTCGTCTCGTCTTGGTTTCATTTACATGATGATGACATACAACATAAATAATTACACACACGCACAAAGAAGAAGAATTTGTTGTTGTTGCTGTTGCTCGTTTGCTTTCGCATATTTTTGATATTTAATTTTCATGTTTTTGTTATCAACCTTCCCATCGGAGACCAAAATAATGTGCTGTAAGTCGAGATGAGGTGGGTTTCCTTGGGATATAGGAGCTGGCTGCGCTGTCAAAGCTTTGCTTTCCTTTTGAGTGGGTTTTATTATGCTTTTTGGCGAAATCTTTACATATTTATGAGTCCGGAATTGCGATGGGACTCTTGTGTCTCTGCCCCGCGCACCTTGCCACACCTGTTCAGCTAATTGAAAACTATATTGTCAATGGCAATCACATCACGATGCCTTCTTCTTCCCCCCACCTGCCCATCAGCTATATGTTCTATCTGCGCCAGAAAATCTGTGAAAAGAACTTGGCTGGACACATGGCATAACCCGAGTGCATAATTCAATGCGCAAAAAGAAAATACGAAGAGCGGACTTTGGACATACTATAAAACGGCTTTGGATTCCGAGCATGAATTGTATCGCCAACAAATGGAGCAAAAGAAGTGCTAGAGCAAGGGAAGCAGTCGCAGTGGGGAGAGGCGCGGCTCATCTGAGCCGGAGAACCTTTCATCCCGTTTCAATGTGCCATTGCTTTGCCCAGTTGATCCTAATGTGCTGCTGTCAGAGCCTGTCGACGTCAGGCGGAACTCTTAAAGCGGCTATTTCGGGGATTAATGTCAATGTGAAAGGATTTCTCTAGTTTTTTATGTATGTATATAGATACCCTGTGTGCCTTGAAAATGGTTATTGCAAGGGTATATTGCGGTTGTTTGTCTGTATGCAACAGGCAGAGGAAGGCATCTTTGAGTCCATTTGAGTTTTCATTGCTCCCCCATACGCGAATCAAGGTCTCGATAACTGTGGATATAGACCAGAAATCGTGTATATTGGTATAGCCTGGCATACTCCCTCGTTATCTCCCACTTTCTCACAAAATCGATAAATATCGATATTTAGCCAACCTACTTGGAGCATAATTCGAATCAGGAATTCAGGAACTGGAGAACAATAATTCAAGCATTTTACACAAAAATTCAACTAAAATCAAGAATGAATATTCCATGAAGTGTGTTTCTATTCCGAGCAAAGGATATCTCCCAGTCGATGGCATTCTCTCGCTTGTTCTGTTTGCCTGATTTTGCTTCTTGCATGCATCGACGCCAAATGAGCTCCTAGCCTAGCTGACTCACACTAGCACACACACACACACACACACACACACAATAGCAGACTGAGAGAAATACTTTAGAGAAAATTGTACAGCAAAAAGTAAACAAACAAAAGGCGCAACCATGAAAAAGGACGAGCCCATTATGGATGGGCCGAAGCGCATGCAGAATGAGCTGAAGCAGGTGATGGAGCAAAAGGAGCTCAGCCAGCTGCAGCTGCTGGAGCCCGAGAAGAACAACATCTACAAGTGGACTGCACTGGTGATGCCTAATACGCCGCCGTACGACAAGGGCGCGTTTAAGTTGGAGATCGACTTCCCCAAGGAGTATCCTTTTCGGCCGCCCATTCTGCACATCAACACGAAGATCTATCATCCGAATATCAATGAGCGCGGCCAGGTCTGTCTGCCCATACTGGAGCCGGAGCACTGGAAGCCCACGTCGCGCATCGAGCACGTGCTGCAGGTGCTCATCGCGACCATTAACGATCCACAGCCCGATAATACCTACAACGAGCAGATATCCAGTCAATTTGTGAACGATCCGAAGAAATTCTATCGGATGGCCGAAGCCTGGGTCGAACGTTACAGCGAAAGTCGTCCCACGGAGGAGGATCTGAGGCGCATTGCCCGTCGCAAGAAGAAGGCGGCAATGCGTTAAATAGTCATGCAGTAAACGCAATTTCCTTCGAAACTTTTCCAGTGCATCCATTAAAGTTCGTGTTGAAATCGCAGCTCCAATTGAGATTCTCTTCTGGCTTTAAGCGTGCCTCTAGGCAGCTTTTCGACCCGCCTAATTGGCGGACTCCACATAAGCAACTAGGCCGCATTAAATAAGCCAAGATGCAGTCTACAAGCCAAGTCTAAAGTCCAATTGCCAATTGCCCAAGCTGCAGTCTAGCTGCGGGATAAATCATTTGACTCAAAACGGCGTCACGCGGCGCCCAGCGGCCATAGGCTAGAGGGGTGGTCAAGGGGTGTAAAGGAGGGGGTGGGGGAGGATTAGTTTCATCGTCATTGTCATTGTCAGCGGCATCATCAGCATCCACATCCACATCCTCATACACATCTTCATTCGCATCAGCAGCAGCCGCAGTCAGCTGTAGTTAGTTTTAGTAGTTTTTATACCCAGTACCTCTTGAAAATGTTTCAGTGAGGGTGTATTGCAATCGAGCGTATGTAACAGGTTCAAGACAAGCGCGTCAATCTCAGTGAATTAAAGAGGACTCCAATCGATAAATATCGATTTGAAGAGCTCCGGAAATCGATATTTATCGATAACTAGTTAATGGCTGACAGAAGCGAAAAGACACGGGCGGTGTCCGGAAAGTAATCTCTGCCTGCATAGATCTCTCATATTGCTCGGTTCGGCTTAGCTAAAGCTGAGAAGTTGTCTAAAGGCTGTGGCTAACTACAGGGTATTCGGGCGTCGTGAAGAGTCCCCTGTATCTCTTTCTCTCTCTCAATGCTTAGTCGGGCTCAGCTAAAGCTGAGTAAAGGCCATCTAACTTATGGCACTTCTTAAGCTCTTGGTCTCTTCTCTATACAGGGTATTTGTGCGTCGTGCATACTGGCCCAGTCGCATTTTAACTTGTTTTATAGTTGCGCTTAGGCGACGTAGCCTTAGCGTAGAAGCCGCTGTTGGACGCACGCGTCAGGGCCATATAAATTTTGCTGCCATGAATGAATCAACTTTACGAACTTGGACACATGCGGATCTGGTTTATGGGCCCACCCACAGACCAATCTCTGCGTGTGTTTTATGGTGGTTACTAATGTGCCTCTGTGTGGGTGTGTGTATGGGTGTGCGAGTGTTTGTGTGTGTGGGTGTGGGTGTGTGTGGTTGTGTGTGTGTTGATATGTGCGACTGAGTGACTGGCCCAACTTGAGCTTGTCAACGACATGTCCTGTGATGCCACCATAATTATCCTAAAGGCCACTCCCCTCCCTCTCCCTCTCCACCCGACCACCCACACACACACAGAGAGCGAGTCACAGTGCGAGCAAAAGATATTTGTATCTAGTTTCTTTGCTGGCTTTAGTGTCTGGCTTAATGCTGGTGTCCAGAGCAACCATTGTCCAGGCAGGAGATGGATTACCATGGTGCCGCCCACCAGCTGGGCAGGGCCGAGTGTGAGGGGGGACGGGAGCGTCGAGCGGGGACTGGTTTGTTTGGGAGGCGTGTGTCTTGTTAGAAATGCCTGCTGTCTGATTATTATCACCTTGCACAGCAGCAGAGTGTGGGAGAGGGGATGGAATGCAGTCATTGACACCAGTGCCACGCCCCCTTCCCCGCCTGTCACTGACAGTCCGACGTCCCAATTCAAAAGCGAGCAAATTAATCGCACTTTTTGATTAGCCAAACTGCAGCTGCAGCTCATCCGAGTCCGCAGTTTTTTTTCATGCCTCCGACTAGTTTTGAGCCTGAATGAAAACCGGACCCGGCAACCTGTGGCCGTTGCCTTGGTTATCCCACAGCCCGTCCAGGGCTGGCCTGGCCTCTTTTTCGGGGGCATAACTCATTAGCGCCTAATTACAGTCGGCGGCGGGTTTTAAATTAGTTTCGCGCAGCTCAACAAAAATCTTTGCCCATTTTCCTGATTAGATTTCGCCGTTTGTGCAGTGCTCGCGATGTGGTCAGCTTTTTAATGCCGACTAGTTCCGTTCATGGAAAATGTTTGCAAAACAGATTTGATCTTTTATATATAAACAATACCTTTTTCGTTAGTTGGATATAATTAAATGTAATACCCGGCTGACACACTCAGGTACACACACACACACATTTAATAGGTACAGACTTGAGCCCCGCATAATCCGTCTATTAGTCTTGAAATTTGCTTTCAGTCACGCTCGATGCACTTTCTTATAATCGCATAATCCTCGGCCAGGCTCAAATGCCAGATTTTTGTGCAATTGGAGCTAACAATTTAAGCCGCAATATCGATTTTCAGTTATGCATTATTTTGTGAGCTGCGAACGAATTTACGAGCTACATAAAACGTCCAGCTTATAAGCTGCATAATTTACATTTATGTATTTATTTATCTGTGGATTGATAAATAATTGCCCCCCCTCCCTCCCCCCTCCCCGTCATCCGACGAATTGTAAATTCATATTAAGTTGTATTCAATGGGGGCAAAGTGCTTGCAAGTAAATAAACCAGCTGCTGGCCAAGAGAGATAACTCACGCGATAAAGTGAGAAATGGGGGGAAATTGTGGAGCAATGTTGCCATTCATTGTTCGCCTTCTTCTTTCTGTTGTTGTTGTTGTGCAAACCAATAAAATCAATTAAAAGGCACTCAACATGCAAACAATTATATGCAAATTCATTTATACACGACTTCACACACACACGGACACGGACACGGCCACGGACACACACACACACACACACACATGCACTTAAGGCAAAGTCAAAGCGTGCAGAAAACGATTTTGTGCTCGTATTTGCATAAAAGCACAACAACAACTACAAAATAAACAAGCAAAAACTGCAAATAAATATATATAAATACACGAAAACGGGAGTGCGGGGGCGGCAGCAGCACGGCCAAAAGAAGCCCCAAAGTCCTGTGAAAGGCCAATGAAAAGCTATAGACGAATGTGCGTCAAAGCCAAAGGCTGTGGGCGGGCCGGTGCTTGAGTGGGGCGGGGAGGCGTGAAACTGAACCTGTTGCGCGCCGCAACAAACAACAACAATGCGCACACAAGCAACAAGCAACAACAACAGGAATAATGACAACAAAGAGCAAAATAAAAGGCGCCTCACGAAACGAAATGCAATTGAAACGAAACGAAATGGAAACAAAATTAAATTGAAATGAACTGCTCTCCCGGCCAGCAGCAAGGCAGAGCGCAATTGAAATGCAGCTGGCTGCAAATTGAATTGAAAGCATGCCTTCAACTTGAAAGCAAGAGAACAGCCGCAAAGAGCATTGAATATGCGCCGCGCAGGCGCAGGGAACAGAAGCGAAACGCAGACCAGCAACAGTTTATAGCTGCAGTACTTTTCGCAACATTGTGAAGTGAAACGTTGCTAAGAGCAAGAGCAACAATGTGAAACGAAACGCTTAACAGCTCAATTGTCCTCTGGCAGGGGTGGCAGCGCGCGTTCTCTCTCTCTTCGCTCTTGACGCGTTGCTGTTTGGCGCTCTTAACTGTGCTCGTTGCTTGCCTTCTGATTGTCGAGCCGAAGTCGCGCGCAGCGCGTTCGTACGCCGTCGGCATCGTGGCACGAGCGGCTGTTAAATGCCTGGCAGACTGGCAAGCAATCAGTTCGTATTTAACGCTCGTCGTGCACGCAACGTGTGAACCTCACAGCAGCAGCTTCAGCTCTGCGACCAGAACGAATGGGAAGCGAGCGAATAACGGCTGTCATTAGTCTTCGTTAGGCGGTCTTTGTGTCAACAACGTGTTGCTCCCAGTGTCTAGTGTATAGTATATGTCTGCTGGTTCGGTGCGTGTTGCTCGTTAGTCTCAGAACTGAGCTTCGACTGTTACCGTTAGTCGTTTATCACAACTGCAAAAACAGAAACAAAGTGTTGCATACTAAATAGCGCGTTTCACTCGAAGCTATTTCTCTGTGTGAGTGCGTGTTTTGTGTGTGTGCGCGCGTTTTGCAACACTGTGCAACAAGTTTGCAACTTTAAAGTGTGCCACAAATACAAAGTGCAAGTGTGAACTTTACTGAAGAGTGTTTGTTGAAAAGGGCATCCAGTCGGTCGGCGTTGCAAGTAAGTGCCCAAAGTTAAACAAAAGTTGAATATATGTACATATATCTGGTTTTTGGTGCAGCCTGCTTTTTGGCGCATTATTTGACGCTTTGTGGACGCGGCCGAAGCTGCGAGGCATGCAAATAATAAAATAAATGGGGGGAAAATGCGAAAATGGAACTCGTTGAAAAAGTGTGCTAAAAGCAAAAAAAAAACAAAAAAGGAATAAAAAAATATGCTCCTAGAGCAAAATAAACAACGAATTTTCTTGTTAACTATGCGGGGGCATTAAAACACTTGGAAAATTCTTGGAAAATGAAATGAAAAAATACAGATAGCGAGATTTCGGCGTGTTTGTCAAAGTTCTCTCTACAAATTAACTTTGACTAAATTCAATTTGTGCAAATCAAAAAGAAAAGCGAAAGCGAAACCCCAAATAGAACCCAAATGTAATTTAATGTGTACCCACTGTAAAGAGCTGTCCACTGACAAATTACACAAATTCCCTTTTTAAAACTCAACATTAAGCTGCGTCCTGGCTTCTCCTGGCTTGTCCTGGCTCGTCCTGGCTCGTCCTGGCTTCGTCCTGGCTTGTACGACTAAAAACCCCATCTAATAGACTGCGTATGCGAAATGCTCGGAGCCAAAAACTAAATCACTGTCAATGCGGTCGGAGATTCACAAGCCACACACACAGAGGACGGGGAGTGGGGTGTAGAGAGAAGTGGAGGGGGATAGTGAATCACAGTGAGCTGGAAACTATTGTTAGGCAATGATTTGCAATTTGTTTGAAAAATGCATTTACAACCGCAAAGACAAACAGAAGCAGACCAAACTGTGTTTGCCCCGCAACACAGCCAAGCCCCCCTCCATGCCACAGCCTCGGTCTGTGTCCCTGCCCCTTCCACACACGCACACACACATTCACACACACATATAAACATTCTGACTGGGCTTAGCCGTGAGCAAATAAAAAGCATAAGCAAACGCACATGCAGAAACAAGCTACAGCAGCAACATTTGCTGGCTACAAGTACAGTGAAGACTCCATAAACGAACCTCTAGACGGTCAATTAGAGTTCCCAACACAAAAGCCAACTTTCGCGTACAAAATTAGCTGATTTGGCCTCATTTCTCATTCAAGATACGAAATACTTAGCATACTTTTTTGTGCAGAATGAGAAAAAACAAGTGCATTTGTAAAAGATGTGACATTTCAAGACATTCAAAAATGTCATTCAGAAAAAATGTTGAAAATGTTTAAATAAATGACATTTTAATAGCAGAAAAAGTTTGAAGCAATTGTGTAGGAAAATTGTAAATCAAATTTGTGCGCAGATAATTTATAAGAAATAAAAATCTTTAAGAGAAATCATGGCAAGATTTCATGTTCTAGCTTTTAGTTTTCTCCTTCCCACACTGTTCACTCCAGCGAGCGTTCACTGTAGCTGCACACACACTCGCAAATAGTTTTGCATGCGTTTTAGCTAGCGAATTGCGCTTTGCGTATTTGCACTCACAACTCGAACTGAAAGCGAAAGCTGCAGTTGGAATAAATATCTTGAGTCCAATTGCAAATTGCATGGAATGGCAATGTTGAATGCGGCCGCAACGTCAATTGCTGGACAAACCCGGCAAAAAGTCGCGCGACAATTCTTGGCCAACTTTTGCTTTTAGTGTGTGCTCCACTTGCAGGCAAGTCCTCCCCTCCCCACGTCCCTCCTCCAACTGCACTCTTAGGCTGTTGTTTGTCGTATTTGCTTTGCAGAATGCGAGACTTTCATCTTTCTCTGCACCCCCCCGGATCTGGAAACAAGTGCTGCTGCGGTGAATTGCATGCAATTACATGCGAAATGCAAAATGTGTGCCAAAGTATCTGACAGATACTTAATGGCAGCCTGCAACAGTAGCAACAGCAGCAGCAGATACTGGCCACAAATGCCAATATTCATGCTGCCAATTTGCAGAAAAGCTTCTACTTGGAATGTATAAGAAATTTAGTTCCTACGAAAATGGGTCAGAAGTTGTTTTGAGAATAGAATTAAGCTAAAAATAACTTCAATTTGATTTCTTATAGCTTGAAGCTAACATTTGCTAACTTTCGCTCGCAAAAGGAAATGTTTCCTTTCTATTTGGAAACCATTTCAAGAAAACTAACTTAAATTAATATTTAAATTGAAGCTTAACTCGAGCAGCAAATGTTTGGGAATCCATTTCCATTTAAAGAAAACTAAAAGCAAATCCATTTTGCCTTTTCTTTTAGCTTAATAGAATAGAATTTAAGAGCTTTCTATTTATATTCGTGAATATTTGTGAATATTTGAGAGCTTTTATAGTTTGCAATTGCTTTAAATTAAAATCCAAAAGAAACTCAAAACAAGTAAGAATGCTCTAGTCGGGAGTGCACGACTTAAGGATACCCTGGACCCTCTTCTTTCAACTCCAAATGCAGATATATATACTATTCCAGAAGCTACATGTCAAGTTTGGTGATTTCGATTTCGATATTTATCGTATGCTTGAAAACGAGGCGAATTATCGATAATCGGAAACAGACTTGATCCGCGCATTGACTAGGATAACCTACAGCTAAGTGTTTGAAGTCTCTAGCTCTTGTAGGTTCTGAGAGCCTTGTGTTCAGACATAGGGATAGACGGACAGACGTACGGGCAGACGGACAGACGGACCGCCGGATGGACGGACGGACATGGCTTGATCGACTCGGCTATAGATGCTGATCAAGTATATATATACTTTATAGGGTGGGAGATGCTTCCTTCTGCCTGTTACATACATTTTGCACAAATACAATATACCCTCTTTACACATTTTCAATGGGTAACATTTTGTTTTCTCTCCATTTTGTTTATCTCTCGCTTTCGTTTGTCTTGAAAATGAAGACTTCTTAACCCGAACGTAAATGTTTGAGCATGTTAATAGCTTAAGGTTCTCAATAAAAACTCACTTAAATGTAAATGAAAACCTTTGCTTTTTGCATTTCATTAAGTTTCTTCTTTTCTTAAATGAATATTAAGCTCTCGCTTATTTCCAATATGCCTTAATCTAATATAGTATTAATCGAGTAAAGTCTCTCAAGGCCGAAATGCTGAGCACGAAGAAGAAGCGAATCTTTCTCCAAGTGAATTATTCATTTATTTAAATCATATTTTCCGCTTGGCCTAAAGCAAGTTCGTTAGTTCGAGCAACTTTCAGCGAGCATTCTATTGAACTGCAAAGTTATTTCTAGAACTGAGCTGAGCTAGCGCCAAGGGTGGAAGGGGAATATTAATGCGAATTAAGTTCAATTAGGATAAAATGTAATACATAGATATGATATTCTATAATAAAAATGTTATTATTGTTAGAAGTATGGAAAAATGTAAGGTAAAAATAAAATTACCTCACTTTAAAATGGTTTTGGGTTCTATAAAAGACCTCAGAGTCCAAGAAAATGTTTGAGTGTGCGGTTCCAGGTTCAAATCAATAGAATATTATTCGGTTTCGTTAAGCTTCCATTTTCCGACACTTTTAACACAAAAGACCCATTCGAACCAGCTACTTCTGTGCTTACCGGTTCAACTACTTTTCTAAGAGAAGATATAGCCACAACTTAAGCCTTCAGCCTTGTCTTATTCCAAGAGCCAAGAGAGAAGTGAAATATAATATGAATAGCCCAATTTCAGGCATTCGAACCAGCAACTTCACTGGTTCGACTGCTTAAATAGTATAAACAGAAATTAACCAAATGAGCTTGAGCTTCGCTTTTTCGGCTTGGTTAGCAAAAAAGAACGCAATTCCTGGCATTTGAACCAGCAACTTCTATGCACTGTGGTTCAGCTATTTTACTAACTTAAGACATTCAGCGAGATAAGATAATTAAATAGTTTAATAGAATATTTACCGAATGTCTTGATATCTGTCTTTCTACCTGACTTTCTAACTGCTTTACTAACATCTTAAACCTTCAGCTTGTCTTTGTCCTGGAAAGTTGTTTTGCAACTAAATTCAATTGTTGCACAAACTTTTGACAGCTGGCAACTGGTTGGAGTTATGCGAGCGACAAAAGAATAGGCCAATCAATCGAAGCGAGTGAGAGCTAGGGTGATTTGAGCTGGGGCAGGGGGGCGTGGCCCCAGCGATGATGTTCTTCCACCTGGCTGTCAATTAACATGTCAGTCGATTGTAATTGCCGCCAAGTCGAGTGCCGGAAGTTTTTGGTCGTGCCCGCGAAAGCTGTTCCGGAGGAGTTTTCCCAAAGTTTTTCCATTCCAATGGGAGTTTTTCCGCCGGCCACGCGATTGCCCGCAGGTTTTCCGACTTATGTTAAAGGCCTGTCTAAAACTTTAGTTTCAGCTCAAATCAATTAAGACGAACGGACGAAGGGGCAGGAGCGGGGGAGGGGGAAGCGGGAGCGATTTGCTATCTTGACCGAGCACAATTACGAGAATGCTTTGAACCGTCTACCGACCGGCTTGATATCTTAAATCTGAGCATTGCACAAATGAAATGTCACGCAAGCAATGAAATGTGAGACAAGTACGAAACGAGAAATGCCACCTGTGCCACCTGTGCGCCTGGTAGCCTGGGAGCGCCAGGAAGCTATTAAATCTACATAAAATTGCACAAAACTTGGCATGTTCAGCAATTACAACTCAATGCCAGGACAACTAGAGAAAGAGAGAGAGGAAGAGGGAGATGGGGAAAGAGAGCAGGAGGGGAGAGCAGACAGGCGACGGGAAACGGGGGAAAGGAAGCTTGGCGCACCTTTCAGCTGACATGCTCATCTGAATGCGAGTGCAACTGCTACTGCGAGTGCATGGCCGAGTGTGTTGTTATACCCTGTACTAATTGTAGAGGGTTTAACAGAGGATATGACAGACCTGTGCATATGTATGTAACAGGCAGCAGCCTGAATCTCCGATAAGAATATCGTGCAAGTACATACCCTGTACTAAAGGGTTTAGAAGGTTCTCGCACAAATAGATTTTATATACCATACAGTGTGTCTCGCATGCCTATTGCTCAGCTGTGTACAGGGTATCTTCTAGCTGGGCACTCCCCAGTTGTTGTGCTTCCATTGCTTGTCACTTGGATTTTCTGTTGCTGCGGCGCGTTCGCACAACTTAAGAGCCGTTAGAAAATTGCACTACCCAGCCGCCCCCCTCTGGCACCTGCCCACCGCCCCCCTCTCTCTCTCTTACTCTCTCCGTCAACCTGTCCGCGAAGTGGGCGTGTGAAAAAAGAATTAAAGTCAAGTGAGCGCACTGAGACTGAATACATAAAACGAGGCAGCGAAAAAGCCAGCCGAGCCGAGCCCAGGCCCAAGTCCAGGCCATGGCCCAGTCAAGCGGGCAGTCAATGTGGCGACGGCTGTGGGCGTGGCTGCATACAGTACAACAACAACAAAGACGACGACAAACAGGGACAACAAACACACGTAAAAACACGGCGACGTGCACAGCGTCAACGTCAGCGCAAAGAAAAGCCGGAAAAATGCGCAAGTTGTTTGGCTGGCCACAAACAATAAACGAATCTGAATCGTGGCCAAGAGCCCGGTGCCAGGTGAGAGGTGCCAGTTGGGAGGTAAGAGGTGCCAGTTGCGAGGTAAGAGGAGCCAGGTGAGGATTGCCTGGGGCGCTGAGAATGTTGGACTCGTGTACACTGTTATTTGCCATTTTTTAGAGGTATAATTTTCGGCGCGACATTTGACGCGACAGGCAGGAGGGCGGAAGGGCAGAAGCAGGGGCCGTGGGAAGGGGGCTGTCGCACATGAGGCACAAGAGCCTACAGCTGAAAATGCCAAGAATTTTCCATAAAATATTTGAAAAGTTAAGGGACGAGCTTGAGGGTGGGAGGGGGCTTGAGGGCGTGGCGCAATTAATTTGGCATCTCTCGAGTTGGAGTCGGGCGAAGCTTTACACATGAGAAATTTGCTGCTTAAAGAAGAATTTGCTTCTTGCTGAATTTAAAGAAATCCCCTTCTTAGATATAGCCTATCTTTAGGTATAGCTTAAGCTAGAAGAAGTTACCTGGCGTTGCCCGGAACAAATGAATTGATTTGTAAAATGCAAAAGGTTTCTCGATGAGGGTTCGATTCCTAAGATTCCTTAAGCTTCATGCCCACTTCGTGCCAACTTTTGGGCTTATTCTATAGTTAAGAGTTGAGAAAGTTACCCGGCATTGCCCGGGGATAATGAATAACTTGAGAGATCCAAACGATCTTATCTTGCCTCTTCAAGGGAGTTCGATTTTGTGAGCTTCGTGCTCACAGTGCAGACTCTTAGCCCAACCAACATACCCAAGCTGAGATTAGGATCTGCCATGGGGTACATCTGATAATCGAAGTGTTCATTTTTGACCCAAAAGGAAGCTGCACTTATAATTGCCAGGCTTCCTAGCCATACAATGCATTCCAATCATTAACATAGCTGCCCATCTACTGCGAGCCGTTGTGGAGCCAAACTTCCAAAGCTTTTGAAATACTTAATATTTATACTCTTCGAGCCTAGATGGAGATTGGGACAACTCTTGTGCTTGTAAAAGAGGCAATGAACTTAACATTTGCCTAAGGACCCTCAACTATAAAATCTTGGGTAAAGGCAAAACAAAAAGGCCGTAACTCTTGACTCTTGACTTTGATCAACTGTGGCATCCAGCACAATCGAAACCCCGCTCGACCTGGACTTAGATCATCTACCTTTACTTATCAGTCTTCTTAATAAGCCAATGATTGTTTCTCACTGGGTTAAGAGTCTGAACAATCGAAACAAACTATATAGATCTAAGATCATGTTCTTGACGAAGAGCAGGAATTTATCATACTATGTCAACTTTTATCGACAACATGCGACGAGCTGATGGAGCTATGCCGAAGAGAAAGTGACGTGTGAAATCCAATTTGCTCAAAGAACTTGCAAATGAAATATATAACAAATAGAGATTGTGAAGGAATACTCCAATTCATGCCTCCATTCAAGGTGAGCCCAACTTTAACCCAACTGAGCTCCAGCTCCGATTGAGTGAAAACTCGAGTCTCGCCTCGTCTCGCCTCGCCTCGCCTCGCTACATCAAAGTAAAGTTCCTCAATGAAATTTGTTTACATTCACAAAACTGCGGGCTTGGAAATTGAAGCGAAATATTTCAAGACAAGACAAGCAAATAGCCAAAAGAAGTTGGCTCCAGGCCAAAATCTAAGCCAGGATTTGGGCCTAGTTAACGAGTGTAAAATTAATTAACATTAAACACACAACAAGGGCCGGGCAATGCTTCAGGGGGAAATGGGAAACCTAAAGCACAAAAGGAAATGGAAAACCAGCCGGTGTCAAAGGGTCAGGAAGTTAACTGAAAAAAACCCGATTGATAAGAAATCACAAGCTGATTAAAGGAGCAACAAATAAATAAAATCGCAACAAGAAATCGAAATGCAAAAAACATGCATTTCCGCATTTGATTGAAATGGAATTGGAGAACACGTGAATTTGCGTTCATTAAGTTATGTAAACCTTCTTGGTCAAGATTTGCCCAACATCTGGATAATTATGTTCAAAATTTCAGCTGACAATGTCGAGAAGCTTGTCCCAAACACAATATTGGACAGGGCACGGGCAGCCACAGGGCAAATCCTTTCAATTTCCGCTTCCCAAGCCACAGCACAACGCGCAACGGCACAAGGCAGGGGTAAAAGTGTTGTCAGCGCATAGTTACCGACTGCAAGCTACCCTGCAACTGTTGAAAACTCTGCTTAAATATTCTTGATTTGTTTTGTGTTTCCAGCTCTGCAAGTGTGCGAGATATAAAAGCGATAGAAGTCTTATCGACTTATCAGTTTTGATTATATAGAAGAAATTATCGATCGAATATATGAAAACTTGTCTTGTAAAGATAATCTCAATGTAGAAATTTCCGAGACAAGCTTGAGATTGGACTAGAAATCGATATATGTCGATTTTGATGATATGGAAGGATATAATATAATGTAAGGTATGATATATCTAAGGACATTCAAATCTAAGCATCTTCAAGGTATGCTAAAGAAGAAGTCGAAGGAAATCGATATTTATCGATTTTCATTTTATATAATGGAAGCTATCGAACGTCCTCTTAAGAGGACGTGATAAGAAATCGATATGTATCGACGAGGGAAGTTATCAAACAGATAGCTGATAACTTGAATAACTTAAATTGAAAGTCTTTTATCTACCCCTCTAACTGTCAGGCATATCGTCCCAGATCAAATATACCCCTTAAACAATTGTCTGTGGTCACAGGGTATAGTTAAAAGCCCTTTTCGCATTTGAGCTTCACAGAGCTAACCGTTAGTTTAATTTGTTAGATTAGTAAACAAATGAAAATTAATTGAAGCAAACGAAAAACTTAACCTCAGGCACAGACAGTCGAGGAAACTTTTTGCCGCCGAGATAGATAAACGCTTGTCGTCGAGAACCTGTCTGCGTCAGAGTCTGAGTGTGCCTTTGTGAGAGTGTGTGTGTGTGTGAGAGTGTGCAAAAGGTAGCAGCAAATGTTTAAGAACTTTTCTTGTGCGTGAAAAGACAAAGAGTGCGAGACAGAGAGAGAGGGAGGGGGAGGGAGTGGAAGATAGTCTGATTGTGATATCGGGGCGTATACGCAATGTCTTCATTGCTTTCATTGTGAAGAGGCAGCTAAATTAAAGCAAAACAGATGTGATTAAGCTAATTGTTTGCCGCAATCTTCGATTTGTGGCACTTTGGTAACAAGTTGCGCAGAGTACAGTGAAAACACGCTTGAGTGAACTAAGTTTTGGTTCCCATCCAATTTCCAGACTTCTGCGAACAAAAGCTGGCCGTAAAATAAGTTTTTTGGCCTCAACAAGCGTCACAAAGAGTATCTAAGACTTTAACTAAGCGTACCTTTATGCGAGCGTTCACTGTAGCTTGGGCTTATGACACGCGTCGTCTGGGGCCGTTGTCCGCTGTCCGTTGTCCTTTGGCCACAGTAAATAATGATTAACGGCGCGCTAGTCGCAGGTCTAAGCGCATTTTAATGGGGCCACGTGCTGTCAGATGCGGGCCAAGAGGCCGAGGCGAGGGTGGGAAAGGACCCGCAAACAAAAGCGCAATGTCAGCTGCCAAAGGATAATCACAACGAAAGGCAGCAACAAAACAAATAAGCGACAGGCAACAACAACAACAACAACAACGAAAAACAAAACAAAAAAGAAAACAATCGAAAATTATAAAATAACAAAAGGCAAAAGGAGCTCGCAAATCGATTGCAGCAAATCTCCTTTATGTGTATGCGTCGAGGCGAGGATCCTCAGACAGACGGACGGACACACACACACACACACACACACACACACACACACACACACACACACACACACGCATACACACACGCACACACACACACACACACGCACATTTTGTCCTTTTTTTTGGCGTACGCGTCACGTATTGTCAATAAAAAAATAATAATAAGACACAATAAATTTTTACCTTTAACGAGTGTCGGCTGTGTCCCGGGCCAAAGGGGTGAGTGCACAGGCCATGGTCGGGAGGGGTGACGGGGTGAGGGTGCCGGGGGTGCAAGGAGGGGGTTACGGGTCGCACAATATGCGTGTCCGTGCTCTTTGCGCCGCTTTCGCTTTTGTGTAACTGTAACGCGCGCCATGCTCAAAATATAAAAAAGAAAATAAACACGAGACCGTGATAGCGAAAGGCAGGCGCTTACACTGCGAGAAAAACCAAGAGAATTTCAATTGAATCAAGTTAAACTAGAGGCTGGGTTGAAAATTCAGGCAAAGAAATTTCTTAGCTCAAGAATTGGTTTGTAATTTCTTAAATCTTCAATTATATGCGATGCAATACTTAAATAAAGAAAGTTTTTACTTTAAATAAGAAGTTTTTGCGCTTAAATTCAGGCAGCAAATTCCATTTAAAAGTATTTTGTACCTTTAACAAAAGGTTTTTTCCTAAGTGGAATCCGGCTTATGAGAGAATGTTCTAGAATACATTTTGAAAATTACATTCTAATCCATGCTAGATTTCTCTCAGTGTGTGAGCGTAGAGAGGGGCAGCGCTGAGGGGCAAAAGGCTGCCAAAGCAAACAAAGGCAATGACACGAAACGACGACAACAACAACAACAATAACAATAATAAGAGTAACAGCAACAGAAAGCAAACAAATAAAAGGCGCAACAATTGCAGAGGAAATGGTAAAGCATAGCAAGTCCAGGGGGAGAGGGGGAAGGGGATGCAGTAACAGGAGCGGGAGAAGCAACAGAAGACAGAGGAGGTGCAGAAGCAGGAACTGTAACAGGAGCAGGAACATGAGGAGAAGTAGTAACAGGAGCAGGAGGAAGAGGAGCAGAAGCAGGAGCTGAAACTTGGAGAGCGGATAAAGCGTGTACAAGGGGAAAGGGGGGAGAGGCATACTTTATGCGTATTGCCCCACCAGCTCCCTGCAGCTCCAACCAGCCGTTAAGACATTTGCCAAGTGCGTGTGTAATTGAAACTAGGCGCCCTTTTGGATCTGCGCGCATTTATTTGTCGGGGCTGGAACTCGTTTCCACATCGGGGCACTGAACTGAGCCGGGAGATATACACATTACAGGGGCAACAGATCGGAAGCTAAAAGGGCCATCGAGATAAGTTTTTATTGACTCAACACGGTGCAAGTTTTACGCGGCTTTGTGCAGGTTAACCAACCGGAGTGAGAGATTTTGCTAAATATGTCATCAATCAATCAGTCAATTAGACTGTCAATGAATCAGTCAATCATTTAGGAAATAAGTCGCTCATTCGGTCAATCAAACAGTCAATCAGTCAATCAGTCCCCTACTTATATTGATTTCAATTTCAACGTTTACCCAGTTTTTCAATCAATCAATTAGTACGTAAGTCAGTCAGTCAATCAGTAAGTTGGAATACATCAAACGATCAGTAACTCAAATCAGTCAGAACAAACATCTATATATTTAACCTATATAGATATTGCATTTTAAAATGTGTTGAGGCTTTAGTCAAGTTCGTCAGTCAGTCAATCATCAATCAAACAGTCAGCACCTTAGCTAAACATATTTTACTGACTAGATCTTTAATTTCAGCATTTATAAAGGTGTCAGGCATTCAGTCAGTTCGTTCGTCAATCAGTCAATCAGCTTGTTTGTGATTAAGCCATACAGCCTGTCAATCAAACAACCCGTACATCAGTCTCCTAGTCAATCAGTCAGGTAATGCACTCTATATAGATATTGTTCTTCAGCATATGGACATACGTGTGCTGTCTATAGTTTATTACTTTGTATTTCGGCTTAATTCATGCAGGTAATCAATCAATCAGTCTGTCAATCATCATTTATAATAGGCAAGAGGTCGAGTGCAATGCAATTCTCCAAAGTTATCGGTCTGATAGGGCATTCTTCAGTTTATAACTTTGTGCTTTAGCTTCCTCCGTATAAGTTATCAATCAATCAATCAGCCAATCCGTTAGTCAATCTATCAATCTGTCTCGCAGTTAATCGGTCTGTACTCTAATTTTTCGGCTTTGACTATGAAGTTAGTCAAACATTAAGCCGTAAGTCAATCTGTCAATCAGTCCATCAATCGCTCAGTCAATCATTCAGGTCAAGCAGTCTACATAGACATTATTCCTCAGCATTTATCATACGGCATAGACAAGTGGTCGAGTGCAGTGCAATCCTCTAATAATATGCACTTAAATAAAAAGCGCTCTTTTTTACATCCGTCCCCAATGACTTGACCCGCATTGTGGACGCAATAAAAAACTCGGCGGCTGCGGCTGCTTTTCCTGCTTTTGTTGCTGCTCGACAGGTCAGCGCACTTGGTTCAGATGCTAATTCAAGCGGCCAGCTCTTAGCATTTGTAGGCGAGCGGGGGCGGTATCTGAGGGAGGGGGGAGGTTCTATGCATTTTTAGACTGAGCGCCAACTAATTCCACAATGTCTAGACTCAGAGCCAGATCGCAGTTTTTTGCGATGGGTATTATTCGTCTTTTGACTGTGCCACAACGAGGGGGAAGGGGAGACGGGGGAGGGGGTGTGGCTGCAGCGGCTAAATATGCAAAAGAAAAAGAAAAACACAATATTTGTAAAAAGGACTACAGACAATTTGCCTTTAAATAGAGCGTGGCACTTCAAACAAGCGAAACCCAACGCTAAAAACAACACGAAAAATTGTAAAAAAAAAGATAGACCAAAGAAAAACATGATAAGAGCAGGGCGTGAGAGAAAGAGAGAGAGCGAGAGAGGGGGAGAGCAATGAGTGAAAAGGAAAATCAAGAAAATGAAAAGAAAATAATATAACGAGCGCATATTAAAGTGGGTTTATTTATTTTGCGCTCGACGCTGCTTGCCGCTCGTTGAGCAGAAGGTGGGCGGCACCACACCCACCCACTAGGTCACCCCCTCCTGCACCTTCCCCCGTCCGCCTGCTGCAGCAGTCCAGGCGAATGCGGATGCGTTGATGTTCCCCTTTGTGGAGTGCTTTGTGTTTATTAAAAAATAATTTCCATGCTCAGCCCGGCACACGGCCTAAGCCCCGCCATAAACGTGTGTGTGTGTGTGTGTGCGTGCGTGTGTGTGTGTGTGTGTAGAGGCTATCAACAGTTAACATTCTCGAGATTGCGACGAAAACATTTGAAACAATAAGCCTCGATGCCTGTCGCCAGACTCTCAACAAATTCAAATTCAATAATCCGAATACTTTGCCGGAACGATGTGCAGAGGGGCAGGGGCGGGGGACAACACTAAATAATTCAGCAGGCCGAGCGAAGGAGAGAGCGAGAGAGAGAGAGAGGGAGGCAGGCAAAACGAAAAAAAATGTAAATCTGTGATTTTAATGCGTTTGCCAACTGTAAACATAAACCCGAAA
Source organism: Drosophila kanekoi (assembly GCA_037075305.1). NCBI lineage: Eukaryota > Metazoa > Arthropoda > Insecta > Diptera > Drosophilidae > Drosophila > Drosophila kanekoi. The sequence continues at coordinate 820,608 of JBAMCE010000461.1, forward strand.
TATTACAAAACTTGCGCAAACAAGAGAGGGAGGCGGTAAGGGGCGAGCCATAAAGAAGAAAACAAGAGAAAACCGTTAGACAGGGCAACGACAAAGTTGAAATGCCCTGCAAAAACATACATATATGAAGCAGATGCTCAATATGTTTCTACAAGAAAAAAGTAGGGTGTTTCACGCAACAAATTAATACCCGACTGAACTTTTGAGAACGTCTTTGGACCTGGGAGCTACATGATAGAGTAGACAATACTCTAGTCTATTCATACCCCGAGATAAAGTCCTGCTTTCAGACAAATAGACAGACAGACAGAAATACATAGATATATTATGATATATATATATATTAAAATGTATGTACTCAAAGCTGTTTTCTTCAAAGCGTTACGTAATAGATAACAAAATGCATATACCCTTCCCGTTCAGAAGCAGAATCATAAAAGCAGGCACATAACGGAAAGAGGAAATGAATGCGAATGCGAATACGCGTATGTCAATTTAATGGGCGGAAATTTTCAGACTGAAAAGTGAAATGTTTCGATGGGCGTGGCGACGCGCAACTTGTTGTCATTCTCTCTCTGTATCTGTGTGTGTGTGTGGGTGGGTGGGTTTTTCTGTGTTAAAATATGAAATATTTATATGAGCATTTTCATTTATGATGCGTAACAAATGTGCCGAAAGCAAAAACCAGAGCAAAAGCAAGATAAAACAGAATGTAACAACAACAGCAACAACAACAACAAGCTTTCCAGGTAAGGTGAAGGCCACGGGCGTTGCCAGACTGTGCCAGAATCTGCGGCAGGTGCGTGCAGAGTGGCCATCATTATGAACATCATTGCCCTAGCACACGCTAGCCCCTCCCCCTCCCCCTCTAGCCACATCAACATAACCGTAACATCCACACCCACAAACTTTCGTTATAAATACACAAGGCAGCGTTTTTTGTTTTTTTTTTAGTTCCTTTTTATTCGCAGTTGTTTTGTTCGGCAAAAATAATACATATATTTTAATTACATATGCGTTGGCAGCGGCAGTGTTGTCTATTTAGCTATTTTTAGCTGTTATCAGCGATTTTCTGTTTTAGCCATTTTTTGGCATTTCCCCGAAAAGTACCAGCTAACCTGTTTATTGCCAATTGAGCTATTTTTGGATATTTTTAACATGTTATTTAGCTATTTTTTTTGAAGCTTCAGCTGGTAACACTGCTCGGGCAGCCCCAGCCAGAGCCAAGGCGAAAGCAAACAAGAATAAAAACTGTTAAAACAACAACAACAACAGCAAGAGCAAGAGCAGCGAATAACAACAACAGAATGTAAACGAAAATGGCGTGAAAAATCAGTTTCATGGCTTTTATGCTGCTGTTTATTGTTGAAAACGAGAGCCTGACTGGGCGGGGCTAGAAAAAACCACAAATACATACATACATACATACTTTTAGCAGTAGGTGTGTGTCACACGGAAGTTGTTATGGCCATTTAGCATAGCGCTTTTAATATCCAGCTGACGACACAAGAAAATTTAAGCGCCCAAAATGTAAACAAAAATTTGACCAGCCCACTGCTGCTGGCTAATTAATATTAGCGAATGTTGCCCGCTTGCCAGCAGGAAATAGGCCAACTGCCGCAGCTGCACCCCGACCATTAACGCAACTTTATTACATAATTACATTAACGCCAATTGACACGTTTGGCAAGCGCAGCCCGAAAAGGTGAATAATAGGAAGAGCGATAGAGAGCGAGAGAGAGAGAGAGGAGAAAACGATAGTCACCTACATTGCTGCTGTTAGTTTACATCCTTGGTATTTTAAGTGTATAATATGTAATATCGCGTATTTTACTGATCGCCAGGAATGGTCACATCGATATGTTTGCCCATAGCGAATAGCATAAACAAAGGTGACTTGCAATTTTTAATATGGGCTAAAAAATATTTGCATATCAAACTTACCGAAATATACAGCGTTAAATGGATGTTCTGTTGAGGTCGACACGTTGATGATTTTCAATGCACTTGGCACATACTTTTGCCATCATTTTATTTTCTCACGCACTTTTCACTTTTATTTCTAATTAGATTCACATAAAAAAAAAAAATTACACTAAGTGGGGCTGTAAAGAAATAAAAGATGAAAAGCAATTAGTTAAGTCGGGTTATAAAGCACTCAAAAGGTAATGTTTATAGCGTAAGGCGTTTTTGGTGAAATAAAACTTACCACAATAGAAGAATACACATTGTTGTTGCTTGAATTCGTTATTCCTTTTAGGCACTTCGAATTAGATTCACTACAAAAAAATTCACTGAGGCTACACTTGTTGAACTACACATTCCAATTAGATATACAACTAAAAACACCGTTGAGCTGTAAGGGAAAAAGAAATAAGAAGAACATGTTGTAGCGCCTATACATACATACATACATATACAAGCACGTCTACATAGATAAAACTTACCAACATATACACAACACATGGACGTTGGCTGGCTTGCCCATTACTTTTAAGCACTTCCATTAAGATTCACTGAAAAAAATGCACTGCAAGGCTGCACTTGTGGCACATATGTATATATAAATATATATATTTAATTTTATTTTTACGCGCACTTAACTTTCCAATTGGATTCACAAAAAAAAAGCACTTATCAGACGATTTGCATTGGACTTTATATAATTATATAGATCTCAATGTTTCTTCACGCACTTCACCTTCCAATTGCACAGAAAAAAAAGAAGAAGAAGCACGGCTTGATGTTGCGTAATTTTATAAGCCGACAATTTGCAGCTTGTAAAATAAGCACATAAACACAGATAAATTTCACTGATACCAAAAAAAATGGACGTTTGTTGAATTAGCTACTTCTTTCACGCACTTTTCTGATGATTTCCGATGCACTACATGCATATAATTATTTAATTTTATTTCTTCACGCACTTCACTTTCCAATTAGCTTCACTGAGAAAAAAATACACTGTATGGCTGCAAATAGAGAAAAGATGTTAGACAATTAGAGTAGCCAGCACAATTATTGTACTCAAAAGGGAATGTATTTGGTTTTAAATATTTAATTGGCAACGCGAAACGCTAAACCTTGCCGAACTTCTGCCGCCAAAAAAAAAAGTTTTTTCAATTGGTGAAAAGAGCATCAATTATTGGATTAAACTTACCGCTAAAACAAACAAAATGTGGCTGCTATGTGCAATGATATTGGCGCCTATTTTTTATGCACACTGCTTAAATAAAACGACTTATTTATTAATTATTTACACAATTACTTGTTGCACTTCACTTCCCGATGCGTAAAAAAAACTGAGTGTGGCTGTATCTTGATAGAAGAGGTTGGGCAAAAACGAGACTCGCCAAAATAATTCGGGATTTTTACTAACCGGCTGCACGGTCACAATGAAAAAATTTGCACTCCATTTTTTTTGTCAAATAATTATTAAAGTTAAGAAAGAGTAAAAAGTGATATATAATTATGATTGAATTGAGAAGAAATAGTTGTGAGTTGTTAAAGTGGACCATGCGTCACCAGATAAACAAATTGGCAACAGGTTTCATGTCTAATCGAAAGGTGTTTAGTGGCAAAGTTTTGGCTGCGCGCATTCTTCTTCTTTGCGCGGTACGTTCTCTCAAAGATTTTTCTCCATGCCAATTAAATAAAAGTTTTTCGCGTACAAACTGATCTGATTACATTGGCAGCAGACAAGCGCCACTCAATTTATGGCCAAGTGATTGTTGCCACGAGCAGGAGCCGAGCCGCGCCTGTCAAAGGTTAAGTCGCCTGACATATGCCCGCTGCCGCTGCCGGCGTCGCTGTCGCTGTCGCTGCAGGCAGAGCATCTGCAGCAGCACTCAATATTAAGAAATAACAACTTGCTTCGGGCAAATGTGGAAAATGCACGTCCTGGGCGACAGATTCTGCTTCAGCTTCTGCTTTTGCTGTCGACTTTGCTTTGAGGGCCTCAATGTAAACAAGCGCAACAGAAACAACTGGGAGCGCTTTAGCTGAGAGTGCGCGACTAGCAGATACCCTGTACAAGTCATGTTGAAAAGATTTCTGCCTGCAGACTTTGGTCTCCTCCAGCTGATAGTGGCACAGGAAAGAACACGCATCGACTTGTCTGTTATGTGAGTGGGAGTGCTCGACTAGCAGATATCCTGTTCAATTCATGTTAGACAACTTACGACTTTGGGCCCCTCCAGCTGATGGAAACACAGGGTAAGCTGATTAAGTTTTTGCATTTAAATACTTGCTGCAACTTTTTGACCTCTAACATACGCTTACACAACTGCAAGATACCCTTTTTAAGATCAATTTACAATTGTCACAGGGTATCGCAAATATTTAACTCGCAGGCAATGCACGGTGTTCTGTGCTCCGTATCCTGTGTGTGTGAGTGCTCAGCCACAACACTTGGCTACATCCAATGCTAGCCCCACGTTCGCTTCTTTCCTGGGCATCCCCCCGCCACCCTTGTCCCTGCCCGCCCCTCCGGCAACTTGTAAACTTTTCCGCAACGCTTTATTGTCGACTTGCAGGCAGCTTCCTCCCGCGGCTGCTCCCGCTCTGTCGCTTATTTGTCGCAGCAGTTGAGCCCAAAGCTTTGGCTTGTTACACTTTATGAAATCAGCTGCAAGACCCCGCTCCGCCCTTTCTTCACCCTGTACCCTTGAACTGTCCTCACAAGTGTTTATGTTTGTCTTGGCGGCGACTCATAAACTCGCTGGAGGGAAAGTGAGAAGCGGGAAGAAGGGACTCAGCGCTGTCAAAAGTCACAGCGAGTCCTGCTCCTGGCAATGCATAAGTGTATCTTTTTATGTGTGTGTGTGGGAGTGTGTGGAAGTAAGTATGTTTGTGTGTGTGCTTGCCATAAACTTCAGCTGGAAATTGTGCGTAATTATATTAAATTTTTATTGCCCCACATGAAATGGAAACGTTTGCTGCAATTTCCGTGAACTTCTTGCCAAGCCAAGTTCTGTTCTTTATTCACTTGCAAATAAGAGATTAAACCTCGTGGGTCTGGGTTAGCTATGATATGCGACAGTTTGACAACGCAGCAATCCTTGAGATTACTTCAAGGGGCGATGGGAAATATACGCTACAAGAGAGAGCATATTGCAGTTGAGCAAATGTGTGTCACGGGCAGTCGAAGGCAATTCACACTTTGTCAGTTTTATATGAATATCTCTGAGCAGCTCTTCAAAAGAATTTTGTAAATTCGAATGGGTATCTTTCAGTCGGGTATACTCCAGCAGGACCCACTTGTTTGTGTATGCAATATGTGTATGCCCAATTGATAGTGAATTGTCATGGATTTGAGCTGTGGCTCCATTGTGTCGGTTGCCCATAGCAGCCGACACTCGTTGAACTTGTTTGACATTCGCCTTTTTTGTGAATATTCAAAGCAATCAGTGAGATTCGTATGCCGCGATATGGCCGACTAAACAACTATTATACAAGCCGCCCACTCCCCAGTGCCCACTCCCTACATCAATAGAGGAACGTAAAGCTTATTAAATTCCAGCTCCGTCTGAAGTCTGAGCTGCTTTATACAAATAATGCGGGCATAATTAACGGCAGTCCGTAAAAAAAAGTAGGCACGGAAAACGGTCAGCGATGTTGCCGATAGGCAACGATGATAATTGCAGACGGGGAGAAAAAAACAAACATTACAGCCAAATACACTCAGAGAAACGACGCACGCATTTCTACACGATCTACACGAAATATAAATCATTTTAATATGATTTTCATTGGAATACTTGACCCGAAAATGGTTAAACAAACATTACAGCCCTTTAAGTTGCGCTTTAGGTGACTAAGCGTCGAACTAGCTAGGGTGAAGTCGCTGGTTCAAATTAATCAACTTTTTTAATTATTTATTAGTAAACCGAAAATAATGTTAAAAGTTTGTTAAGAAAACAACACAGGTTTTCCAGTGTGCTTAAGGTGACTAAGCGTCGAACTAGCTAGGGTGAAGTAGCTGGTTCAAATTAATCAACTTTTTTAATTATTTATTAGTAAACCGAAAATAATGTTAAAAGTTTGTTAAGAAAACAACACAGGTTTTCCAGTGTGCTCAAGGTGACAAAGCGTCGAACTAGCTAGAGTGAAGTCGCTGGTTCAAATTTATCAACTTTCCTTTTATTCATTCTTACATTTGTCCGTGATCCCAAATTTTCTCTGAGTGTGAAAAGTTGGAGCTTTAGCCCCGCCGATTCCAATAAAAGTGGAACTCTATTTCTAAGTGGATGTGAGGCAGTTGCTCAGCAATTGTGGGAGGGATGTGTGTGTGTACTTTGCCTTTTTTGTAGGCGCAGCAAATGCAATTATTTCATTTAATGCCACAAACACAACAATAGAACGGAGTCCCTCATGTGTTTGTGTGTCTGAACCGTGACATTTAAGCTCAGGCTGGGGAATTGCCTCAACTGGTCGTCATCGTGGCCCGTATGGACAATGGACACGCAGAAAATTATGTGCCCCGCGCGTGGCAACCAAAAAAAAAAAAACTATTTGAATAACCCGCAATAGGACCACGCCCACACATACGCCCACGCCCAAGCACCCTAAGCACATGTGTGTGCCTATTGCTCCGCCCAGCTCGATGCCCCGCACTGCTGCGTGTTAATAGTTTTTACGTAGTCGCATGTCCTGGGCCCCCGGTCTGACGGCGCTACAATTATCTGGAAATTAACGCAATTAGATTTGCGGTGCGCATACTTTCAGCCACAACTTACCTGGGGTTGGGCCCCAACAACCCGCCACAACTGACAGCTCAGCTAATAATATTATTACGAACCAAATGCGATATGAGATTAAAGTAGTTTAGAGCCGAAACAGAAAAATGTGGTTAATTATACTACGCTTTTTACGGGGCGCTATAGAAAAACGTTCACCATATTCAAAGCACACATAAAAAATGGTTTTTATTTGATATCTTTTTGTCATCTCAGAACACACGATATCCTGCTTTATTGAACGTGTTTCGGAGCTTTGAGAGGCGAACTTTGATTAGGTAAAAAGACTTTTATCTCATAATGTAACTGAATCCTCAAATATCCTATATAGATATGGGCTAAAATCCAAAACTCAAACGATTTTCACGAGGTCACGAGGTCTTACCCCAAGATTCGTATATAGACATGGTTCAAAATCTCCCTTCTCCATAGCTAGGTCAAACCTCAACCAATTTTCACGACTTTCAAGCTTAGCCTTGCCTTACTAACACACTTTTAGATGCCAAAAAGATCGGACAATATGTTCCGATCTTATTCAAGAAAGTATTTCACATAGAGTGCGTTTTGTGTCAGCTTGTCGAAAGGTTTAGGGTATTTCCTAGTCTAGCACTCCCTATTAGAGCACTCTCTCCTTAGGGTTATTATGTGCGTGGGCCTTCAAGTTGGTCAAATAAATGTATTAAGTGAAAGTACTGCTGAATTTATCACATTAATTCATGTATCCCTTTTTTTTCCTTCTCTATTTCTCTTTCAGAGCAGCGCATTATTCAGCAAAAAAGTCTTCAGCTCTTCAGAGGCCCGCACGTGACGCGGCCCTTTTTATACACTTCATCAAAAGGTGAGTCAGTTACAGGTAGAAATATTTATGTATGTGTGTGTACGTGTGTGTGTCCTTGTGTGTGGGCATCAAATTTGATGCAGAAATCAGAAAACTTGAAGCTTAAGCTCAACCTAGAGAGATCAGAACTTAGCTAATTAAGTGCAGAGTGGGTCGAAGAGATAGAGAGAAAAGGAAGAGAGAGAGAGAGAGGGAGAGCTGAGTGGGGGAAAGAGCTGGAGCTTAAACGCATTTCAAATTCACTTTCAAAATCAACAGCTCAGACTGATAGACAGACAGACAGACAGACAGAGAAATAGAGAAAGAGCTGGCGCCCACGATTTGGCATCTCCTCATAATGTTTTATGCAAAATTGTTAAAATATTTGACAGTTGAGTTAAAAGTTTTGTCCCAGACGACGACTCATTTTCGACAAGAAATCCAGCCCGGCTCATCGGTCTGTATTTATGTTTATATTTGTGTTTGTATTTTCGGGCTTATGTTTGTCTTCGTGAGCATTTCAGCTAAACTGAGGGAATTTATTATATCAGGCAGCAGCAGCAGCAGCAGCGGAGGAATCGAGCGAGACACATACTTAGCAAAGCTGCTCAACGAGCATGACAAATTTTCACTTTGCGTCAGAAAGTTGCAACAAACTTGCAGTCAACGGCGAAAATAATAATTTTCGCTCAACCGCCTCCCTCTCTTCCCCCTCTCTCGCTGAGTCAGTCAACAGGCAAAAAGGTGAAGGCGACTTGGCCAAACAACAAAATGGCTAACAAAAAAGACAACAAGTAGCAGTGCTTCAGTCGACAGTGTCCGACGAGTAGATATCCTCGATAACAATTCTGTTTATGGGTCGATCGCCCTGAGGTATGCAGGCCCAAATTTCATAAAACTGTGATTTCCCGGCTAAATATCGATAATTATCGATTTTGGTTAGAGAAGAGGTCTTATCGATAGAGAGATAGATAGAGATATATATGCAATCCTTAGCTCTTTTGGTATCCGTGATCTATCCGCGGAATGAGAAGCAGAGCGAAAAGTAGCTGGCTTCCTGCCAATATACCCATTTGATGGACATTTTTCAATGGGTGCAGGGTATGCAAATAAAGCAAGGAAGAGCAAGAGCCAAGTCAAGGACTACTTATCTGTCGGGACAGTTGAGCCAGCCGCTAACACTTTGCCCAGGTGCTGCCAATTTTAGCATTAAACAGTTGCCAGGCTTGAACAGAATGCAGTTGAGGGAGTGGCTAGGGGGAAGCGAGGGGGGGGGGGGTACTGGGACTAGGTGGAGCAAACAAATTGTGCATCAAAAGTTAAAGCTCTACACTTGAGGGGAAAACCAGCAAAAAGGCAAATAAAAGCCAAACGACGGAATCTAAGTGAAAAAATGACAGCCGAAAGTAATGGGCGGGACTGGGCGGGGCCGAGCTCAAGTGCAATGGATGGGCAGGCTACTGCAGGCATGGGCGTGGCAGGCGTTTGCATATAACTTGGCTGGGAAAATATGTGTCAACAATATGGCGGCTGGCGACGATGAGCGAAAGTTTGCACTGGAAACTACTTTTCATTTTATTTTGCTGACAGGTATGCTAAAAGCCAAAAAAAAGAAGTGTTGAAAAGGGGGAGAGGTAAAGGGGGGAGGGGGAAGGGGTTGCTGAAAAGTAGTCTAAAAGTGCGCAGAGAAGAAAAAGCAAGAGAAACAGACACTCGTGCAGATTTGGCATAGCTCAGCTCCTGAAGGGAAATGGGGTATATACGGACATGTATATATATTTGTATAGGGTATATATATATATATAGGGTATATATATGTGATTTGCTGGGGGACAAGCTGGGCGACAGCTGGCAATGACTTCTTCGCATGATAATAACGCACAGTCAGAAAAAGGGTTTTTCACGCAAATGACAGTCGCAACTTGGCGCGAACGTCACATGTAAATGGCAAGCAATTTATGAAATATATATTTATAGAGTGCCACATTGCTGACAATAAACAAAAAAGAAAAAGGGCCAACAGCTAATATGACTGAAAGTTTCTGCGCTCTATTCACAGCTTATTAGGACGCCCGCCCGCTGCGCATAGAGGTATTCCATTTAAGAGATATGACAGGCATTCAGGTTCCTTTTATGGCTGTTAAAATAATTCGTATTAGTTCTGTTTATAGCTCATAGCAGGGGCTGTGCTAGGGGTTCGTTATGCTTAGTAGGTTAAACAAATGTCTGAACACAATCCGGATCACAGTAGGGAGTTCGAACTTTCAACATCGAATACCAAACAGAGCATATAAGGTATCTACTCGTCGATCACTGAGAGTAATTCTTATTGGTTCTGTTTATCATTTGAACCAATGATCGATGGAAAAGTAGGTTCCTCTGTGGATGTTAATAGATTCCGTTTCTATTCTTGACGATCTTGTTAGAGGCTTGTCATATCCGTTAACTTCTTTAATTTAGCTTTGTCTTATCCAATTGGAACTGATTTCTGGCAGATATATATACTTAGTTCGCCTTACTATTTCCTAGACAAAATCGCAGCACTTTTTTCGTTTCCGCCTTTTCTTGTAGTCTTAAAGTTATTTTTACTCCAATTCCCATTCTGTGCTTGCTGCACTGGCAAAATGTATTCGCTTTCGAGTGACGCTAGCAAATCAAGTTGAAGACGCAACTAAACAAATCAAATGTAACATTTCAATAAAATAATATAAATAAGAGCACAAAGTGAGAGCGAGCTACGTGCGAATGTCATAACCGGCTTGATTGATGGAGCCCGCTTTGTAGGGCACTTTAGTCCGGCCATTTGTCAGGGTCGGACTGCGGATCGGGACATGACTGCGCTTTCGGTTATGGAACGCCGCCAACTTGTCCGCTCGTCCGCCTCGTTTGTTCCATTTTATTTGCGGCCAAATAAACTAGAGACCGGAGTCGACTGACTTGTCAGCGACCGGCCAGTCTGTCTGTCTGCGAGCATTCAGTCAAAGTCAAGCACGTCCTGCAGCCAGAACAGGGCCAGCACAGGGCCGGGACTGGGCCAGGACATGTGTGCGATGTCACAGCTTAAAGTTATTCACATGCCATGCGGGCAGTGCACTGGGCGGCAGCTGGCCAGGATGTCTCGCCTCATAATGTGCGCACTGACGAGCAATGATGACGATGATGATGATGATGAGCAGGAGCACGCGCAGGGGCTATGTCATAAACAACAACGACTCGTCTGACGTATAAACTTATTGTTGACAAAACCTCATGGCACAGACACAGACAGACATATTGTTAAGGTCCTGCTGGTGCTCGGGCTCGGCTCGGCTGCCGCAGCGGAAGTGTCACCATTTGTCAAATAACGAAAATTGAAAACAATTTCCACACGCTGACAACAGAAGCAGTCGCAGTCGCAGCCATGAGAGCAACGGGATCAGATTTTCGCCTGGCTACGGCTGCCATTGTCTTCATCAGCAGCAGCTCCTTGGCACAGCTTCATTTCACACTCACTCAAACAAGGATCTCACCCCCCCCTGTTATGTGTATATTCGATGCGGCCTGATAAGCAAACTTTTCTTGCCTTCGTGTCGTCTGTGCCTGTGCCGGGACCGGGAACCAGAACCGGAGCGCAAAGAATTGCCCGAGTTAAAGCCAAGAAATTTTGCATTCAAGCATTGGCAACAATTTATGTGCATTGCTCGCTCCCTTATGCCGCCGGGAGCTGCTGAGCTCTCCGACAGCTTAGCTGCGGCTTGTGCTCCAATTTCCTACTGGGTCGACGTCAACAAGTTCCATCTTCACACTTCACCAGGCCCAGACCCAACCCCAACCCCAACCTTTATTGTTTACGCACACACTTAAAGCATATGCCTGAGCCTCTCCCTGTGTGTGAAAGTTTAATCGAAATTATAAACAACAAGACAAATGGCTTCTTGTTGCAATTTGGCCCACGTTGCTTTTGCTTTCATGCTTTCATGCTTTCATGTCTACCGCATGATTTTCGCCTGTATCCTTTGAAAATGGGTTAAAAGGCTATTGCAGTTGTACAGAGAGCAGGTATGCTCGACTTTATAGAGCCTGATCGTAGCAGTTTTCAGAAGGTTTAGGAGAACGACAAGGATACATGGGGTATTATTTAGGGAAAAGCAGTATAAGACTTTGTGGTAGTTGATGCCAAATGAATGTATGAATCGAACTGGCGACCTTCTCCATAACAAGACTCGACAGTAAGGCAACAAAGACAGAAGGACTATAAGGAATAAAAGTTATTTAGAATCGAAGCTTCTGTAGGCAGGCAGTTGGAATATTTAGTATGACGCCTAATCGTTACAGGGTATCTGCTAGTCAAGCACTCTTATTTGTTTATTTGCTCATCATCCAGGTTGTTTCGTATTGTCATAGTTGAGCTCAAGTTAGATACACATTTATATATATTTACATCTTTTGGCAATTCTTTAAGTAAATTTTTTTGGCTGCGAAATTTGATTTGCTCGACTTTCACTTAAGTTTTAAGTGTGCGTTTCCAAAAAGCTATTTATTATGCTTAAAGCGTATCCGTATTCTGTGTCTTTTGTTGCGCTTGGACGCATTTTGTTGTTGTTGTTGTTGTCGGGTTTTGTTGTGACACAGAAAACTTTTTGCGTTTTGATAAATGACTTATGAATACTGTGAGAAGTCGCATAAATCTTATGATTTATGCATAAACAACAAATTGATTTTTCATTTGCTTGCAACTGCTCAGGGGGCGGGACCACGCCCCTCCCTGCTTCCCCTCTTCTCCTCGTGCCCCTCGCACGTTTTCTCTGCCTTGAGTAATTGGCTGTGGCTGTCAGCGCAGCTTGATGCACATGTGCCAATGAATATATATGGAATGCTTTGAGAGAGAGGGAGACAGAGAGAGAGAGAGAGAGAGAGAGAGAGTGTGTGTGTGTGTGTGTGTGTGTGTGCGCCTTAAATTCACTCGCTTGAAAATCTAATTACACACACTGAGACTTGATATCTCCGCACACATGTATTTTTGATTTGCTGCTTGACAACACACTTTAAAAGAAAATGCGGTCAACTTTGGCGCACCGAAGATTAAATACCCTTCCCCCCATTTGTATTACGTCTCTCAGATATGCTAGGGAAATTATGGAGCTCTCGTATTTGCAGCATTTCTCTTTGTATAGAGACCTATTGTCCATAGAACTAAAAGATGTAGTAAAATGTGTAAAATGTTTATATATTTTCCAGCAATCACTTTTTATGGCCCCTTATTCCTGCCTTATGAAAATGTCAGTTATATGATATACTGATCCGATTCAATAGGCTCCGACATACTTCCTGCCTGCAATAAAAAGCAATAGAATCTTTTCAAAGTCTTAGACCGAGAGTTGTAAGACTTAGAAGACAGAGATTGCATAACAAAGCAGAAGGATAGAAGATAGAAGGCTGATCAAGAATATATATGTTCCTTCTCTCATGACAAAATTGTGATACCCGCTAACAAGGGCTATAAAAAAAATGTCAAGGATGTGCAAACGTATAACTCAAAAGTGTCTCACCTCACAAATTCCCAGAACATTTCACAGCTGCGGCTCCTGTGGCTGTGTGTGTGTGTGTGTAGCTGTGTGTGTCGCTTTGTGTGTGTATCTGTGTATATTTGTGTGTGTGTGTGTGACAATTTAGTTTTGACTTTGCTTTGATATTTAAATTAAAGTCATCAAGTGCTTTGGCAGAGCTTCTGCTGCTGCTGCTAGCAGAGGCTGCGGATGTTTGGCAACCAACTGTTTTGAGCTGTTAATCCTGTGGCATCAGCCACGCCTGAACCTTGAACTTTGTTACAGGATATGACATTTGCTATAAGCCAACTTAAGCAGCACAGCAAAAGCAACAATCGAAACACTTATCATCGTTTTATTTAAAATTTATAACGATAATCAATGTAATGAAGCATGCCAAAGTCAATCACTCAAATGACTTTCAGCTTTTAGCCACGACCTCCGCCCCTCCCCCACCCCTTCCTGTGACCCCTCTGTGATTTGGAAGACAATAATTTATGCAAATCACTGGCGAAAAACTGCCTGGCTGCCTCAACTGGATGCGGCGATAACGATGACTCACTTGACAACTGCCAATAACTTATTTACACTTCATTATGCCAGCTCACAGGGCAGAGGGGAGAAGGGGGATTGAGAGCTGGTGGGGGCGGGGTGCATCCAAAAATATGCCCAATGTCAGATGTGACTTATTAATTTATTAAAAATACGAGCATAATTAGAGAGCACTTTGCCAAATGACACTTGAAATGCAATTGACTAAGGGGCCCCCGCAGAGGCGGGTACTACAAGGGGGGGCCCTTAGGGAGGAGGGAGGGGGGTCGCTTGATGAAGCCGTTGCCAGTGAGCGAACAATCAGCGACAGTGTTGCAGTTATTTATGAGCGCAATAAATTTGTTTATGGGGGTAGTACCCCGGCGGAGGGGTGGGTGGACCAGGCCCTGGGAGCCAGCAGAGCGTCAAATGAAGGCAGCAAAAAGCCAGCAGGAGGCACAACAACAAAAACAACAACAAACCGGAACGGAAAAACGGCCATGTCATGAACTTTTCACAGGCAGCATTCATTGAATAAGCGGGAAAATCAAAGAAAGGAAAAGAGATCGAAAAAGAAAGGAAAAGAGCTACCGCGAAAATGTGTATTGCGCCAGAAATGAAATATGAGCGAAAAGTAAAAAGTTAACAACATTAATTAGCATTTTTTTTTTTATATGAAGCGCTTTAACTTTTAAGCACGCACTGGACTGTGGCAAAGGGGTTTTTCGGCAAGACGCATCGCTTTTCATTGGAATAATATAAATGGAAACCCAAAACTCGACCCATTCCCCACGTTTCAACATTGACGAGGTGTTTACCCAGAATTTACGCTTTTAATGTGGCATCAAATTTAATGTTGGCAATTCGAGTTTGCAGAGTGCGTCCAATGAACGAAATAATATCGAGAGCAAACAATATTATTTAATAGGTTTTCAGGTCGAGGACATAAAACAAGTGCGAGCACACTAGTCGAGTTTACCCGACTGGCAAGATACACTATGTTGCCAGCGTTTAAGAGAAGGCTAAGAAGAAATTTAGGAGGGATTACGGGAAGGATGCTTCAACATATATACTCTGAATCTGTGTGTACTCCAGAAGAGCTCACATAACAAATTGTCCTTAGCTTTTATAATCTGTATTTAGCTCCTTTAAACTTTGAGAAAGGCTTAACCAAAGCTTTAACTCGATATATGTCCGAGTAAACTTCGAAAGCAGGACCTATGTTGAAAATGTTGTGTATTTAGGTTCCATTGCCTCTCAGATATGCGGAAGATAAGGAATAAGATAATATTTCTGGATTTAAGGAACATAATTAAACCTTTTCTGAATCCGACAGCGAGTATTTCGATCGACCGAGTTCCTTCTCCTTATTAGAATACAAAACTTGCTTCCTTCTGCCTATAAAACAAGATAACATTGAAACCTCAATATACCCTTACTCTCCGTTCTACAAATTTTCAATAATTGGCAGCTGGAAAGCAATTCGACTCACATTGAGAAGAAGCTCTTTACGCTTTTCATTTTATATCCTCAAGTCCACCTGCCCCCGCCCAAAGTCCTAGCCCCACTTGGCGCCAGATAAACAAATTTTATTGACTGAGTCATTCTGGTTTTTTGTGTATATCGTTTCAGGCAAGAGCGCAACTTGCGGCCCGCCGTTCCAATGTTGCCGCATCATCAGCGCCATAAAATTGGGGCGCTTCTGGGCTTTGGCATTCTATTGCTGAGCTGCTGCCTCGTGGCGCCGGGCGAGGCGCGTTCGCGGGACAAGGAGGAGCGCCGCAGCCGGGGACGCGGCAGCAATGCGGGCGCCTCCGCATCCGCTTCGGCCTCGGCAGTGACCAGTAACGGCAATGCCGGCGGCGGCTACTACACCAGCTCCTCGGCCTACGGCAGCAGCAGCGGCGGCGCCATGACAGGCGCCACTGGCTATAACGGACCCATGGACAGCACCGGTTTCTGCATGCGCCGTCGGGACATGAAGCTCATGTGCTATTGCACGCCGGACGAGAACCATATGCCCGTGCAGAAGGCCGAGTGCTGGGTGTTCTCGGAGGGACTGCATCAGAATGACACGACCTGGACACGATTCTACCAGCAGAAGCGTCTGCGCGAACTCAAGTTTGTTATACAGAACAATGCCCGACTGGACTACATTCCGACCATGATCATTGAGCCGCTGAAGAACCTGAGCAGTATTGTCATCGAGTACTCGCAGGTGGAGATCGTCAAGAGCTATGCGTTTGCCAATCTGCCCTTCCTGGAGCGCATCATACTCAATAACAATCACATCATGGCCCTCGATCAGGATGCCTTTGCCAATCACATCCGTCTGCGGGAACTCAATCTCGAGCAGAACCAGATCTTTGAGATGGATCGCTATGCGTTCCGCAATCTGCCGCTTTGCGAGCGACTCTTCCTCAACAACAACAACATCAGCACCCTGCACGAGGGTCTCTTTGCGGACATGGCTCGCCTGACCTACTTGAACCTGGCCCACAATCAGATCAATGTGCTCACTAGCGAGATCTTCCGGGGATTGGGCAACCTAAATCTCCTCAAGTTGACGCACAACAATCTCAATTTTATTGGCGACACGGTCTTTGCCGAACTATGGAGCCTGTCTGAGCTCGAACTGGACGATAATCGCATTGAGGTGAGCTCAGAAAATAAATATTCTTTAATAATTAATAACATATATTCCATATATTATCCATGTATACCTCTATATGTAAAACTATTTCGGGAGATTCTATCCGATTTAAAACTAATTTTCCAAGATCTTTGATATAATTTATTTAAACCGCTAGACAGGCAAAGGTTATACCCGCAATTATCGTATATAGACATTGGTCGAAATTTCCCACTGTCATAACTTGGCCAAAACTCAACCAATTTTCACGAGGTTTGGCTCTTTGCTCATGGTTTCCCATCTTAAATAATCTGGCATTTAAATCTGACCACCCATTTTTTGGTCGAAATTCATGTCCAAATCTTACCCCTAGGATTCGTATATAGAAACGGGCCAATATTTCCCTCCCCCATAACTCGGCCAAAACTCAACCAATTTTCACGAGGTTTGGCTCTTTGCTCATGGTTTTCCATCTTAAATAATCTGGCATTTAAATCTGACCACCCATTTTTTGGTCGAAATTCATGTCCAAATCTTACCCCTAGGATTCGTATATAGAAACGGGCCAATATTTCCCTCCCCCATAACTCGGCCAAAACTCAACCAATTTTCACGAGGTTTGGCTCTTTGCTCATGGTTTTCCATCTTAAATAATCTGGCATTTAAATCTGAATACCCATTTTTGGGTCGAAATTCATGTCCAAATCTTACCCCTAGGATTAATATATAGACATGGGTCAATATTTCCCTCCCCCATAACTCGGCCAAACCTCAACCGATTTTCACGAGGTTTGGCTCTTTGTTCATGGTTTTCCATCTAAAATAATCTGGCATATAAACCTGACCACCCATTTTTTGGTCGAAATTCATGTCCAAATCTTACCCCTAGGACTCGTATATAGACATGGGCCAAAATTTCCCTCCCCCATAACTCGGCCAAAACTCAACCGATTTTCACGAGGTTTGGCTCTTTGTTCATGGTTTTCCATCTAAAATAATCTGGCATATAAACCTGACCACCCATTTTTGGGTCGAAATTCATGTCAAAATCTTACCCTAGGATTCGTAAATCGGCATGGGCCAATATTTCCCTCCCCCATAACTCGGCCAAAACTCAACCGATTTTCACGAGGTTTGGCTCTTTGTTCATGGTTTTCCCTCTTAAATAATCTGGCATTTAAACCTGAATACCCATTTTTGGGTCGAAATTCATGTCCAAATCTTACCCCTAGGATTAATATATAGACATGGGTCAATATTTCCCTCCCCCATAACTCGGCCAAACCTCAACCGATTTTCACGAGGTTTGGCTCTTTGTTCATGGTTTTCCCTCTTAAATAATCTGGCATTTAAATCTGACCACCCATTTTTGGGTCGAAATTCATGTCCAAATCTTACCCCTAGGATTCGTATATAGAAACGGGCCAATATTTCCCTCCCCCATAACTCGGCCAAAACTCAACCGATTTTCACGAGGTTTGGCTCTTTGTTCATGGTTTTCCCTCTTAAATAATCTGGCATTTAAATCTGACCACCCATTTTTGGGTCGAAATTCATGTCCAAATCTTACCCCTAGGATTAATATATAGACATGGGTCAATATTTCCCTCCCCCATAACTCGGCCAAACCTCAACCGATTTTCACGAGGTTTGGCTCTTTGTTCATGGTTTTCCCTCTTAAATAATCTGGCATTTAAACCTGAATACCCATTTTTGGGTCGAAATTCATGTCAAAATCTTACCCCTAGGATTCATATATAGACATGGGCAAAAATTTCCCTCCCCCATAACTCGGCCAAAACTCAACCGATTTTCACGAGGTTTGGCTCTTTGTTCATGATTTTCCATCTAAAATAATCTGGCATATAAACCTGACCACCCATTTTTGGGTCGAAATTCATGTCAAAATCTTACCCTAGGATTCGTAAATCGACATGGGCCAATATTTCCCTCCCCCATAACTCGGCCAAAACTCAACCGATTTTCACGAGGTTTGGCTCTTTGTTCATGGTTTTCCACCTAAAATAATCTGGCATTTAAACCTGAATACCCATTTTTGGGTCGAAATTCATGTCAAAATCTTACCCCTAGGATTCATATATAGACATGGGCCAATATTTCCCTCCCCCATAACTCGGCCAAACCTCAACCGATATTCACGAAGTTTGGCTCTTTGTTCATGGTTTTCCACCTTAAATAATCTGGCATTTAAACCTGAATACCCATTTTTGGGTCGAAATTCATGTCAAAATCTTACCCCTAGGATTCATATATAGACATGGGCCAAAATTTCCCTCCCCCATAACTCGGCCAAAACTCAACCGATTTTCACGAGGTTTGACTCTTTGTTCATGGTTTTCCCTCTTAAATAATCTGGCATTTAAACCTGACCACCCATTTTTTGGTCGAAATTCATGTCCAAATCTTACCCCTAGGACTCGTATATAGACATGGGCCAAAATTTCCCTCCCCCATAACTCGGCCAAAACTCAACCGATTTTCACGAGGTTTGGCTCTTTGTTCATGGTTTTCCATCTAAAATAATCTGGCATTTAAACCTGAATACCCATTTTTGGGTCGAAATTCATGTCAAAATCTTACCCCTAGGATTCATATATAGACATGGGCCAATATTTCCCTGCCCCATAACTCGGCCAAAACTCAACCGATTTGCACGAGGTTTGGCTCTTTGTCCATGGTTTTCCCTCTAAAATAATCTGGCATTTAAATCTGACCACCCATTTTTTGGTCGAAATTCATGTCAAAATCTTACCCCTAGGATTTGTATATTTCCCACCCCCATAAATTTCCCTTCAGCGTTAAACCTAGTTCTCCACATTAAGTTGTATACAGGTATAGAACATCTCTCATTGCCTCAAAGGTAACTACAGCATAAAAGTCAGCTGTCCAACTAAAGTGTCTGTCATTCAGTCAGTCTGTCATTCAGTCAATCAGCCGCAACAAACATATTTAGATATATCATTGCTTAGTTTATTTTTGCTATCAATAAATTTGCAATTTGATTTGCCGTCTTGCCTTTGTTCGAGTTCAGTTTGGTCAAGTTTATGCCAAGGCTGACTTAAGTGCCCATAAATTGCCGGCTGACCATAAGAAACAGAGTTCAGTGGGTGGAGCAGGGGCGGGGGTAGGTTGTGTATCATAAATAGCATATCCTTCGGGGCGTGTATAGCGCATAAACAACTTTGTTTTTGGGTGTCATAAATTCAATTCGAATGCCCATTTTTGTGGTGATTTAAGTGGTCACTCAGCCTCGGCCCGAGGCACAGTTCAAGCAGCGGGCTTTCAGCTAGCCACTTGCCACAAGGTCCGCTGTCGCCTGCTGTTTGCCGAATAGGCGCTAATATGATAAATAGATTGGTAAATTATGTTTTGGGGGGCCGCCCGCCACAAGACAAGACAAGACTAGCCTAGGCCGCACAGCTTAATTCCGAGATAGTCTGTCTTTCGGTCTGGCCACACGCTGCGGCATTATCCTTTCGACGCCTTTCGGTGCGCAAACAAATGTGCGGCTGCAAGTTAATCTACTTACACAAAAATATTGTATAACAAATCATGGCATAATGGATTTATGGCACTCCTTTTGGCCATCTGATATGCAGGGCTGCCATAAAAATGGCCACGGCCATAGCCTGCGTGCGTGTGTGTGCGAGTGTGTGTGTAAATAGAAAATGTCGCTTAACGCCGTATACTCTATTCTGTTAGCTAAGTTCATATGCATATATGCGTGTGCGTGTGTGTGTGCGTGTGTTTGTGCGGCGGCAGCTGTACAAGCGTGGGCACAACGATAAGCGTAAATCCTGCATATCCTGGCCAACATTGTCGCCCGTCTTTGCTTTTCATTTTGCTGCGTGTTTCATTTTTCCCATTTTACAAAGTGCTCGCATATCATGTCACACCCAGACAACTCGCATATGTGTCAGGCCAGTAGGACGCACACACACACACTCGCTCGCACACACACATAGACATACTCGCACACACTTCATCTTAAGTGTTGCTCAAGTGTTTTGGCCGCCATCTTCTGCGGCAGACGCGAGCACTGATGCTGATGACGACAATCTCCTACGAACTGTAGCTCCTTTTTCATACCCTTTTAAAGGGTATTATAGACGTAGACAGCGCCGACTCCATAGTTATTCTATCTACCCTTCGAATGATCGGTGGAAAGTCAGACCCTTTTGTTTCAAGCCTCAAATATTAGCCAAGTCTTCCTATCATAGGACTATTATATCATTAAGCTCTATAGGAGATGGTGGGGACAGCGCCGAATCCATGAAGAATAAGTATTCTATTCTAAGAACTAAGACTTACTAATATCGGAACATTATATCATAGATTTAAAGGAAGAATAGGTCCCCTTTGTCAATGTACTACCATATCATATATCTCTATGACAATAATCTGTCGAAAATATGGATATACTTCCTCTTTTTCAAGCTAACTTCACCAAAAGCTCAAAAAACGAGTTGTAGAATTAGTCGGACGTATCTGTAAGACTTTTAGATATATTTCCAAAAGGGCATTTAAGCCTCGACGTGCCTTGGATAGCCTTCTTTCTTTTCATGTTCTTGTTAGAGTCTAACGGCAGGCCCGGCATTGTCATAGTCATAGCCATGGCCATAATGATTGGGCTTGTTATCGCCTCTATGTCGCATTGTTTTGGCCTGGACTGGATTTGCCTGCTGAACGCCTTATTTCATATCATACGTGTGCATATGTTTTGCTTCCTTCAAAAAATGCCTTTCCTTCTTTTCGTGTCCTTTTCAATAAAAGCAAATTGCGTTGCATGTTTTGCTTGGGTTATCCATTTCATTTTTCTTCTCGTGTGTGCGTGTGCGTGTGTGTGTGCCTGTCCTGCTGTGTACTTCATAAATCATTTGCTGTTAAAAGGTTTAGGTGCCTGGGTTTTGTCTGACACAACATAAAAAGCTAAGCAACTGAGCGGTCACCGAGTCCTCAAAGAGATAAATAGATAAACAGCTAAGCAGCTAAGCGGATGCTTTCGGCTTGAAAGCGAAAGCAAAAGTGTTGCAACAGCATTTAAGCTACAAAATCGTTATAAATTGCTTATGTGCGCACCGAGCAGTGTGCCACGCACGTGATCTGCCTCTTCCTATGTCTTTAATAGGAAGACAAACATGAACACAATTTAAATATATTTTTTCAAGCCTTGATTTTAGCTTAAAACTTTGGCATGTACTTAAATCTTGGTAAGTTGGCAAGTGACGGCAATTGGAAGACATCTGCATTTCACAAATTACGAATTTGAACCGGTGACTTCACGCTTGCTAGTTCAACCCTCAGCCACCCAGGCTCATTATACGTGACTGTATATATTAGTCCCTTTTGTCAACATTTCACAAATTACGGATTTGAACCGGTGACTTCACCCTGGTTAGTTCAACCCTCAGCCACCCAGGCATATTATAGTTAGTATTAAGCTTGATGAAGAGATGTGACGCCGAATGAAAGTCATTTTTATCCGCATTTTTCATATGATGAATTTGAGCCAGCGACTTCTAGCTCATTAGCTCAACGCTCCGTCACGCAGTCTTATTCTATTCAATATTAAAACTAGCTTAAGCCCCAATTCCAGCACTTTGCTCTCTGTACAAAATATTGCCAGGACTCTGCTCACAGAAAACCTTTTGCTGGAAATTTGTATTTAAATAATAGAAGTTTCTTCATGCTTCAAGTTCCTTTTGAATTTCGCTTGCTGATTACGCAGTGCCTTGTTTTTTTTGCCCGTTTTGAATCATAACTTTGTTTACGTAGACGCCATAAGAAGTGCGCATAAATAACAAATTTTTTTGCGCTAACCGATAAATTGGCGGCGCCTCGTAAAAACGCCAAGTGCCGCTCATCAAACTAACAAAATATCTCAATAAAATAAATTTCTTTTTATGTCAATCAGCGAAATCGGCAAACAAACAAACTACTGTGATATGCTACGGATGGGGGGTATCTTAACCAGCATTTATTTGCGCCCGGACAACACGTACGCGTGTTTTTCAATGTCTTCACTGTGGCAAGTGGAAACGGGGTAAGGGTGGAAATGGGCTAGATAACGGCGGCACATGTCTCTTTCGACTGGTTCGCATTTAATATGCATAATTTATCCATTTCACTAGACAAAGCATATTGAATATTAAATAATGACGAGCAGGCAGAGGCAGACTGTAAGGCGATAGAGGGCAAAAGGGAGAGAGGGGGAGAGAGAGAGAGGAAGCCACAGTCAACTTTCACTCGTGCTTCCTTCACGAAAATAAACACTTTTTCCGCATAACAAAAAATTCAAGGCAAACGAATTGGAACACACAAGTTAAAAAAGATGCATCTACATATGTTTTATATGCGTACATGTCACACACACACACACACACACACACACACACACACACACACACACACACACACACACACACGCACACACATGCATAAATAAATAAATAAGCAAACAAAGAAAGCATAACAATGGCAAACGGGAAAACGAGGCAGCGAAATTGTCAAAAAAAAAAGCCAATGAAAATAATACGCAAAAATGCGGAAAAATGGCAGAAAATATTTTTTGTGTGCTCGGTCGGCCAAGCAAAACATAAACCGAACAGCAAAGGCGAGAGGTTAGCAGCGAGAGAGGGGGCGAGAGAGCGTAGTTCGGGAAACGAAAATGTTATTATAGCATAAATACAATTAAACATAATATATTTAAAACCATTGCCAAAGTGACTGGCATTGCATATTGACTGACGGCTGACGGCGCTGGTGATACCCTGTAAATAATTGACGGGCTGGAGACTTTGAGATTGACATGCGGAATATGTTATATAATGAAAATCGATAAATTTGCATATTCTTCTCATGGTTTGGCATAGTTAGATTCGTTCACATACAGTTGCGAAATTAAAAATAGCACCGCCACCACAAGCAATTTTTAAATAGTTGCCACACCCACATTTTTAACATTAAGGAAACTCGAACCACATTTTTAGAAATGGTGGACTCTTCCAAACATGGAAATAAAAAGAAAATTGTCCTATTGCATAGCGTTTTTTAGTTATTGAAGGAACTTTGCAAAAACTGATAAAATTAGGCGAACCAAATAATAGCACCACTTTTCAAAAATGGATTTGAAATGAAAAAAAATGGCCAATAAGTGAGGAATTCATAAGTTAACAATTTTTAACCATTAATACTTAATCTATATCATTCATTTAATATTTAGTACACTGTCCTTTATTGGCAATGACAGCTGCGCAGCGTCTTGGCATGGAATCAACTAAGTCCTGGCAGCGTTTTAGGGGAATTTTGTTCCAGGACTCTTTAATTTCTTCCCAAAGTGATCCGATTGTGGTTGGCTTAGAGGCAGCAACTACCTTCTTAACGTCGGACCACAGATTTTCAATGGGATTCAGGTCAGGCGACAGAGCAGGCCACTCCAAAACGCTCACAGAGTTTGCCCTGAACCATTCCTTTGCTTTCTTGCTGGTGTGTTTGGGGTCATTGTCCTGTTGAAAAACCCAAACTAGCGGCATTTCGTATTCTGCAAAGGGTAGCATAACAGTCTCCATGATATTCACATACACGTGCTGATCCATTATGGTTTTTATCCAATGTATTGGACCTACTCCATAGTAGGAAAAGCAGGCCCATACCATTACACTACACCCACCATGCTTAATAGTTTTTGTGGTGTACTGGGGTTTGTATCCTGTGTTTTTTGGACGTCTAACGTATGATCGAGATCCCATTTCACCAAACATAACCACTTTGGACTCATCTGACCATAGAATATTCCGCCATTGTTGGGACGTCCAATTTGCATGGTCCCTGGCAAACTTCATGCGCTTAGTAATATGTCTCGCGTTTAAAAGTGGTACCTTTCTTGGGCTGCAGGCTTTTAGGTCATGTTGCCTTAGATATTTGCGAACTGTTTGATCCGTCACATTTATGTTAAGCTCTTTTTTAAGCTCGGTAGCAGGCTTGAAGGGATCCTTCTTGCTCTGACGAATCAGTCTTTTGACATGAAGAGGGGTCATTGATCGTTTTCGTCCGCGTGTTTCGGCCTTTTCTTCATAGTTTAAGGCGTTTTTAATCATTTTATTTGAACATCCTACTAATTGACCAACTTCTCTGTAAGTTCTTCCGTCCAATATCAATTTTTTGATAAGATCGCGCTTCTCTGCAGTGCAGTGCTTTCCACGTCCCATTGTAATGACTATTATTAACTTTTATGAAAGAAACAATGATATTTTATTCAAAACTAATAAACACGTGCATTCTGCAAAGGCAGTTCCGCGAAATAGCGAGGATTCAGTTAAAAAAAGGCTAACGGTGCTATTTTTTGGTTCGGCATTTTTTTGGGCTTTTTTCGTAAAATCCCAAAAAATAATAAATGGACAGATATTAGAGGAACGGTTACACTGTTTTTGTTTATGGGGAACACTAAACAATATAAAAAAAATCAAGTTTTAAAAAAATCGGAACAGTTATCGCATTTTTTTTTATCAAGAACAAAATGTGTTGCTACGGTGCTATTATAAATTTCGCAACTGTATATGTATATATTTGGATCTAGAGGCAGAGCAGACATATATAGCTAAATACAAACATATGATAGCCATATTAAAAGGAACCCCTAATACACCCCAATTACAGGGTATTTGCAGTTCAAACTCTCTTAACTAACACACACTCTTTAAAATGAACCCCTAATATACTCCAATTACAGGGTATTTCCTGTTCACACTCTCTTAACTAACGCACACTTTTTGAAAGGAACCCCTAATAAACTCCAATTACAGGGTATTTGCAGTTCACACTCTCTCTTAACTAACACACACTTTTTAAAAGGAACCCCTAATACACTCCAATTACAGGGTATTTCCTGTTCACACTCTCTTAACTAACACACACTTTTCAAAAGGAACCCCTAATAAACTCCAATTACAGGGTATTTGCAGTTCACACTCTCTCTTAACTAACACACACTTTTTATAAGGAACCCCTAATATACTCCAATTACAGGGTATTTGCAGTTCACACTCTCTTAACTAACACACACTTTTGAAAAGGAACCCCTAACATACTCCAATTACAGGGTATTTGCAGTTGACACTCTCTCTTAACTAACACACCCTTTTCGAAATGTATTCAATTATTATGAATGTTAATTACAATAAAGTATTAATAACTCTTTGTATGGTATTAAGCCAAGTAATCTGTGAATTAATTAACAATTTCGAATCAAATGTTTTCTTTACAGCGCATTTCGGAGCGTGCTTTGGACGGTCTGAACAATTTGAAAACGTTGAATTTGCGCAATAATTTGCTAAAGAAAATCGACAATGGCCTGCTCCGTGGGACACCGGCGCTCCTGTCAATCAATGTGCAGGCAAACAAATTGGAAACTCTCACGTTCTACACATTCCAGCCAATTATGGACAATTTGGTCAACAGCACCAGCGAGCTGTTGGTCTCCGGTGAGTCAAGTCAACTTCTTTTCAACTTGATCTCTGACAGCCCAATTGACAGACAGACAGACAGACAGACATCGCATCTGATATGCGGCGATTGGCTGCAGCTCGCTAAAATCTAGCTGCAAGTTATTATAATTATGCATACGCCACGTTGTACGAACTTCACGAACTACTCTGAGCACGGCTTGTTAATGTTTATGACAGCGCGCTGTGAACCCCGCGCACTTGTAGATATTGTCTAAGAACACAATTAGGCAGGTCATTAGAGATGGTAAGGGGCAGGTTTCATTGTCGGGGTTTAGCTAGGCACGAGCACGAGATATTTACTTGAGAGAAAAACTCGAACCCGGACGATACATTTTAGCAAGTCCAGCAAGTTTAGGTTAGGCCTGACCCTAGCTAAGATATTTAGATCTATTTCTCAGACTTCATTCTACATTTTCGTGCCTTTGGGGAGAGGCACGAAAATAAATTTCATGGCTCGAACCGCCTCGTGTCCGTTTCCTGGCCCATCCACACAGCCCTCGCACACACATTCGTGTGCGTGTTGGTTGGCTTCATTAAGGAAATGTCGTATCGTCATAGCTCAAGTGTGCGCTTCCGTCGACACTTGCGAGCGTGCGACAAAAGGGACATAGTTGCACAGACAAAGAGCGAGAGGGGTATAGAGCAAAAGATATGTACATATCTTGTCTCTCGTTCTGGCACTTTGTTAATTGAGACTGGACCTGAACTCCGCTCCACTCCGCTCTCCCGAAAACTGGCAACTGGCAACTGACAACTGGCAACTGGCTGCCAGCGGCGTGCACAAAAACCAAATTAGTCATTAAAGTGCAATTTTGAAAGCGGGCCACTCAACGTGCCACACCCCTTCCCCCACCACATGCCACACCCTCCCGGCCCACCACATGCCACGCCACACTTGACTCGACTGCAAAACTCATAACAATAAAATATGTCCTGCAAATGGCCATAGGCAGAAACAGGCACAGCATGTATACGTGTGTGTGTGTGTGTGTGTGTGTGTGTGTGTGTGTGTGTGTGTGGGTAAGTTAATAGCAGTGGCTATTAGCGTGTTGATTAGCCCAATTAAAAGGTAAATTAAAGTGAAATATTAAGTGCATACGTTCATATTGTTGTCACTGGCATTTTAATTGCTGTCACGAGACTTAATAAAAAAGATATGTTATGATCGTCGCTGCAAATAGTATTATTATTTTATATTCCTGAAAGCAGTTGAAAGTAAGAGACTTTGACATATGAAATGTAACTATTTTGTGGCAATTCGTTTAAGTAATGCTTGCGATTCTCAACTAGTTGAAGCTGCGAAAAGTATAGGAAGGTTCTTGATGCTCAAGCTGCTTCCTCTAGCTTAATACCATTATCAAAAATGATATAAAGACAATCATTCCGAATAATTTAGGCTTTTTTTATATGTTATAAGCTCCAGGCTTCAACCTT
This sequence comes from Drosophila kanekoi, assembly GCA_037075305.1. Taxonomy (NCBI): domain Eukaryota; kingdom Metazoa; phylum Arthropoda; class Insecta; order Diptera; family Drosophilidae; genus Drosophila; species Drosophila kanekoi. The sequence continues at coordinate 847,808 of JBAMCE010000461.1, forward strand.
TTTTGTTTTGAATCCCGCTTGCAATTCCCAACTAGTTAAAGCTTCATAAAGTATACAGGAAGCTTCTTGATGCTCAAGCTGCGTCATTTATTGTGCCTGACCCCTACTCGTCGCTTGCTTATTATTTTTAAAAAGTGAAAACAACCATTCCGCATAAATCAGGCCTTCTTTTATATATGTTATTTCCAACCACAACAACAAGCGCTTTCAAGGCTTCGCAGCAAATTGCGGCACCTTGAAAGCTCGCAGCTCGGCTGCCAATTTTATTTTTAGCTTACTTGGCAATTAGGCTTTGATGTAAGCGCTGTGTAATCAGTGGCTGTTGCAACACCAAGAACAGAAAGAAGAAGAAGAAGAACAACAACAACAACAACAACAGTTGCAACAACAATAATAGTTCAGAATAGTTGGCACGCCTTGGCCCAAGGAATACATTTAAATATTTAACAACAGCCTTCAAAATCGCATTTCTCTTTCATTTAGCAAAGTCGCCGTCGTACCACACACACACACACACACGCACACACACGGAAAATTAGTGCATATGCACAACCAAATGGCAGTTACAAATGCAACTTAATTATCACACACTAACACACACACACACACACGCACACACTCAGTCGCTCACATGTGCGAGCGAAATTTTCGCTAATGGTTTGCCATTAGCATGACTTATTTAAGTCGAAACAAAAAAGTCAGCTCAGCTCGAGTGAACTCGACTATCGAATGCCCTGCAAAAATGAACAAAAACTCAGCTGTCTTCCTTAATATTTGGAGACTGCTTGGAGGTGACTCGAATATGAAATACCCTATACATATTCTTTGAAATTCCTTATATAATCAAAGCTTACGAGATCGAGGTATGGGACATTTAGAATCATTATTTGCCGGCGAGTCAACTATGAGATACCCTGCACAACTTCTATATAAAGTTGCATTTGAAGTCTTTACATTAACCCAACTATAAAGTACCCTGCACAAAGCTAAAACAAACTGAATGAGTTTACCTAAAGTATAGAATGAATTTGAAGTCTAGGGATTTGGCAATTTTTATAGCATTTGCCAGTTTTCTTTATGGCCTTCATTCTGACTGTTAACTTTAATTATACCCTCTTGACTCATGCCTTATAAACATAGGGCATAGCATGACGTTGAACGACAGAAAAGCTGAGCTGCATTGGCATACAAAAGCCATGGCCACGTATTTGTGCGTCTATTTGTGTGTGTGCTCAGTCGTAATTGCATTTGAGAACATACACACACTCACACACACACACACACACAGGCACACTCGCTGCAAGCGGCAGACATTTGTAAATTGGCTACAAATGACTTCAAATTGCTTTAAACTGCAAAATATTTTTGCATGCCGAAAACTTTTTAATTCATGTGCAGTGATTATGCTCACGCACACACCCAAGCACACGCACACACCCAAGCACACACACACACACACACCCAAGCACACACATATAAAATTTGCATATGCAGCGGCAAATGGTTGATTAGAACGCTTCACGATGTTGTTTGGCATCATCAGCGCCCGTTCAGAAAGTTAAATAGCGTAAATGTACAAATATTTTAAAATGATTTTTAATTCAACTGCAAACATTGCCAAGTTTTTCAACACTGCTAATGAACCAACAGAAAACTCCCTATAAACTTCTTTTTTTTCTGAGAGCAAACGATTTCATCGAGACAGCTTGCCAAATGTTTATTTAAATATGGAATAAATGGCTTTTGGCTGTGTGTAGCGGCATATATCATCAATAAATAAATTAACTAAGTGCTCTTCATTTGCCGAATTAACCCAGCAGCAAGAGCTCACAAGCCGCAACAAACTTGCACGTCTCTTAAAAATGTTGCTCAAATTGCCGTATGACAAATTTATAAGCTCGAAGCAACTGGAAGCTGGCGCCTAAAAGATGCAGCACTTCTTCGTTCATTGGGTGCAAGTGTTGACGCGTGTGGCAGGCCAGAAAGGCCGGCAAAGCGGAACGAGGGGCAGCCAGCCTCAAGAGAATACACTCAGAGAAAAAGTCTGAAATAATTGGAAGCATCTGAATGCATTTGAAGAATGGATGCACTTGAAGATCAATACGTCATGCTTAATAGTTGATTCATAGTTAACTTAAAAAAATATTAATATTTTTGAAATGTTCTAAGTAGAAGCTGATGGGAACTCCAATTCGTTTTTCCCTGAGTGTAGGAGCACATAAAAATTGCAACAGAATTGCAGCGAACATGTGAGAAACGTCGCAAGATGAGGATGACTCGAAACAGACGTTGACACTGTCGTCTGAGGATAAAGTTGGCGCTGTGGCCATAAAACGTGCCACATCAGTGCCGAAAACTGTCGCTGGCTACCGCTCAGCTGAGCTGATCTGAGCAGCAGCTGCTGCTGCTGGTCACATGCAACATGCCACATGCCAGTAGGACATCAATTTTGGGGCCAAAGTATTTGGCAACTAATCGAACGCCAAGCTGAATTTTGTGCAGTTATCCTGCGAGGATTTGCCAGTTGCCAAGTTTGGCCAACAGCGTGTGAAGGTGTGCCACGTCTGGACGTTTGCGAAACTGAACTGTGCACAACTATTTGACAAATGCACATCAGCCAGCGCCGAGGTGAAGTGCCGCTGCCATCAGCTGAGGGATTTCCATTAGCGGCAGGACAAATGATGTACATGAACTTTGCCAGAGCTCCGAAGCACATGCATCAACTATGCCATAGTTACCATATAGCTGTGAAATCTCCAAGCGAGCTCCACTCGAGCACATTGTGATTTGTGGAAGACTTGACTTTTACGTAATTGCCATTGACAGCCATCGAACGACGCTAAGCTGATTGACATTGCAGCAGCAGCAGCAGCATTTTGCTGCGCGTCGAGATTTCATCAGTAAATCTCCACTTTGCTCGAGTTTGTCGAAGCACATTGCATGCCCCTTAAACAGTGAAATGGGTAGCTTATGCGGAAAAAACATATGCCAAAATATTCGAGCTAGATATTGAGTGGTATTTATGCGCTTGTTTAATAGACTTGTGTCTAAAATAACAAGCACTTTAACTGGTTGTCAAACTCTGTTTGAGTTTTATGCTCCGTGCTTACACTGGACTCCGCATAGATCGGAACTCTTAAATATATATACTTGTATGGAAAATCTTTGTAGTTTTTAAGGCAGGCGAAAAAGACGGTTGAGAAATCAACTTTTGAAGAAAGATTTGCTTTATCTATACCTTTATCAGAGATATCAGAGAGCAGAGATATCCTTCAGAGACTCACAGTTTTACCACAAAACCATGCGCCATGAGCACAACATAACGAACTGTTGTCCTTGTCTTTTTCGTATTTCGTTTAGAAATAGCATGAAAAGCTTAGAAGGCTTAAATATTAGTCAGAAAATGACTTGAGACTCTTCAGTTGATGCTCAATGGAAATGTAAATGTTTTACACTCATCAAATGCAGCTTTTGCAGCTGCAACTGGGTATTTGAACTGGGGGGGAGGGATTGGGTTGGTCTTCGGACTGAAGTGGACAAGCACCTGTAGGCATAAATAGGCTACAGTTGAAATGCAACTAAGCATTGGACGTGTACTATGCTCCTCTCCCCCTCTCTGTTACAATTCTACCCCTCGCTTGAAGGCGTGTAGAACTTTTTGGAACACATGCTGCCAGCATTTAAATGCCATTTGATGTCTGGCAGCCAAACATTGGCACTAAACAATGTCCCTTTCAAGACCCGTTGCGTGTGTGAATATGAGTGTGTGTTTGTGTCTGTGTGTGTGTGTGTGTTGTTTGTAGAGTGTGCTGTGCCCGGGCCATAGGCCAGTGCAATGCCAGCTACAGCTGCACCTATGCCCATGTATTTTGTAAAAAATTTATAGGCACGCCCAGTGCTGTGGCATTTGTTTCAATTCCGACGGTCATCGGTCGCCGCTTGTGACCAGCAGCGACACACACGCACACACACACACACACACACACACACACACACACACACACACACACACACACACACACACACGCGCACACAGTCAACACGCAGCACCCACTTTTCCTGACCCATGCTTGTTTATTTGTATGCGGCTCACGTTTTGTTTGTGTCGTCGCGCCTGTGGCCAGGACCTGCGACCATTTCAAATGCTTTCACTTTAAAGCCAATGCCAAGTTTTTGCTCACAAGCAACACTGGTAATAAATGCGACAACAGTCGCACCCAAAAAGCATCCCACAGGGTCTCTGGGTCTCGGTCTCGGTCCGTGTCCGTGTCCGTGTCCGGCTCAATTGGTTCGTTATGCGCTGTAGCCCGGGTCCCAAATCGTTAGCTCGAATTGAATGGTTATTGTTTCGAAATATAAATAGGATTTCTAACAGATTTTTTTCCTTCGAATTTTTGTATTTTGTGCGCGACGCATCTGTAAAATGCACATTCCCTTCGCGGACAGCTGAAAACTGCAATTTGATTATTTTTCCAACAGTTTTTTCTGCTCAATTGTCTAGTTAATAAAGCCTTCGTTTTAGGTTCAACTTAATAAAATGGCATACAGATTGATACACATAATAGCTCCATGATGTGTCTTAGATTCTGAAAAATCGACAAGAAAGCGGTTCTTAAATCAAGCACAGGTAATCTGTAAGGCCAACTATGATCAACTTGGAAATACCTGAGATTCCTAAGAAACTTCCATACACAGCATACAAAAGTGGGTCAAAGAGTAGAAAGTTCTAATGCCTGAAACATCTCCCACGAGCTGAGTTGATCTAGCCATGATCTCCTGTGTATCCATCTGTGTGATTGGGTTCAGCCTGAAAACTAAAACAGCTGGAGACCTAAAACTTGAAGTATATATTCTAGTATACCATAAGCAGAACGAACTGCAAATGTATTTGAGATGTCTCATCCCATTTCTATAATAGATGGGACTGGATTCTTGGGAATAACTCCAAAGTTATAAGATCTAGATACATCAAACTTGCTGTGTGGGCACTCAAAAAGTATATTAAAACTTTAAATGTTTCATTTTTTAAATAAATCGTTCCATTCCTCAAGATAAAACGCACCTTGAAAGGTAGATCCTTGCCCTTTAATATTCTATATTAAAGCTCTACAAATATGCTAAAGGTTAGATTATGGGCAAATAAGTTCTTTAAGAGAGCATTACCTATAGGTGCCTCGGGTAGAAGAAGCACTAAAACAATATTTTATGTTTTAAATATCATAGGCTAGCCTTCAACTTAAATGATGCCATATACATACATACACTCAAGTCTGGAATTTGAGCCCGTACATAATGAATTTCTTACACCTTGAATTCAAAGCGAAAGCTTTCTCCTTAAGGAAAGCGTAATGCCTTTTTCTCATTAAATATGCCTAAGTTGTGTCAAGCGAACGTCTTTAAAACTTATCAGCTAATTAGCTGGCTGAATAATTCCTGTTAATGCCTACAGCAGACCATATTCGGGCCGATGTGATGAGTGAATTAGGCCTTCAATTGGAGTTTATTGGGCTCATTTATAATGCATGCAATGCGATTGTTCGCAGCGCTTCGTTTGGCTTAAAATTGCATTTGCACGACAAGAACAACAACAACAGGAGGAACAATAAACAGGCAACTGGAATAACAACAATAAACAGGTATTAGGCACCGGAAGCGAGAATTTATCGCAAGGCATAAAAGACAATGCCCGGAAAAATGGCCGAACAAATGATGTTGGGCCATAAACTGGACAAATGAGCTTGTGACACGCACCCGAAATTGACTTTCGATAGTCAATGTCAACATATATATATATGTATATGTGTAGATACTGCCAGCCAAAAGTCCACTGATTGCTGCCAATAAATCTGAGGCTCAACATTTGTGTAACATGCGCCTCTCTAACACACTGAGCGTCAGACATATGCGCACACTAATAAGTTCTACTTTTTTTTTGTGGGTGGGAATTTGCTTGGCTTCCCGTTTCGATTGCCTGTTGAGCTGAGCACTGAAATTTATATACATATTGTGTATGTTGGACACACACACACACATACAGGCACACACACACGCACACACACAGTGACATGCATGCATAAGTAGCATTTCATTTGGTTTTTGGACTCGATTCATTGCGTTCCATTTGCAATTTGTTGCTGAACGCTGCATAAATCACTCTGCCCCAATATGTATGCTATGCTCTATTGTTTAGCCAGCCTCACACACACACACACACACACATACCCTATAAATATTTTAGATTTCAATTTCCGGCAACTTGCCACGTTTCTTTTAGACTATCAAACTCGCCGCCCTCATCCCTCTAGTCGCTATAAATTTAAAGACTGTGCGTCTGTCGTCGCAATTAAACCCACACACAGAGCCCATCGCTCATTTTATCGTGTTGCCTCATTGTTTTTCCTGGCCCGTTGTCTGTGCGGCATGCACCTCTGTTTGTGGCATGCGTTTAATTGTCTACAGCAGCAGCCGCCGCAGCAGCCGCGGCATCGTTTTAATTACGCACCTTTTCTATGCAGCTGCAAAAAAATTTCAATTGAGTAAACTGCATTTTCGAGAGACATAAAAAAACAAGCACAAACACACACACACACACACATGCGCCCACTCTCACACACACACAGAGAAGGAATGCAATTGCGCAATTTGTTTGCGGCCATTTGCCATGTATAATGAGAGCATACAACAATTTCCTTTCATGTTGCCTGACAAGACCCAACGGCATTAACATCAGCAACAACAAGCAGAACAAGAAAGTTGATTTATCTATGGCATAAAGAATATTAAATACCCTTATGTATGTTGAAAAGAGTTGATCAGCGGACAGCTTGAAAGCGAGCTATAAGACGGGGTTGGGGAAAACTCGACCTCCAGATGGGGGAATTGGGATTCTTCGTTTTCTAGGCGTCCAACCAGCAAACGAGAGGTTACTGGTTCAAATAGAGAAAAGGATGGGTATTTATTTGGCTCTTGATTCTGACTGAGAACATACTTAATGGCATGGCAGATGTCTCCCTCGATGCCTCAAAACTATACTACCCTCTAGCCTTACGAAGGGTATAAAAACAACAATGACATCTCTTTTAGTCGTACGCACCATCAGTTCTGCCCCCCTCCCTTCCCCCTCATTAAGTAGTTCAATTAAAACTTAAATGCATATTATTAATGAGTTTTTATTGTTTAATGTGCAAAACTTTTGTATGCCTTGCGGCCAACTTTCACTCCCTTTGTACGACATAGTGTATGTATGTGTATGTGTGTATGTGTGTATATGGGTGTGTATATGTGTGTCTGTGTGTGTATATGTGTGTGTATTTGTGTTAACTTTCACCTCGCATCAAGCTGCTGCATATTTTATTACATGTTTCACCGCACTCATCAATTTTGTAGCTATTCCGCATGTCTTCCTCTCTCTCTCCGCGTCGATGGCACATTTTAAATCGCTCGAAATTAATTGATATCATTATGGAAAACTTGAGATTGTGACTCAATTCGAAGGACTTGATTTCCGTATCATGTAACTTGAAGAGCTCCACAAATTGCCACAGAGCTTCGAGTTCAATAGAAAGGGCTGCGCCAGAAGCTCGTTTCATTCACGTTTCCCCACACTGCTTTAAGGAGATGCTCGCTCGAATGAACGATCCGTAGATACCCTGTGATTAGTTTCTAATTAATTAAATGTGTGTATGTCGATCCTAAATAATCCTCGGTCCTCATAATCCTCGACAAACTCTCAAAAATACCTAGAGTTATCCTTCGAGAAAGTTTGACAGACTCAGTTATTTGTCTGTTTGCCCGTTGCCTGTTACATGTATTGTCTTAAAGCCAATTAACCTCAATTGGTACACACTCTGACTGGTTACAGGGTATAGCAAGCCAATCAGAAACACACAACCAGACAGACAAACAGCTTGAAGCACAATGGAAGCTTAGCAACGCCCTGGCGTTAAGGAATAGTTACTCGAAAGCCACACACCCTGCCACGCCCTTTGCCCGTTCGTCGCGCTGTCGTTGTCATTTGGCGCGGTCGACAATTAAAGCCGGTTTGCGCGCTTTGCAAGCCAAATGACTTGGCAGTCATGGACACGCCCCCCGGCGCCCGCGCCCACTATAGCGCGCAACTATGGCCAAGATTAAAGCCCTGATGCTTGGCGGCTGGCTTTTGCCTTTGTCACAGCTAACTGATGGCTGAACATTAACGCGCTTTATTAGTTAAATTTATTATAATCATCAGCAGCCAAAACAGGGCAGGGCGTGGGGAGTGCGCGACTGGAAGATACCCTTAGTCAAAAATGTCCTTTCAGAAGCTTAAATATGGCAAACAAGAGCTTGTGTCTCCTTCTGCATGTGACATACATAGCCCCAGGTTCATTATACCCTTTCAACTCATTATTAATGATTACAGGGTATTGCAGCCGTAACAATACAAGCTGTGGCATTATTTGCAGCCAGCCGCTTAACTGGTTTCAATTGCGTCGCGTTTGGCTTTAGCTGGAAAACCGCCGCATAGTTTCAGGCGCCAGCAACTGTTTATAGCCAAATATGTTAATGTCGCCTGTTTATATATGTATATGTTTGTATATGTATATAATAAATGCACACTTTGAGGTGCGACGGCAAAGACCATGCGTTAATTTCCCCATTGTTCGACAATATCCGAAAACGGATTTGCCAACTTGCGCGTAACTTGAGCGCTTCGAGCATTGCTTCAAATACAAATTCATGGCTGTCATTTGGTGCGTGTGTGCAGGTGTGTGTGTGTGCGTGTGTGTGCTTAGTGTGTTTAGTAATCTATCTTAATATATGCACAGGCAGGCTGGCAGTCCATCAGGCAGCTCCCGGCTGAATTAAGCGTCGCTGAAGTGTCGCCTGCGGTTCTCACCTGTGCCCACAAAATGCCTTTGATTATAGCTCATTTCACTCTCATATTGCCTTCGTTGTTGTTGTTGTTATTGCCGTTTCGCGTATTACGTTAATTTAGCGACATGTGATTAGATTCATTTTGTTTGGCTTAAAGCTGCGTAGCTTGGCAGCCGCCGAAGTGCCTCATCAATAGGGGCTTTTTGGCATTTGACAAGCACATGGAACGAAATTACTAAGGTTTATTTATTTTAATGCCTTATACCCATTGTAAATGGTTATTCGAAGGGGTTGTTGCAGTCACAAATCTAACAACTTTTACCTTTATGATACCTCTCCCCACTTCTCCCCTCATTGTAGAGCCTTCTTCAAGCTCTGTAAATCTTTTTACAATCGGATAATGAACACAAAAGTTATCCAGGCGTAGCTTTCAAAGCTTGTCCGTGTTTCAGTATGAGTCTTACAGGGTATTTATCTGCTGATCAAGCAATTTACTTGTAATCAGAGGCCTTTAGCTAGCCAAAAACTCATTAGACCAACTCATTGAACATAAATTGCAGCTGGCTGCCAAAATGACAAACATTTAATTGAATATTTTGGCCAACTTATTGCCGCATTCAATAAAATATATTGAGTGTCGCATAGCTCTACGCTTTGGCTCAATCGATTAGTGCAGTTGCCCATAAATAAGCACAGCACACTGGCCACGCCCATTTGTGTCCGCCCCCCAAAAAGTTTACAGTATGTAATAATTTCAATTTACAATCTGTCTCCATATATATATATATATATGTACATATATATTATGTAGAGTATATATGCTCGCAGCATATCTTGTGTGACAGCCGATGCGGATGTAAACGTGTTGGCATTGATGGATGGGCTTCCACTGGCCATACGTACAGAATTCGAGCTGTTGTATGTAGTTGAATCGAACTAGAGATGAGCTTGGGTCGTGACGGAGCGTGACACGACAAGACCGTGCTGCAAAGCTATAGTACGTGAGGATCTGTGCACGACACGAAGAGCTCGATCTCTAAAGACAGGCTTCATGTAAACCAACTTTATCAGGTAGAACTTTCCTCCTCTGGACCCCAATGGATAGTTCTCGTGCTTCATCTAAATTCATACTTTTCCGATGAAAATATATTAAAAGCAGCTCCCGATATTCCTATGCTAAAATTATTCATATAAAACTTATGCATACTTTAAGCCAAGCAAAAACTTAGTAACATTTTTTATGAACGTCCAAGTGCCAATATTAAGATGGAATATATGTACTACTAAAGATACATGAGGTATTAGGCCAATGTTATCCTCAATTGGAACTTAATCTCACGGCCTGTGCATTATAAAGGGATAAGGGACTCTAGACAAGATATAGATTTCGAAGACAGATTCTCAAAACAGAGTCAAAGATTCCCAGGATCCCAGATTCCCACATTAAGGTTCTTTGACTTATTATCCTTGATTCCCAGCATGCCAATGGAATAAGCACTTGAATCAATCAACTATTTATGCACAAAGTTAAATTTTGAAGACAGGAAAAACTTTATCTTAAATACGAAGCCAAGATATAAACGCAAGTAAAAGGAATTCCAAATCGATCCATAATGGAGGAACCTTTGAACAGCTTTACGGACCAAGAGTTTTGAGGAAATACTAAGATAATATTTGAAAAACTGAAGGAACTATTGGCAACCGTGTTGGAGGTGTCTTATGCTTGCGAGTGTTAAAAAGAAATGAATTTCGTGCTCGTGTTGGGCCATGTTGTGCAAAGCCCAGCTCCAAGTCGAACTTCGAGCAGGACCTACGCTTGATCGGCAAACGGACATTTGAGTGCACAATTTATGTCAGTTGGCCGTTTGATATATGGCTTCTATATATGGCCAGGCTGTTTATGGACTCGCACTTCAGCAGCAAGTGGCTCACCTGAAGATACTCGCCACCAAATGTTGCATATGCTTGTGGGTGTGCAGGGCAGGGGAGGAAAGGCAGCTTAGAAGTTGCCACTTGACTTGGCAAATCGCAGCGCAATAACAAAAGCCTCATTATTTATTTATATAATGTTTTTATTTATTTTGAGCAACCCTCGCACAACCCTCGCGGCCAATGCTCGCATATTTTATTAAATACAATTCAATAAGAGCAGAAATCAAGAGGGCTTTTGAAGATGTTCAAGCAGAGGGGTTCATAAGCTAGCCGGGGGTGGAGGACTACGAGACAGAAGTGGATGAGGCTCTGATGATGCGTTGGCTATTTTGGCAAACATTAAGCAGCGAATTGGGCCCACACCCTGGCTTGCTGTGGCAGGGGATGTGGAAGGGGAGGGGGATTGGCTAACATGTTGCTCGCACTGGGGTGGCAGTTGTTGTTGTTGTTGTTGTTATAGCTGTTGTATAGTTGCCCTGCTTGTTATTGTTATGGGCACATATCTATTTGTATAGCCGTATTTTTTATGCGATTTACCATATAACAAACACATTACTAGCTCACCCTCCCGCCAAATGTTGGCCCGAACCCAACTGTGCAAATATTTTGGCAAAGGCAGCTTAATGCTCAGCCCCAGGGCTAATGTTTATGAGTGTGTACGTGCGTGTGTGTGTGTGTGTGTGTGTGTGTGTGTGTGTGTGTGTGTGTGTGTGTGTGTGTGTGTGTGTGTGCGTGTGCGTGTGTGTGTGTGTGTACTTTAACGCGGTTGAGTGGTCATATTTGATCGGCGCGCTTGATTTTCTTTTTTCGTTTTTCCCCAATTGATTCGGCAAGTGATTTTCCTATTCTTGTTTTCTTTTTTTCTTTTTTTTTTGCCGTCTGTGATTCGTCTTTGATTTGTTTATGCGATTTCATAAAATATTTATCCTCGAGCGTAGTTGTTAAATCGCCTGCAATGACTTTCCCTTTTGCCAGCCGCATGCCAGGCAAGGGTCGGAGCGGAGCAGGGCGGGGAGGAACTCTAATGTCCGCCCCGGGGGCGACATTCTCGCAGCTGTCTGTCTGTCGAGTGTTTGATCTTCGTTTGGTTTTCTGGTCCTGCTGGCTGCTGGCTGCTTATTTGACTTCACGCTCGATTGCCAAAAATAATTTGATATGAAAGAAATAAACTGTAATTGTTTGCTGATTGAAAGTCGCCATCGCCATCGTCGTCGCCGTCTGCCAATTTATTTATGCGATATTTCACTCGATTTTCGCTCAACGGAAATTTGTGCAAAATTTAAAAACAGACGCCAAATGTTATTATTAAAATTGTAACCCAAAAATGGTGGCACGAAAAGCGCAGCCGAGTGGCAAGAGAGCCAAGTGATATAATTTTATGGCTTACTCGCAGCGAAAATAAGCGAATGCGCACAAAACAACAATTGTTGCCGGTTTGGGGTCCAGTCCGGCGTAGCTGCCATTCATTTGGCGTAATAAAAACATTCAATGAGCACCGCCGTTGCCCCCAAAAACTGACCCCAACTACGGCATAAAGAAAATTGGCGAGAAAAGCGACGGCCATTGAAATGGCTTTCAATGGCTTCGCCCAAGCACAACAGCACAACGGGCCGTGGGCCGAGGGCGTGGCATATATATATATATACAAAAAATAAAGAAAAGAAGCAAAAAAAACCTGAGAAAATAGAGAAAAAGAAAAACCCATTTGATTTTGAATAAATTGAGTAAAGTTGCCGGACGCTAAAAGGGACCTGGGCCCTGGCCTGGACTCTGCGGTGGCAACAGCCGAAAGCAGGCAACAAAATTAAATATCTTCCTCTTACGCACGCAATGCGAATGAGCGTGCGAAATCACGCACAGCCATAACAAGCCAAAAAAACAAGCTAAATATAAATAAGCAACAACAACAACAACAACAGCAACAACAAGAACACGCGAACTGAAGCTCATTAAAAAACGAAGTCGGTTTAAAATAAAAGTGAAGGCTGCCGCTTGAGTAAAAAGCAAACACCAGCTGAAAAGCTGTCCACGCTTAAGCACACCGACAACTGCAATGCCCTGCCAGAATATATATTTATATGTATAAAACTGGCTGCAATATTACCCGACGTTGCTCGGCTCTAATGACAATGTTAACAGGTTGGCATTGTCAAATGAACAACAAGGAATCATAGAAGGTACCGAATTGGCTTGGGCAACTTTCAAATTGTTTCTGCAACTTATAATTAACTTTTAAAAAAGATTTTATTCTTGGTTTTTGCTAATCTGATCCAGATACTTTGTGCTCAGTGATCCCAAGTTTAGCCCACAGAACTACCCAAGCGACTGAAGATACATTTGACGGAATTGAATTTGTTAAAACAAAAGAAAAATATAAATAATAATGGTTAAAATGTGTCTAATTTACCATTTGCTTATTATAATTTTGACGTGGAATGTGTAACGCATGGAAGGAGACATTTTCCATCCCATAAAGTATATATATTCTTGATCTTGATATCAACTGTCGAGCTGATATAGCCATGTCCGTCTGTCCTTCTGTCCTCGAACAGCCTCTCCTTGCAGAGATCCGTCTCTCTCTTGCCAACGGATCAGACTTCTATATAATATACCGGCTTATTGTATGGAAAACATTTTTGTTTATCAATACAACTTATAACCAAATTCGACATTTAAAGGTTTCCCTTTACTCCCTGCGTGCAAGGTCCGATCAATATGGAACCCCTATATAAGAGCTTCAAGCTTCACAATTCTCACATATTTGCTGGAGAGAAATGTCTACAAGAGTATCTAATCTTCGGCTTGGCTGAAGATATCCTTTTCTTCATTATTAGTATATTATTTGTTTATCATTATTATTATTATTGGTGCCATCATAACTATATATTATTATGATTATTATTATTAATATAACTTTCATCAGGTTTGTTTTTCCATCTATTTTGATAACTCATCGTGTAAATATTGGGTTAGTTCGAGTCCTGTTCCTGTTTATTGAAGCTAGCTATCAATTACACTATTTGATCAATTAATTATTGTTAAATTCGTGTTAAAAGTTCAAAGCTATTAACTTTAATATGAAATAGCAGGCAAGGTTCAGGGCAATATTCAGCTGCCTGGAATTTGGAGTTTGAGCCCTTTTCGTTGTTGTTCAAGCCAAATAACTAGTTGCTAATTAATCTGCATGAATATCTATTAAGAGCGTGGAAAGTTTTACAAACAAGTTTCGAGAGCAGCTATTATTAAATGAAATGCCGAGAAGCACTATGACAATATTGTTGTACCCACTTTAAGCGAGATTGGTAGTGAAAAAAGGCGTGCATTTCACTGCTGCCTCCCCTTTGTCTTGACACCCACACACACACACACTCGCGCACACACACATGCATACGCACACCCAGAGTTGGCGCTCCCAACTGGCCGCAACTACGGCAACTATACAAAGCGAAACTTTCGACTTCATTTGCATACATAGCGCTCTCGAGCAATGTAATAAAAAATGATAAAACTCTCTAGAGAGACAGCAGCCAAGAGCATATAGGAGCGCAGGGAGGGTGAGTGGAGGGCTGTTGCTAACTGTGCGTGCTGTCCCCTGGCGGCGTTGGCGGGTCACAAGCCACGGGGCCAAAGGCAGCCCGACCTCGGCCACAAACGAACCGGGCTCCCCAGTTGCCCAGTTGCCCTGTTGCCCAGTTGGCCACAGCTAACCGAGCCACCTAAAAATGAGCTGATTTCAGAGCAAAGCTGCCTCGGCGAGTGCGGTAGTCATTGTGCAGCCAGGCGCTGGCCGGGATTCCGGGCCAGAAACAAAGGCGGTAACTAGGCCAGGCATCTGCGTTGATTTTCGAGAGAGAGAGGGTCGACGCAGGCGAGGGCGTCAAAAAACTTTTGGCGCCCATGTTGATATTTGAAGCAAGCGCTTCAAAACTCAAAAAAAAACCCAATTCGCGTTTTCTTTGCGCTTTTCAACCAGCTACACGGCGAGAAAAGTGTGTGCTGCGAACCAGTCAGCAGCCAGAAACACGAGGAGCCCCAAAAAAGAAGAAGAAAAATATATATGTGTATATATTTATATAGAAAGCAAAACAAAACACGGCCCCTTCAACCAATTAAAGAAGCGGACCTGCAATTTGTTCCTTTTTATTTATTTTTTGCCTTTGTTCCTTTGTGCGCCTGTGTGTGTGAGTGTATGTGTGCGTGTAGTGTATTAAATTTAGAATAAATGTTTTTGTTATTATTTTTTTTTTTTTGCCGCTGGGACCCAGCTAATGAAATGCCATTTAGAGAGGACCGCAACGTGATGTATGACAGCGGCTGTTTCGGGCCCATTTAGGCTAAACGCATCGATATGAGCCGGGGTCGGGGCGTGGCGGGGCGCGCAACTAAGTAAAAATTTAATTAAAATTAATTGTTATTTGCTTGGAACAAAATTAAAAGTTGTAATAATGAGAGGAATTGCCAGCAATTGCTGCAGTCAAAGCAAAATAAGTTCATTTAAATCGTAGACAGGAATTAAAAACTAAGCCGTTTTGTGCTTTGATGTGCATTTCGTTTTAAATTAAGTACAAATCAATTCTTAAAATAAGTACAAATCAACTTTGATTGAACGTTAAAGTCGTAAGCAGAAGGAGGAATCAGAGGAATATGAAGTTAATTACGAAATACTTAAGACAAGTATTTGCGTACTTTAAATAAACGTCGGAACGTTCCCAATGGGAGCTTTGCGAGGGCAGTTTGAAAAGTAGGTTGAGAGAGTAAATATATGAGCGAGAGTTGCTCGAGCTCGTTGATAGGGGGTAAGAGGGACGCATCTGAGCTAGGAAGGCCGACTCTTGGTCCAGCTGCTATCTCCTATCCCTAAGTTATGGCTGGACATTCAGAGAGAATAATCAAAGTTGTTTCGTCTTTCTCCAAGCAATTCCTATTCTATTTGTCAGGGAAAGGCACATTTTGTAGAGCTGTTATTTGACAGGTGTCCTGCCAGGCAGGCTGTCCGGCTGCCTTGAACTGTTTCTTCCATAATTTCTGGTTCTATGAGCACATTAGCTTGTCGAGAAGCTCTGCTATTGGACTAGAAGTTTCTGATACCTTCTGGAAACAAGATGTCATCATAAGCTTTCTAGAAGACCACGTCCCCTGGGCCTAGTAGGGGAAGCTCTAGCCGGCTCAAGAGCTCCCAGAGAAACTCGTCCGCCAGTTTTGAGACTCCCTTTGTAAGAAGCTTGGTTTCTCGTGTAAATATTGAGAGACTTTTGGCCAGATCTTGTCCAGAACAAACCTCAAACCTCGTATGGCTTAAGCTACAGTTGATTTCACTTCGAGTCGAAGCTTTCTATCAGACTATATTCAAATATAAACGCTAGTTCTTGGATTGCAGCTGCAGCAAATGGAAATGACAACTAATTATGAATATGTTACGACATATGAAAAGGGAAGTGGAGGGAAACGGAGGTGGGAGGGGTGTGTGGAGCGAGGGAGGGTCGGACATATTTGCATTAAAACTGACCAAACAAAGTTTAGCTGAGTCTAATTTGGCTGGCTGCCTGTTGGCACAGAATACACACTTGCAAGCACACACAGCTACACACACACACACGCACACATACGTGAACTTATGCAAACAGCCAGTACTTGGAACTTGTTAGCCAAAGTGTTGGGCAGTTGGCAGGAGGGTGTGGTGCGGGGTGCAGGAGGCAGTCGCTTGGACAGCGCTATGAAAATGACAATAATAAAATTTAATGTACACATAGACGCATATGCATGACTCAAAGTGCGTGTGTGTGGGTGTATGTAAATGTCCTTTGCTAACCGTAAAAACGTTTTCGACTGTTGCAGCTGCACCAAAAAAAAACTAAAAACTAAAAAAAAGTTGCAACGTCATGTGGCAAGCGGCAAGGGTTGGGGTAGAGTTGAAAGTCATCTAGTTTAGTAAGCGGGGATAACAGGAGCCGGGTTGCGGGGTCGCAGGGCTGGCAGAAGTCGAAGTTCGTTGCTTGCAAAATGAGGCGGGCGTGTATCTGAGTGTGTGTGTGTGTGTACCTGTGGGTGGGTGTGTGTGTGTCTATGTGTGTTAGTGTGTGTCTGTTGGAGTGTGTGCAGCAGACCAAAACACTTCCTACCGCTTTGGCCAAGTATCATTAAAAATATAAAAGTATTTTATGCAGCCACACACATATACACACACACATATACACACACACATGAACAGTTTTGCTGCACATTAAGCCAGTCACATGACAGTCCTATCTATGTTTCAAAGTGTGTGTGTATATGTGTGTGTGTGTGTGTGTACTTTACCTTTTCATATATACATTTGTATATATTCTTACATACAGTTTTTTTTTTAGTTTGAGGACATTGTCGTTGCCATTTTCATGCACTTGCAGAGAGTCCTTCAATTTTGTTGGTATCTTTGTAGCTCATAGAAAAAGAAGGCTAAGAGTTCATTAAGTTTAGATATACTTGATCCGTATCATATCTGAGGAATGCTTCTATCTGTTTTCTATCTGTTAAGCAAGCTAGATGCAGCTTGAGATCTGTGTTAATATCGATAAATATCGATTTAAGACATGTTTGAGCAGAACTCGGGGATTATAGGATCCCATTCTCCAATAACTTGTAATAGGAACTTGTTTTAAAAAGGTAAAGCCTTAAGCTTTGATATGTACACGGAGTTGGGTGCCAGGATACAGAGGATCAGACTCTAAGCACTCGAGGAATAAAAGAGCTACAAATTTGTAACAGGAACTTGTTATTAAAGGTAAAGCGTTGAGCTTTGATATACACAATGAGTAGGGTGCAGAAGGGCCAAAATACCTTCTAGGTACTGAAGACTGCATATTCCATTGAGAGAAAGAAGAAACCCGACCTTAGCTTGAGCCAATCTGCCGGCTCAGGGTATCTCCTAGTCGCACATGCCCCACTAAAACGCTCTTACATGCTTTTTATGTGTCGTGCTTTGTGCTTGTGCTTTTCTGGCAAGTCATTGTCATTTGGTCAGCTGCAAACAGCTGCCAGTTTTCATCTAAAGCCCGTGTCTGCAGCTAGCTCCTCCGCACCGCGCAGCTGCCACAATTTGTGGCAGGGCCAGTGCCAGCGCCAGTTCCAGTTCATTATCATGTTAATTTTGTTGTAATTTGCTTGCTAAATGTTGCCAAGTCGTCCTCGTCGCCCATTTGGAACATTTTCCGGAGTCGTTTCTTTGCATATTTAACTTTATTTATGCTTTTTGCATGTTTTCATATAGAAAATTAGAATTTTTGACTTCTGTACGTTGCCCTCTTCACCCCCCTGACCTTTCTTCTTCTACTTGCCACTAATTTGGCAACTATTTTCGCATCAAAAGTTTTCTTTTGTGGCAACTTTTTGGTCTCTGCCACAGAATATGTCACGAATTATTGTCGCAATCGTTCCAAGTCAGAATTCTAGTACCTCTCGGCCTTTTGTATACTGACAATTGTGCCGCCTACCTCCGCACACACACACACCACAATTGGCCCCACCGACTGAGTCGTGTGTGTGTGTTTGCGTTCCACGGAGCCCGACCCTCCCATGTGTGTGTGTGTGTGTGTGGTTGTGCGTGTGTGTGCTTAGGGATAATGATGTGCACAGCTCTCGACTGTGTGTGTCAGTCAGTCAGCCAGTCAGTCAAAGAGTCAATATTTTGTTTGTAACGTTTATGCTAATTATGCATGTTGACATGGAAAACTGTGTCACCGTACGGCCCTAATTACACTCGAGAGATTTGCCCGGAACATTAACTAGCTTGGACCCCATACGAGTCGACATTTTCGGGCCTGTCGACTGAACTCGACTCTCGGCGCTCACACAAATTAATTGGAAGTTGTGAGCTTGGCAGCATACCAGACACACAATGTTGTTAAATATGTATTTGCCATATTTAAAAGCAACAGAATCTTATCAAATCACTGTTAGAAAGCAGTACTCGACGAGCCTATACCCTGTCTCTTAAGAGCTTTGTATTGATATGTCTTCAACCTTTTATATTATATGATATATGTCGATTTGATTGGCATAGAAATAGTCTTCTATAATGTCTCTTGTCTAGAGCCCACTTTTTAAATTGATAGACGTTTTTGACCTCTTATTCTTGTAATTTAAGATTTATCCCCTAAGAAATATGCAACAATAAATCCATGGAGGTTGACTTCAATTAGTAAAAATCAACTTGTTCCGCGTTTGCTGTGACAGACGCAACTTTTCTAGATATAAGCCAAGTTCTATTTATGTCTAATAATCTGAAACGTGCTTAAATCGAAACATTTAATCGATATTTATCGATTCAAAGCACGCCTTAAGAAGATTTATGCCCTTAACTCTTATTACCTAAGAGAAGAAATCGATATTTATCGAAAGAAATGACTTTGATTAGTAAAAAGCAACTTGATCTGAATTTGCTTTAAGCAAAGCGACTTTTTAAATACATTGAAATGGGGCTTGTTACACACCATTACAGAAACACAAAACACCCTCTTTGCCCCTTTATATAGGGTAAACAAATTAAATTCAATTATAGCAAAACGATCGGCAAGCTTCCTGTCGGTTGGCAGACAGTTGTTAGACGATTGTTGAAACTCTTGAGTAGACTCTGTAAATAATTTACACACTCGATTTAATGAGCACTGGAATGTCTGTGGACACTCGGTCTTCTATTTATGCGCTCAATTTGAAGCTAAGCCATTCGAACTTAACTAACCAAACAACAAATTGGTTTGCGCTCGAAACGAATCAATGAAAATCGATGCAGACGCAGCCGCAGCCGACGGCTCCCTGTTGCGGGCCTTCCCCCAGGCCCCTGGCCGGAGCTGCCCGGAGAAGGAATACAAAATAATTGACAGCAGCAGCAGTTGGGCGTTCAGCTGAGTGACAGACCAACAGACAGACGCAGTCAAAATCCAGGCGAGAAATTGGGCCAGGGGATATGTGGGAAACTGTCTGCCGCTGTGCAGCTGCACTCCAGGAGCATCAATGGATATGGCGTCCTCTCTAAATTGGAAATGTCATTGAGGCGTTTAACTTGCGCAGCGTCAACGACATGGACAGCAATTGAAGCCTCGCTGGCTACCTACCTACCTGGCGAGCTACCTGGCCGACTGGTGAAATCATTTAAAACGTCCTGACCCCCGGCCATGGCATACGAATCCATATCCGATTCACAGTTCAAATGCAAGTCTTCTGGCCATGCCCAGCAAATGACAGCCAATTGTTGCAGGCGGCCACTTAGCAGACGAGCCCCGCCCCCTTAAACCGCTCAGCTGTGTCCAACAGCGGGTAGTTAAGCTCACCTTTATACCCTGTACGAACTGAAAGCAGATGTGCCAGGCCGCTGTTTATCGCTATTCGGCTATATTGGAATTTATTTTTGTTAAACACACTTTTGGATGTCATCTTTAAACCCAGAAAAGGAATAGTTGATTACCTTGATTACCATCCTTAAGCTCGGAAATTATCGTACGGTTAAGACAAAGGTTATTAGGGAACATAAATTTGAATAATGTGAAGCAAAGGAGCAAAGCAGCTCAACAGGAACTATTTACAGGGTAACAGCAAGTCGTGGTCGCATCTCCTTGCTTGCTTTCTGAATTGATTAATTGAAAGGCTTGAGTGAATTTCAGGACACATATTCACAATTGATCTTAGGAACTAGAGCAAATAAATCTGGAACGAAATTTCAGGACGCAAATTCACAATTGATCTTAATTGAATTAAATTAAGTATTTCGCTTCTGGAATCTCCTCAGCCCCAGCATTTGCCATAGCTCTACCCTCTAATACACACACACACACACACACACACACACATATATGAATGCCATTTTCAGGACATAAATTCTCATAATGTGTAGCTCAGGATAAAACACAAAGCTGCCTGCCTACAGGGTAACACACAGTCGTGCATGCTCTCGTTATTTACCTACCATTTTGATTGTTTGGCTGCAAGGAGCAGGGGGAGAGCAGCACGAAATCTTGACAAAAGCAATTTAAGGACACACACACACACATCCGCACACACACATCCACACACATATTCAAGCTGGCCGAGTGGAGCTGTCAATGCGCCGCCTTTTATTTGCTTTGCTCACTTGCAACATAAATACATATATGTATCCACAGATATATGTTATACTCATATGCTTCTCTCGCTCTTTTTCTTCTCGCCCGGCCAACAACAGACAACAAATTCATTTGCGACTGTCGTCTGCAGTGGATCTTTGAATTGAAAAACCGGACACGTCACCTGCAGCTGCGTGACTCGCTGGAGGATATCATTTGTACGCTGCAGGACCCGAAGCTGATGCATTTCGTCGACCCGGTGCCGTCGCACATCCTGGACGTGCTCAACGTTGGCGGCTTCACGGCCATTGGCAGCAACAGCGCCAGCATGGGCGGCATCGGCAACAGCCTCGGCAGCAGCGTCAGCAGCAACTACGCCAACCTGGACGACCTGAGCAGCGGCAGCCCCGGCACTGGACTGGGCATGAAGAAGCACATCCCGAGCAAGTCGCGCCAGGCGCTGCGTGGCCAGCGTCAGTTCACGGATGTCCTTGCCGAGAATGTGGTCGAGTCGAAGCTGCGTGTGCGTCGCCAACAGCCGGAGGGTGTGGGCGTGGCAGCTGTGGCGCAAACCCAAAAACGTTACGACTACTACGACGAGGCCAGCGGCGGGCATATGTCCGGCCTGGGCCTGGGACACGGCGGCCTGGACATGGACGACAACCTGAATCTGCAAAAGCAGAGCACCTTCTATGGCGGCGCTGGCAATGGCCATGCCCTGGCCCACAATGATGTCGAGCAGCCACTGACTGGCAATGCAATCGAGACTATGGTCAGCAAGAACTCCATCAATGTGCGCCTCTTTTTGCTGAAGCCCGACATGATGCCCTGCCACGATGAGCTGAGCGATCCGACCGAGTTGCCCTTGTCCCGTGATCTGATGGATGTGCGCAGCAATGCGGGCCAGGATCTGTTCGTCAATGGAGGTGCCGCCCATCAGCTCAGGTTGAGTTGCCTGCTGCTTGGCTCGGCTGCTGCCGTCATCCTTCTGCTCAGCCAGGGTTGAGCTAATGAGTTTTCAGCCAATGAGTTTTAATTGTACATACTCGTGAGCATTCATTTGGTCTAAACTATCTAAACTAAAGTGGGAAGCGGCCATATGCAACTCTCTTCATATGGAGCCGGTAGAACTTTTCGAAACGAGCTTCAAGAAAAACAGAAAAACGGAAAAAGAAAAAGAAAAAAACAAACGTAATACCCCTAAACTAAAGTCTTGTAAATATGTAAAAATGGAAATTCGATAAACCTTCTTATTTAAACCTAGCTGTTAGCTCTGTAGCATTAGTCTCCACTTTGACAAACTTCAAGCAGCAGTAAAAGAATCCGAAAAAAAAGCACAGGAAATTTTAAAAACCAAAAACCAGAAACCGAAAAACCAAAACAAATTGATGTACACTCAAAAAATTATAAGAAAATTGCCATTTAAAAATGTTCTCCCAATATCAGAAAATATTTGTGGCTTTAAAAGAAATTTCTTTCATTTATACTTATGATAAGTCATTTGTTTCTTAAAGCAAAACATTTTCTGATAGTTGGAGAACATTTTTTATTATCTGGTAGTTTTTTCAAACATTTCTTTGAGTGTACGCGAAAAGCAGAACCTCCGAGCAAACTGGCGTTTCATTTAAACTCAAAACTCAAACCGAAACGAAAACCAAAAGTAAAATACAAATACACTGTACTACATAGCTATAGTTTTGACTAGCCATAGTTGTTGCAATTATATTTGAGATTCGTTTAATTGAGCAAGGTACACACTACAGTAAAATCTTGGAAAGCGCTAAACGTCTTAGGCACAGAGTCAAAAGCTGGGCCCCAAAACTAGATACAAGCTGGGGTTCAGCTCAACGTAAGGTCCATCAGAGGCACGCCTGTAAAATAAACGCAGAAACTCATACACACAGACAGCAGAACGTTCGATCGAATAGCCGGTAGATAAATACTCTAAAAGGAAAAAAAAAAACAAAATATAAATACAAGTTTAATAGTCTAGAGTATATGCTTAGTCGTCAGCCTGGTGCCGCTTCTGGAACCGGGCGCTCTCCTAGCAGATAAGATTGCTTTTTAGACATAAGCCACACGCACACACACACACACACACACTCTACCCTTCGCAAAGGGCATCTACAGCCTGCAACTGTCGCCAAATAATTCCTTTTCACGAGCTGAGAGATGAAATACTCATGCGCAACGCTTAACTCTTACTTTTACTTTCGCCGCACACAACCAAAAGGAAAATAAGTGAATACAAAACAATTCAAATAAAATTGCGAATTTAATACTCTCTCATTTGAATAGATTCAAATTTTAGCAGATGGCATAATAATATGCGAAAAAACAAAAAGCAGAAATATGCATAACGATTTTTGTAGCTTAAGACTGAATAAATAATGGTAAATTATGCTTATACGCCATATAAACACATATATGCACACACACACACATACAGATATGTGTATGTATATGTATATGTTCGTGTATGTGCATGTGCATGTGTATATGTATTGTATTGTACGTTTAATTGTATTGTAATAAACGCAAGCTGGGGGAAAGGGTAATGCAATTTATATAGAGCACGCGATTCGAGCATCGAGAAAATGATAACCGAACACACACACACACACACACTCATAAATACATAGAGAGTTAATATACATAAGTGCGTATTTGCAATTTATTTAAGCTCGTCGATAAATTTATTGCCAATTTAATTATGCACAAAATAAGTATATATATATATATATAATATGATTTGCATTTGCGAAAAACCGAAACGCTGAAACTTTGCCACGTTCGATTAATGTCTGTGTTTTCAACCAAATCATATGATAAACAAAATGCAAAAACCAATTGCGAATTACAACTAAGTGTAAAAACAGAAAACGGCAAACCAAAAAAGTGAACTCAAATAGAGCAGAAGGAAGAATAAAACTCGAAAGCATTAGAAGCAAGCATAGTTTTTAGTGGACAATCAAGCAGATAAATGAAGGAAAAGCGCAAAGCGAAAAGGAATTACAGAGAAAGAGAGAGAGAGAGAGAAAGTGGAAACTTGGACAGTTTAGCGGAGAAAATGGAGCAGCACGCAAAGCAGAAAAGTAGCAAAAAAAACACTTCAGCTAAAATTAAATAAACAACAAAAAATATATATATACAGAAACCAAAAAAAGGATTAAATATATAAAGAAAAAACTTAGTTTAAGCTAAATGTATTTAGAGTTTTCATTAGAGCTAAGCGCAAGTAAAAGTAAAATGCGAAAAGTAAAATTTTCCAAATGCAAACAGCACATTTTACAGGTGTTGTTTGTGCTCTCTAGAAGCATTTTTTTAAACAAATTCAATTAAGTTCCCAAAAGTCTTTTAGCGTTAAATTGAACCAAAAGCTTTCATTTGGTCTGATTCGCAACCGTCAAATGGCCCCGTCAAGTTAACTTGTTTAGTTTTTAGTGACTCGCATTAAATGCTTTGTACTTTGTATTAAACTTAACTCAAATATTATTTCATAGTCTAGCGTTTAAGCGTTCTATATAACCAAAGAGTCTTGAGTTCCTGATGCTTGCCAGTTTTTTTCTTAGTTCCAAGTACGCTTGGTTTTGATCTATCTCTCAGTTCGAGCTATATGAATAATAATAATAATAATAATATGAATGGCACCGAGTAATGTAATTTTAAAAATATTTAACAATTTAATGTAGCTTACATAATTATTTTAACTTAAATGTACACAACAAACGATACAGTGAAGTATTTACCAGAAAAATGCATTGTAAAAGAAATTACAAAAAAAAAGAAAGGAAAACGGCATTAATATAAAAAAAAACATATACTTATATAAATGTACTTGATGTAAGAAAGTTTGCTAAAACGATAAAATGTCAAGAAATTTCCCGCTGGCCCCCGTCGGACAAATGTGGCCCTTCCCGCTAGGGCGTGGGCGCAATGAGGGCGTGGCGCAATGGAGAAAACAAAAACAAAAACAAAAGAAAAGTAACCGAAAATAGCACCGACAACAAACATTCCAGCTGCAATATTTTGTTTAACATTTTACCCCGAAAACAAGCAACAAATCCTTGCGCTCATTGCGCCCCACATTTGCGTGACAAAAACAATTTTCGAATGGAAAAAACGTCTAAATATATTTAATGTATAAAAAAAAAAAAAAATAGATGAAAATTTGTGTTTTCACTTCCACTCGACAGGGATGCGCATGCAAATCAAAATAAACAAGCGAGCGCGACAAGCTGCGGCATGCCGAAGCTCAGATACTCTGTAAACTTAAGAGTATTAATTCCTTAGAATATTCTTATAATTGTAAATCGTCTGAGTATGACTAGATGAATGTTTTATGGCCTCAAAGTTAGCCTTATCCTTGCGTTACATACTGCATTTGAAATGCATAATATCCTTAACAAGGGTAGAGTAAAGGGCAGCGTTTGTCCTGTTTTATGCACATCCGCAATTTAATCGCGCGCTCCGAAAACATTTTTTTGGCACGCGCCAAAGTATGCAACACATTTTCGCATGAAAAGGACACAAAGGCTGGCGCCTAAACGAAAATATGCGCCGCAGGACATGCACCGCAGGAGCAAAAGTAACGCGCTTTTTACCCCTTTTGTTGTGTGTGCGCAATATTTTGTTAAATTTCATTATTGATCGATTGCGGGGCAGTGGGCGGTGGGCGGTAGTCGATGGGCGTGTTGCAACGCTTTGCATAAGAAATTGCTGTAAGGCGTGGGCGTGCCTGTAGCGGGGCAAGGGGCTGGGCGGGGTGGTCATAATGCGACGCACACATTACTCATACGCCAAGTGATGCGTGTGTGTGTGCGCGCCTAATGAAGTTGTATTGCACATGGCGCGCGGATAAGCTACCAATCGGCGACGCCTGTTTGCCACTTCATAAATGGATGATTGTCTGGGCGGCGGGCGAGGGCGGGCTGTCGCTCCGCTGCTTGTGGGCGTGTCGCTGCTTGTCTGTGGTAAAAAAAGAAGAAGTGAAAAGTCTGCAAAGTGATAAATTGGATTCAAACAGTGGAGCAGATTTATTGATTTCGATGCAAGGCAGGATGGATGGTTGGGGCTCCTGGCGCCGAGCCTGTCAAATTGAATGTACGCCATAAGCGACAAAAATCAAAAACAGATATGCAAATATGCACACACAGACGAGCACACACACTCACACACACACTCACACACATACATATGCCAGAAAATGGCGCTGGAAAATGGCAAAAACGGGAAAAGAGCAGCCGAACGCGTTTTTTTGCCAAACCATGTGCGACGTGTCAAATTTTTGCAACTGATTATGCCAAAGGCGAACAGAGAGAGGAAGAGAGTGCACTGCGTATGTGTGTGTGTGCGTGTGTGTGTGCGTGTGTGTGTAGCAGACGCGTTGCTAGACGACAATATCAAACAAAACGACAACAACAAGAGTCGCAGTCGGTGCTTAGTGCCCGCGGCTCAAGCTGAAGTGCCCGCGAAACCTGGAGCCAGTCCCACTGAATTCTGGACTATTATAGACCGGCGGAGTGCCAGGCAACGGCCACGACAAAGTCAACAGTAGCCACGGCGCAAAAAATCAATCAAGCGTTCATAAAAACACTGGAAATAAGAAAGAAGAGTTGCCCTGTTGCAGCAAAAGATAAGATACACTTACAAAAACTATATGGGAGAATTGTAATCAACTTCTTTTCTTAGTTAAAAGACGGTATTTTTGAAAGACTTTTCCCTTGGGAGCTCTTTGAAGAGAGGAAGGCCAACAGCGCGTATGAGTGATAAGAAATCATTGAGTATTGAATTCATTGCATACTTTTTGGGGCATACATTTTGCTACAAAACTCTAGAAGAGTTTAAGCTTAAGCAATACAAACTAAGGTTTACTTTCTTTTATCGAGGCATTTATTTTGTAGAAAATCAATCAAGTGTCGAAAAAAACACTTGATATAAGAAAGAAGCGTTGCCTTGTTGCTGAGGAAGATAATACATATGCACTTACACTTATACAGATACACTTACAAAAAGTATAGGATAATTGTGCTCAATTTCTGTACTTGGTTAAAAGACGGAGTTTTCATACCTAGGCTTTATTTTTGAAAGACTTTTCCCTTTGAATCTCTTTGAAGAGCAGGTGGCCCACGGTGCGTATGAGCAATATAAAAGCATTGTATATCAAATTCATTGCATACTTTTTGGGGCATACATTTTACTTAAGAAATCGCGTTAGCTTTAAGTTTAAGCAATACGAAAAAAGGCTTTCTTACTTATATGGAGTCATTTGATCAATACCCTCCCGCTTCTATTGTCCCCTTGTCCCCTTTCAAGCCTTCAACTGGTTGGGAATTGCAGGCGTAAAGCTAAGCGAGCAAGTTAGAGTGATTTTTCTGTGCACTTTACGCCGGAGCAATAACTGTGCTAGTATGCATTTAATCCAATGAGGTTGTCTATATACATTCTCAGACCAACTTAAGGACCCTTGTATACCCTTAATCCAACTGCTTTTTCTGTAAAAGCAGCTAGATTTTCGCCAAGTGTAACGACAGCGAATTGCTAGCCCAACGTCCATGTTGCATGTGGCTTATTGGCGACGTGGCTTTCAGCCTGTACATTTGATTGACATCTGTCTGGGCGGCGACTAGGCAACCTGTTCTGCGACCTGCGTGGCTTTGTAACCTGATTGTTATTATAATTCCATATGTGTGTGCTGCTCGTGTGGGAACCATGTGCATTGGCCGTGCTCGCAAATTGCGAATTGCAAATTGCATTCCACGGCAGTTGAAAGCAACCTGCTAGCTAATCAAATACAACAGACTCTCGTATCGATAGCGAGCGGCCCCATATGGCTATTTTCCAGCAGCATGTTGCTGCCTTTGCCAAGGCTAGGAGTGGGCGGCAGGGGTGAGAGGTGCACTAATAAAGTTAACATGGCAAACAACTTGGCAATGATGTGAACTTTATGCTAAATGTCCTTTGATGCAGCGACCCAAGTATCAAACGGAGCACGCTCCAGTGGATACGTCCAGCTAAAAGCTTTTTGCCAAAACGCACAAGAACAACAACTGCAACGGAAACTGAAGCTGCAGCTGCAACTGTTACTGGAGAGGTGCAGCTCAATATTGGCCAAATGTAACGAGCCAGGTGAAGCGTATCGAAAAAAAATTAAGACAGCACGTTTAACTATGTGCTGCCGAAAACTAGATACACTTCCAGGCATATATTTGTTATGTAATACATTTCTATATTTTGTCAAAGAGCTGGGCTTTCATACAAGCCAATTTCCGGGTGATTATACCAGCTGCTTATTGATATAGTACTTCGATTTAGCTAGGCTTTCTCTCATTTGATCTACGCTCAGGCATCTAAGCTCCAATATCGTCTCTTACAACCTTAGGCCACACTCTGCCCAAAGCACTGTCTTTATGCACACTCCCGATTCAAATTAGGAGTTTAATAAAAGTTCAGCTTCATAGTTCTAATGTCTTGGGCTGTTGGTTATCATCTGTTGGTTATCATGATGGGATCCGAAATGTCTTCCTCTGAGATACGTAACACATTTGATGAGCTGCTTAAAGTACCCCATCGAAGCGTATCAAAAACGCAAGACAGCCAACAGCAAATGTTAAGTGAAAATTCCGTTTAAGTTCACTATTCAATTATACAAATTCTCGGACATATGTCCGAATCGGTTAAAAGGTTGCCCAGGCGAAACGTTAACGCTTTTTGGGCAATTGCAATAGTTTCTCAATTTACTTGCCAAATATCCAATTATACTTCGGATATAGCCATATACGGCAGAGCCTGCTTAATATACTGTCAACTTTTGGCTTTTTTATTGGCATTTTTTTGTAATTTTTCATAGAGTTTTTTCAAAACTTTTCTTGCTGCACACCAAAACTTTACCTGTCAATTTTGCGCACACTTTTTCAAGCCCCTAACCATATAGTTGCAGTTGTTGCTCTTGTTGTTGTTGTTGTTATTGCAGCTTCAAACTTTACTCATTGGGATTATTTGATAGCTGCAACTATAACCCGATTTGTTTGAATGCACATCAAAATGCTGCGGTGGGTCCGGACAGTTCGGCTTTGTTTTGTTTAAATTAAAACCGCAAAGTGTTTGGCAAAAACTGAGTTGGGCCTCTGCCAAGAGGGGAAAACGTTTAGAAATGTCTCAAAAATGCAAAATCGACAAAATACAATATGACCACAATTCCGAAATGTGGCCAAGCAGCTAGACAGACAGGCTCAGCCCACAGAGGCCGACGGACGCAACAAAACAACAAAAGGAGCCAAGGGATCAGGGCCCAAAAAGGTTGTCACATAAATAGCTAACAATGTAAACAAACTACTTAGCCACTTTTCGGCCCATGTTTATACCCAGTGCCCAGAGCGATTGGTAAAAAATACAAACAGAAGGGGATATAATACACTGTGAGAAATTATATAGGTCTTCGTATAAGTGTAAGAGGCCTTGCTAAACAGAATTTGGAGGAATGAAGGCATTTACTTAGCCAATTGTTGGGCCATATTTATACCCTGTGCCCAGAGCGATTGGTAAGAAATACAAACAGAAGGGGATATAATACACTGTGAGAAATTATATGGGCTTTTATGAAGCTGGCAAAAGGCATTTACTTAGCCAATTGTTGGCACATATTTGAGCGATTGGTAGAAAGGAAACAAAAACAATCAAAAGGGTATAATACACTGTGCGAAATTATATAGAATTCCTTGTTACAGCACGAGAATTTGCCAAAACTCAACCGATTTTGATGAATGAGGACATTGTGGTAACAATTTCTAATTGGCCCTGTATCCAAAATTGAACTAAAAGTCGATCAGGGCTTAAATATTGGCATAACACGCTATCTTCAAGGTTCCAAGATTCCGAGTTTCGTTCAGAAATGATGATGATCATGGGAACAATTTTAACTCGTAGCGTTTGGGAACTTTAAAAGGCGTTTACTTAAGTTCGAACTTTCATAAATTGACCAAAGGTTAACCCATTGTAAAGAATGCGGGCAGTTGATTGATGGTTGATTGATTCTCTCTCTCTCTCTCTCTCTCTACAACAAATCATATTGGCAAGAACCTTTTATCTTCTTTCTATCATAGAAACAGCCTTTAACTTTTTGGAACAATACGTTTCTTAACTTGGTTAACTTGATTCCGGCTTAAAGATTAAGTATACGAGAAGATTCTGAGGGAGTTCCACAAACGTGGGGAAAATATGGACTTGAAATGTTTTGTAGTCTATTAAGAAGGTTTTTTCATTTCGATTCGCATGTTTGAGTTTGAGGTTTGCTCATGAAATTAGCCAAATATTCCATTGGCATATGATTATTTATTTATTGTTTATTTATTCATTCAATTTGTCTGTATATTTTACATTTTCTTAGCATACTTATTTGCTTACCAGCTACTGTGGCTGTTGTGAAAGATATTAAATTATTTGTGATTTCGTTTGATTTGATGGCTCGCAATCGGCGGAGCGGAGCCTTATTAATAACCTTTTTCACAGTTGCCAGGGCAGCAAATCGAAACTGGCATCTTAATTAGGCACCAACTGACAGAAACAGGCTGTCCTGCGCATGGGGAGACGACATAGACGACTGGCACGGCTAATGTGTCTAATGAAGTCCTTGGCTGATTGATGGCCAAGCATTTCGGACAGACCCGACCGACGAATGGCAACTCGATTGCGGGCAAGACGCCATGCGATTAATAGATGTGACTCAATATGTCAGGCCGGGCGCCAATTCTCGAAAACTAGCGACCGGGGCCAGGCCCAAGTCTGGGCACAGTTTAATGGCCCCTCCCCCTTCCCCTCTACCAACTTGATGGCCCGTCCATTGGCCAAGTTTATAACTTTAAAATCGCAAAAATGCGCCATAACATTAACATGAGCTGCCGATGCGAGGCAGCTCATAAAATGGCTTTTAAAGGTCATAAATATAAATTGAAATTGCGTTGACGACAACAAAAACAAAATAAAAAACGAAAGACAACAAAATTTATCACTGGCCACTAGAACTGAGCAGAACGTGCACAAACACGCATTCTTAGAGCGAATTTTTTTCAAATATATTTATTGCACACTTTATATACTCTTACATGTATATGATGGACGCACACATACTTAACAAACACGTTTCACATTATTAATCAGCACACTCAAAACGAAAATAAATAAAAAAGAATGTTACTCTTGCGGAGGGTCATATAATTTAGTCACGACATGTGTAAGGCATTGAAGGAGATACCTCTAATGTGTATAGAAAATATACATGCGGAAATAACCCCTGAAGGAAATATTTTCTGCCCTTAAGATTCGTATATAGAAATGGGTCCTTGGTTGTTATGTTCATGGTTTTCCCTCTAAAATAATCTGGCATTTAAACCTGACCACCCATTTTTGGGTCGAAATCCATGTCAAAATCTTACCCCTAGGACTCGTATATAGACATAGGTCAATATTTCCCTCCCCCATAACTCGGCCAAAACTCAACCGATTTTCACGAGGTTTGGCTCATTATTCTTGGTTTTGCCTCTAAAATAATCTGGCATTTTAACCTGATTACCCATTTTTGGGTCGAAATCCATGTCAAAATCTTACCCCTAGAACTCGTATATAGACATAGGTCAATATTTCCCTCCCCCATAACTCGGCCAAAACTCAACCGATTTTCACGAGGTTTGGCTCATTATTCTTGGTTTTGCCTCTAAAATAATCTGGCATTTTAACCTGATTACCCATTTTTGGGTCGAAATTCATGTCAAAATCTTACCCCTAGGACTCGTATATAGACATAAGTCCAAATTTCCCTCCCCCATAACTCGGCCAAAACTCAACCGATTCTCACGAGGTTTGGCTCTTTGTGCATGGTTTTCCCTCTAAAACAAACTGGCATTTAAATCTGAACACCCATTTTTGGGTCGAAATCCATGTCAAAATCTTACCCCTACGATTCGTATATAGACATGGGTCAATATTTCCCTCCCCCATAACTCAGCCAAAACTCAACCGATTTTCAAGAGGTTTGGCTCTTTGTTCATGGTTTTCCCTCTAAAACAAGCTGGCAATCTTACCCCATAGGACTCTTATATAGACATGGGTCAATGAAAGAAATGACCACCCATTTTTTGGTCGAAATTCATGTCATAATCTTACCCCTAGGACTCGTATATAGACATAAGTCCAAATTTCCCTCCCCCATAACTCGGCTAAAACTCAACCGATTCTCACGAGGTTTGGCTCTTTGTTCATGGTTTTCCCTCTAAAATGAACTGGCATTTAAATCTGACCACCCATTTTTTGGTCGAAATTCATGTCAAAATCTTACCCCTAGGACTCGTATATAGACATAAGTCCAAATTTCCCTCCCCCATAACTCGGCCAAAACTCAACCGATTCTCACGAGGTTTGGCTCTTTGTGTATGGTTTTCCCTCTAAAACAAACTGGCATTTAAATCTGAACACCCATTTTTGGGTCGAAATCCATGTCAAAATCTTACCCCTAGGTCTCGTATATAGACATGGGTCAATAATTCCCTCCCCCATAACTCAGCCAAAACTCAACCGATTTTCAAGTGGTTTGGCTCATTATTCTTGGTTTTGCCTCTAAAATAATCTGGCATTTAAATCTGAACATCCATTTTTGGGTCGAAATTCATGTCAAAATCCTACCCCTAGGACTCGTATATAGACATAAGTCCAAATTTCCCTCCCCCATAACTCGGCCAAAACTCAACCGATTCTCACGAGGTTTGGCTCTTTGTGCATGGTTTTCCCTCTAAAACAAACTGGCATTTAAATCTGAACACCCATTTTTGGGTCGAAATCCATGTCAGAATCTTACCCCTAGGATTTATATATAGACATGGGTCAAAATTTCCCACTGCCATATCTCGGCTAAAACTCAACCGATTCTCACGAGGTTTGGCTTTGTTCATGGTTTTCCCTCTAAAATGAACTGGCATTTAAATCTGAACACCCATTTTTGGGTCGAAATCCATGTCAAAATCTTACCCCTAGGTCTCGTATATAGACATGGGTCAATAATTCCCTCCCCCATAACTCAGCCAAAACTCAACCGATTTTCAAGTGGTTTGGCTCATTATTCTTGGTTTTGCCTCTAAAATAATCTGGCATTTAAATCTGAACATCCATTTTTGGGTCGAAATTCATGTCAAAATCCTACCCCTAGGACTCGTATATAGACATAAGTCCAAATTTCCCTCCCCCATAACTCGGCCAAAACTCAACCGATTCTCACGAGGTTTGGCTCTTTGTGTATGGTTTTCCCTCTAAAACAAACTGGCATTTAAATCTGAACACCCATTTTTGGGTCGAAATCCATGTCAAAATCTTACCCCTAGGTCTCCTATATAGACATGGGTCAATAATTCCCTCCCCCATAACTCAGCCAAAACTCAACCGATTTTCAAGTGGTTTGGCTCATTATTCTTGGTTTTGCCTCTAAAATAATCTGGCATTTAAATCTGAACATCCATTTTTGGGTCGAAATTCATGTCAAAATCCTACCCCTAGGACTCGTATATAGACATAAGTCCAAATTTCCCTCCCCCATAACTCGGCCAAAACTCAACCGATTCTCACGAGGTTTGGCTCTTTGTGCATGGTTTTCCCTCTAAAACAAACTGGCATTTAAATCTGAACACCCATTTTTGGGTCGAAATCCATGTCAGAATCTTACCCCTAGGATTTATATATAGACATGGGTCAAAATTTCCCACTGCCATATCTCGGCTAAAACTCAACCGATTCTCACGAGGTTTGGCTCTTTGTTCATGGTTTTCCCTCTAAAATGAACTGGCATTTAAATCTGACCACCCATTTTTTGGTCGAAATTCATGTCATAATCTTACCCCTAGGACTCGTATATAGACATAAGTCCAAATTTCCCTCCCCCATAACTCGGCTAAAACTCAACCGATTCTCACGAGGTTTGGCTCTTTGTGCATGGTTTTCCCTCTAAAACAAACTGGCATTTAAATCTGAATACCCATTTTTGGGACGAAATCCATGTCAAAATCTTACCCCTAGGTCTCGTATATAGACATGGGTCAATAATTCCCTCCCCCATAACTCAGCCAAAACTCAACCGATTTTCAAGTGGTTTGGCTCATTATTCTTGGTTTTGCCTCTAAAATAATCTGGCATTTAAATCTGAACATCCATTTTTGGGTCGAAATTCATGTCAAAATCCTACCCCTAGGACTCGTATATAGACATAAGTCCAAATTTCCCTCCCCCATAACTCGGCCAAAACTCAACCGATTCTCACGAGGTTTGGCTCTTTGTGCATGGTTTTCCCTCTAAAACAAACTGGCATTTAAATCTGAACACCCATTTTTGGGTCGAAATCCATGTCAGAATCTTACCCCTAGGATTTATATATAGACATGGGTCAAAATTTCCCACTGCCATATCTCGGCTAAAACTCAACCGATTCTCACGAGGTTTGGCTCTTTGTTCATGGTTTTCCCTCTAAAATGAACTGGCATTTAAATCTGACCACCCATTTTTGGTCGAAATCCATGTCAAAATCTTACCCCTAGGTCTCGTATATAGACATGGGTCAATAATTCCCTCCCCCATAACTCAGCCAAAACTCAACCGATTTTCAAGTGGTTTGGCTCATTATTCTTGGTTTTGCCTCTAAAATAATCTGGCATTTAAATCTGAACATCCATTTTTGGGTCGAAATTCATGTCAAAATCCTACCCCTAGGACTCGTATATAGACATAAGTCCAAATTTCCCTCCCCCATAACTCGGCCAAAACTCAACCGATTTTCACGAGGCTTGGCTCTTTGTGCATGGTTGTCCCTCTAAAATAAACTGGCATTTAAATCCATTTTTGGGTCGAAATTCTATTAATATACTCATTAAGTATTAAAATAGATAATATAATATATTTATATATAATATATTATTATTTATATGATTATACCCCTACGAATCATCTATATTAGATAATAATTCAGTTGTGTATAATACAAATAGCCTTTTGTCACTTGAAATTTCTCTGTCTTTGTCTAGCCTTTTGTTTAGATGGTTAATAAACTAGATTGTGAGGCTGTGGACGGGCATTTGAGATGCTTTAAGCGGTTTTTCACGCAATTTCCTTTATTAAGTCGCCGTACGGCTTGCAGTTAGATTTTATTTTTAGCAAATAAGCCCAGACAAATAACAACAGCGCAAAGGCTTACCCGGTGGACACCAATGGCAATAGCAACCAATGACCCTTGCCGGGAGGTTGCCTGGTTACGCAGCGTCCCAACTCCTCCCCAACTCCGCACCCTCACCTCACCCTCTCCGCCCCGCAACTCTGCGCCCGATTCGACGAGCAATCATTTCTACGGTCATTTGGCCGGGCGCCGTGTGCGCTGCTCAGCCTTAAAATTGGAAAAATGTGTTGGCCAAGGCTACGCCCAGCTCCAACTACAGCTCCAGCTACAGCTCCAGCTTCAGCGTCCGCATCAGCTCCAGCGGCAGTTCCATCTCCAGTGGCGGCTTACTGCTCGTCGCTTTTTATGACTGGCGTTAAAAATGTGCAGCGCGCCCGTCGGCTCGAGTGCAATAAAAGTAAAACACATTGCCAAAGCAGCTTGCAGCAATATTTGCGCAATATGCCAGCCCCAAGCCCATTCCCAGCTCCCAGCTCCAGCTCCCGCGCCTGCTGCAAAGGTTTAGCTGGGCGGCTAGTTTTGCTCCGGCTGGCATCCTTCGTTTGCTGCGTTCATTATTTATTTTATTTTATTAGAAATTATTTAGTGCAGCAGCAGCAAATGCCGCCGCCTACTGCCACAGTGCTTCATTTTGCCATAGCTGGCCGGATTCCTTTTTATTGTTATCTCCCAGGCATTCAACATGGGCCACTGCCCCGGCCGCAGGACGAGCTGGTGCACCCAAAGTGCATTAAAGCTGATTAATTTTATTACTAGTGCAGCCAGCTGAAGCATAGCCAACTGCGACTCAAACCAAAACAACAAATCGGCCTAGGAATAGAGATTTAAGTAGTTAGCATGAGATGCTAGCAGATGCCATTGAGATATTTTCTAATATGAAGCAGCAAGTGCTACCTGTTGTGCTTGGGCAAAGATTGAAATATGCTATCTGATATCTATCAGGCTGACGAAATTCGAAATTGAAACTTGAAATTTACTTTGAAACCAACCAAAGAAAAGCCTAACTTTTATATTAGAAAACTTGAAACTCGCACAATTTCCACACAACTGAAAAATGTAAATCTCCTATTCAATCAAATGTGGGTATATCATTTTCAGACGTCAAGGTGGAATTTTTGATACACTTTTATTCTGCATTTCACCCACGTCGCAAAATGTATCTTCTGTGAAAAGTTCAGCTTTCTAGCTCTTGGGGCTAAGGCTGTGCGTTGATCATCAATCAGTCAATCAATCAGTCAATCAGGCTCAAATGCTTGTATGTATTTAGAAATTTCTTGAAAAGTCCAACCTCATTACAGGATATAGAAATATTAGCTATCTGTAAATTTTTATATATATTTAATTGGAAGTATACATTTCATCAATCATTCAGCCGGTCAATCAGGGAGCTTTTTTCATCTAACTATATGAATATATTTTATATTATTCCACATTACATTTAAATTTATGTACATATATTCAACAACAAGATATAAAATTTGGGCTGCATATTAATCATTCAGGTTTTCATCAATCAATCAATCAATCAATCAATATTTATATACATATATTATGTTTGCCTGGGATGTTCATCTGCAACGCTTCTTGTTATTGTTTTTGCACATAATTAATAGGGTATAGAAACATTTGTTATGTGAAAATGAAATATGTATTTGACTAATGATATTTATCATCAATCAGTCAGTTAGTCAATCAGGATTAAATGGCTGAAATTTGGGCTGTGCGTAGAGCATCAATCAGTCAATCAGCTGCAAAACTTTTCGACGACCTTTCTACGCTTTTCCCTTAGCTATTCTATTCATATATATGGTATTTTATTTGATACCCTTTAATTTCATTGGCATTTTCTTCGCTTTCGCGCATTTATTGGCCGGCAACTTTGTGTTTTTATTAATTACTTGGCCATGCGAGTTGCCGAAGACGTAAGTGGATCAGACCATAAAAATGCCATTCAGTCAATTTGCTGCCTTTGGGAAATATTTAAAATGCCTGGCTTCATTTGCATGTAATTTTGCACTTAACAGCCGCAAATCAGTTTTGGGCTGTGTGGAAAATCGCGGAAAGCCCCGTCATAAAAACCGGCAGCAAGAAGAGACGCCGCGGCGTCTGGCCGCAAACGCGATGTTGTTGTTATTGTTGTTGTTGTTTTTGTTGTTGTGCATTTTGGCAAGCCCGATTTGGTGATTGTCATCGATACGGATGCACATTATGCCGGCTCCGGGTGCGTTGCCTGTCCGGTGCAGCCAATCAGCCGCCGGAAACGGCAATTGCCAATTGGGCGCCATTTTACAGTGCAACAACAACAACAACAACAAAGGGTCGACGAAAAAAGAAAACCTCATCATTTGTTGCCATTTGTCTGGGGCTCGGGCAGCGTTTATGCGCTTGTTTGCGCACATTTGCGTTGCGATTCTTGCTGCACGGAGTCCACGCACGCACTCCATTACAGTCGCGCACAAAAGTATGCAACAGTCATTGGCAAACGGCGCCGCTTTGATATTTAGCCACCGTTCACCGTTTGACGGACACGCCGGCACCGACTGCAGCCAAGCTCGGACTGGCATTCAGCTTTGGTTATTCGGGTTTTTGGTGGGTGCGCACCTGAAAATGACCATAATTAATTGCATGTACTACCTGCGGCCATTGGCCCCCATCGGCTGCCAATTAGCGCCAGCTGAACGGGCAGCATCAGCTGCAATTCTGTGTCTCTCTCCCTGTGTGGGTTCATCTAGCGCCCTGTTCGAAAAATGTTTAACGGGCATATTGGCTTCTATTCGATCTCCTCTTCTTTTAAAGACTCTACAGTTTGAATATGTTACCTGTATCTGCTTCGGATAATGCCTTACTAAGTCCTAGGCATACCTATGTAAAACTCCCACAGCTTTGAAGCTATTGCTAAGCTTGGCAAACAGCTTGCTCCAGCTTACTTAACTGCCCTAGGCTTACAGTTTGAGAGTCATCAAAACAGAAATCTAAGAAATCTCATCCACACTTAACCAAGTTTCCAGTCAAAAGTTCACTTTCTTAATATCTTCAATTCACCAACAATTGTCTAGCAAACTCTCTTCAACAGCTTCCAACACATCTTAGCTGTAAACAGAGTATGATGCAGTCGGCTACAGCCCAATTAGTGCTTGCTTATGCCACTTGCTGCATTGATTGATGGCCGAAACCGTCGCGGAATGGGGCAGGGCCTGACGAGATAAAAGATACTGGCCACTGCAACTGGCAGCCCATTCAAATAGTGCGCCTCATTAGCCAGGCCTGGCAGGCAGAGCAGCACAGTTAGAGTATTGGCATGTCGGTCACACACACACACAGATACACAGACACACACAAGCACACACTTACACATTTGTGCGAATGTTTCGCAATGTTTTACAACTTAACAACACTTCACTTGGCCACACTTCACTTGGCCGCATATTTTCATTAACAAAAGTGGCAGCCACTTGGGCACTTTTTTTTTGCCCAACAGCAGCAGACACACACGCACACACACACACACGCACACGCATGCATATATATACGGCACTTGAGCATTGTGTTGTAGCATTATAATCGAAGCAGCAGCAAATCGGTTTCGCATGAAACGCAATTGTCTATAATTACATTATCCCAACTATCAATTAAACCAAATTGTCTGACGGCCGCGCCGGGGCCTAGCCCCCGGAACTCCGGCAGACACAACACATAGCCCATGAGCAATGCTCATTTCCCACACTCCACACACACACGCGCACACACGCACACACGCACACTCGCTTACTCACCGCACACACCGCAGCTGCAGCATAATGGAAGCCTGTTATGTGTATTTGTGATTGTATAACAAGGCCCCTGTGCGTGTGTATCCTTCTGAGTTTCAGTCTGTTTATCTATCCTCCGTGTGCGTGTGTGTTATTGTCTGTCTGTGTGTATGTGTGTGTGTGCACACTCGTAATCCCCGCACACAAAGGCATTTAAATAATTTTACTGGTGCTGTCGACGCTGAACGCTGATATCGGAGTATTTTTCAAGTAATTGTTATAATAACAAGCACAAAAACAACAACGCACACACATTCATGGCAATTACATGCACACACACACACACACATACAGGCACGCTCTCATTGAAATATGGAAGTCACAATTACATTTAGGCACACGCACACAAACACACTGCCAAAAAACAAGTTTTATGTTTATGCGTCGCTATTCGCGATACCCAAAAAATATGCGAATTACGAATGAGAATTGTCTTATTTGGAATTTGCCTAAAAAGATTTAATTGTTATCGAAGCCTTGCAAAAGATTTTAAATAAATACAATCCGTGGTTCGGATTGTACTTAGATCAGAGCAATCAGTCAGTTGATCAATCATTCAGTCAATCAACCATTCAGTTATTTGAAAACTTTGACAATTACATTCTTCAAGGTTTCAAGCCGCATAAACTATAGGTACTGACGTAGCAAACCCGTCTTGGTATTGTCTGTGCCTCAATCAACAGTCTATCTGTCGCTCAATCAGTCCATCAATCAATCAGTTTTTCCGTCATTGTCGTCATTGCAAAGATAAAAGGTTACTACAGGCAGCTAGCTCTAACACTTGGGAATATGCTTAGATAATAATTGATGATTAGTGAGTAAGTCAATCAGCCAATCGATCAGTCAATCAAGCAGTCAATCAAACAGTTAAGCAATTACCTTGTTCACGTCTTCAAGCCGCATAAGCTATATGGTCAATAGGTACTGAAGTAACAAACCCGTCTTGGTATTGTCTGTGCCTCAATCATCAGTCAGTCAGTCAGTCAGTCAGTCATAAATGAATCAATCAATCAATCAAGTTTTAAAAACATCCCTCTCTCTCCAAAGTATCTACAGCCAAGCGCTAGTGCTTCGAATGATGCTTAGATCAACAATCAGTCAGTCCATCAATCAATCAATCAATCTAACAGTTTAACAATTAGCTAGTTCACGGTTTCGAGCCGCATAAACTGTTTTTTGGCCAATTGCTACTGAAGCAGCGACGCGTTTGTCGTCCAATTCCGGGGCGGAGTGCGAGTGCGAGTAAAGTTAAAATTTGTTTTGCTTTCACATTTAATTGAAATTTACGCCGCTTTGTCGGCGTCTCGTTGTCGCGACAAGCGGCGACTTTTATCATTTTAAAAGCCGCCCGCCCGCTGTGCTGCCCCCCCTGCGGCCCCCCGCTGCTGCTCCTGCCACGGGTGCCGCCGCGACTGGAGCCGTGCCCGGAGCAGCGCCTGGCCAGTGTCTGAGGCCCGACAGTCACTTTTGCAGCAAATTAAATGCATTTTGCACGCACGCGTGTGTGAGTGTGTGTGTGTGTCAGTTTGTCATTTAATTTTAAAAAGTTTCGCTGCACGAGATTTACAGCGCCCGAATGACTAAAGAGTTTTCACACAGGCTGCTCCCCTCTTTAATTTCACTTAATTGAGAAGTTGTTCGACGGCCTTCGGCCCTGCAGCTAACCTCAGCTTGCAGCCAGGTGAGCGAATTGCTGACAGCGCTGCAATCAACAAGAAATTTGTGTAAACAAATTGGCTAAAAAGTAAAGTTAAATTTTTAAGGAAAAGTGACCGCTCAAGGATTAAGTCGAGCTGCGACCGACCTCTATAACATGTTCGCCAATATGTTAATACGAATCTTCATCAAATAAAACATTTCTTTTACTCATACACTGCGAGAAAAGTCAAGGCCGCTTTTTGTAATAAGCAGGGCAGCAAGGCATGGCATATGAGTTTGTTTTCCTATTTACGGTTCGAATCAGCTTCCTGCCTTAAGGTTCGACTGATGTACTTCGTTTCTCAGCCTTGAAGCTTTGGAGCTCAAGTACTTGAGTACAGAATTAAGGTATAAAAAGATTATAAAATCTTTTGAAAGGCGAAAAAATGTCCAGCTTGTCCAATATTTTGACAACCGTTATTCCAGCTTAAGCTTTTAAATTCGAAAGTTTTTTCTCAACGCAAGCCTTTTAATATATTAAGGACTTTTATTGAATATTTGATAAATCTCTTAGATCTTGTATAAAGTCAAATGCAGGCGCCCCAATGTATGCAATACAAGCACAATGTCTGCCCGGTAGGCACACACACACACACACACACACGCACACGCACACACAAATATGCAACAAAGGAAAAGTGCAATGTTGTTTGCGGTCAAATGGACAAAAGGACCTGGACTCTGACTGCGACTACGGACAGCGGGCATGGTCAAACGTTGCCAAGGGGGAAAATGCTCTAGCCACATTTTACGCATTTGCGCCGGGAATTTATGAAATTGCAAAGGAACAGCAGAGCTGCAGAGCAGATCAACGCACAGGTCCTGTCGAAGGGACAATGGACTGCGGCAATGGCAAAACAAAAATGCCATTTATTTGTTAATTTACCCACGCAGCATCAAATATGTGAAGTCAACAAAAACAAAACCAAAAAGGGGGACGAGAGAAGCCCAGGTCGCAGGTGCGACCAGGACCAGGAAGCGAATCACGAACAGAAGCCATGGACTCGAGCCATGGCAACAACGAACTACCCCGCAAGCGTTTTTAAGCTACTTGTTTGTTGGTTTGCTTAATCCGCCCCGGACTGGACTGGGCTTATTTACGTCTGGCTGAGACTCTGGACGGGATCAGGAGGGGTGTCTGTGTGTATGCTCTCTAGTTTATTAGTCCACAACTGGCAGCCTAATGATGCCTGTCCACAACGGCGGCCTAGGCATCCATTTGTGTCCGTTTGATTCGGTTTGTCTGTCTGTCCCTTTGCTTAACGCTACAATGACTACACACACGCAATACCCTGCCATTCAGTGGGCATATGCCCAAGTGCAGCAGAGTCCGGCGTATGTGATTAGCATTATCCATATTCCACATTTAAAAATTCCTTTTCAATAACATCTGCTTTGGCAAGGCTTTGTTTCTTTCATTAAGGGGTTTTATATATATTTACCTTCTTTTATGCCCTGTTTTCATTAGCAAGAAGGGTATATGTCAGTCTGTGTGTGACTAGCAAAAGGAGTCATAGAAGAGCACCCGCAAAGAATGTATTATCTTGATCCTTATCTACAGACGAGTCGATTGTTTGTTGGGACTGCAAAATAAACAGGAATCTCACGTTATTTCTTACTAGAACAAAACTTTAAGCCGGGAACTTTTTATTGGGATAAATGATCCAAGTCGTGACCCGAAGCAAGCCGCATTGAAAGTCCTTTTCAAATGTAGACTGACCCGCCGATCATTTGATATCCATGTCTTTCAGTCCATCCATTCTTCCCTTCTTCTTACTAAGACCCTACGATCTCAGCGACTATAATAACTAAATACATTCAATATAAAAGTTCTCAAATATCCTACGAAGTCAAGCGTCGATAAATATCGATTTCGAATCCCAGTTTTAAGGCAAAGCTAAAGAATGCCAAGTCCAAAAGGCTTCTAATTTTGCATAAAGCTGATCTTATCGTATACAAAAGTCAAGAATTCCTTAGATTATATATACCCTTAGATATGAGAGTATAAGAAATTAAAACTTTCAATATAAAAGTCAAGTTTATCTCTTTTGTCGCAAAATCGATAAATATCGATTCAAACTTCCCGGCTGTTAAGTGTAGCTGGAGGATTGTAAGTCCAAGAGGAGAAAGACACAAAAGCGTCTGTGTTCGTCTGGTTAAAGGATATCTCGCAGCAGGGCATAACCACCAAAGTACTTGTACTTGTTTAGGTTTTTTGTTTTTAAGCTGATGTTAACAATGTTTTCAACTTGTTGCCCGTTCTCTGTTTTTAATTTACTTTGGTATTGTATAAATATTTAGACAAGCTGCCAGGCCAGCGAGCGCAGCTGCCGCCCCCCAGTTTGATTTATGCAGAGCAAGAAGACGGAGAGGTGGGCGGGTGGGGGGTTGGTTTGGCTGAGTTGGTCTGGCTGGCGGGTATCAGCCCGCATCTAATGTTGATTTTGCGTCTTTTTGCGCTCTCAAGGCGAGTCCCGGCGCGCAATGTTTGTGCAAATGCTTTTTCAACAATTGCATGCCAGGACTCGCCTGATCCCCCAGAGATTAACGTGACTGCCAGCGTGTGTGTATATGAGTGTGGTGTGTGTGTGTGTGTGTGTGTATTCGCTTGTTAGATAATCCAATTAATATGCACACAAAAACGCAACTAGACAACAATAACTAAGCACTGCGAGAAGCCCAACCTGGACGCC
The DNA here is from genome assembly GCA_037075305.1 of Drosophila kanekoi. Taxonomy (NCBI): domain Eukaryota; kingdom Metazoa; phylum Arthropoda; class Insecta; order Diptera; family Drosophilidae; genus Drosophila; species Drosophila kanekoi. The sequence goes on from JBAMCE010000461.1 coordinate 891,069, forward strand.
ATGTTGAATATCTGGCAACCGGAAGCGCTGCAGCAGCAGAGGCAGCGGCAGCGGCAGCGGCAGCGAACAAAGAGCTGCGGCGCGACTGCGGCAGCGGTAAAAGCTGTTCAAACATTTATGAGCCGGGCTGGTGGTTAACAGAAGCTCGGTAAACAGGCTAAAGGCTGCAGGCGACAGTCTAAAGGCAACAGGCAACGGACCAGACCAGGCACAGACCAGGCCCACATCCTTGCCTTCGAGTAACCCTCGCAGGATTCGCGGCGACGCCGAGTCGAGTGCAATGCATAAAACTAATTTGCGGCCGGGCAATTATGCAGCAGCAGCAGCCGAAGTTGAGCCAGCGTGAAGGTGCCTGGCAGCTACCAGGTGCCAGGTGCAGACGACCAGGCCAGCTGCTAATTTCTTTATTTGGCCGCACGAAGTTGCCTCACAACAGCTCCCATTGGGCCTGATCCTGCTTGGCAAGCACAGGCGAAGTGCAGTCAATGCTTAGCAAGCGAGGCAAATCATTAAATCAACTACAAGCAATAATGCAGCGAACAACTGCTTCATACTCTGTTCACAGTGTGATGAAAGCTAAACAAAAAGGATAAACAAATTCTTGCTCTTTTTTCAAGATGTGTGACTCTAAAACTGTCAATCGCCACCAGTCGCTCTTAAACTCTGTTTACAGTGGGAAGACAACTGAACAAGAAGGATAAATATGTTCGAACTCTTTTCTCAAGCTGCGTGAAGACTCTAAAACTGTAAGCCAAAGAGAAAGACACCAAACCTGTGCATCAATTTTTCACATTTGTGGCTCAAGCTTAGAAGGATAATTATTATTCCAGTTTTACGAGAGCGCGACTTTCAAACTGTAAGCCACAAGTCTGTGTTGCTTAATCTTAAGTGGGTGACTCCAAAACTGTCGCAGCCTTTCAAGCTGTGCCCAAGCTGAATAAGCTTTTGCTTTTTCATTGTAATATGTTCGTCTCTAAAACTGTAAGCCCTAAAAGTGACTTATAATTCATTAGAACGAATGCACTGTCATATTTTTGGGGTGCCTCTAAAACTGTAAGCCACTGAAAGCGATCTCCAAACTGTACCTGGGGTATACCAATTCATGAAATTTGTACTCTCTGGTTCAGAACGAGAAGTAGTCTATGCTTATATGGAAGCGTGGCTCTAAGACTGTAAGCCGCTGACAGTGACTTTCAAACTGTGGGCTTAGGATATTTCCTTGCTCTACAATTGTGGCAAACGTATATTTTAGGCATTATTCAAGACCTCAGAACTAGATGTCCATTAATTTTGAATTGTCAAACACTGCATGATAGAAAGAAATTAATATTTTGGCTCTAAGAAAGCCAATATAATTCTCTTTCAGTCAGCGAACAGAGTATAAGCCAGATATAGCATCTTCTGCTGAAAAGCGACCATTTCCTTTGTAGCCCACGCACACATGAGCTCTCCACCTCTCCCAGCGCCTTATTGTGTACTCCTTTTCTATGCCAGAACTCGCCGCGCACACACACACACACACAGCTCCCTTTCACATACTCCCGACTCTTGCATTATCTAGATTATCTTGTCAGAGAGAAAGAGTCAGAGCCCCGTTGAAGAAGTTAATTTTTCTTTCATTAGCGCCTGACATCGGTGTCGCTTAGCCGCCCCCCCCGTGGCGCTCGCTGCTTCCATTTAGCAATGAAACTTTGCTTATTATAACTATGTGAAAGTATCGACACCGCCCCCCCCCCTCCCGCTCCCAATCTCTCCCTCCCCTCACACATACGCGGTATTCATTCAGGCATATTCTAATATCCATGACGCTGCTACCCAGCTGGGGGCCAAAGCCGCACACGTATTGGCGTCAAAACTTTTTATTAGCCTCAAAAGTGGGCAATGAGAGTATGCCCCGCCCCCCCTACCAACTTCCCCTCCCACTGCTAGCACTCAAAAAATCACAGAGAGCAAAGTCTGTTTAGCAGCACGTTGCGTATGATTAATATGCTGCACACGTATCAAAGCAAATATTGATTTTTAAATAAGCTGACGCCACGAATGTGGGCCAAGAGCAGCAGCAGCAGCAGCAAGACGGCAAATCAACAACGAAATTATATAATTTGCAGTGTAATCAGCTAAGTTTAAATGTGAGGCGCTGTGATTTCGTCTAGCTTGATGGCTGATGCGGCGTATGAGTAATGCCCGCCTATAAGATTACCCATACGTAAAAGCCGCAAAAAAAGTGCTCGTCATGCGCCTCCAAGCACTTTGACAAATGAAACCTGGCCAAAAGCAGGAGCTGCCTGGCAAGGGGTTGCACCCGGATACGGGCATGGGCTTTTGGTAGCTGGTAGCAGAAAGGAACGCCGTAATGCCATTGATGGCTTATTTCAGGTTTACGACTTTGTTTTTCGCTACCTAGCCAATGTTTGCCTCCCGCTAAAGTCAGTCTCCCGTCCGTCCGTCCGTCTGTCTGATCGGCGGCATTCACTCACCGCGCACGTTTGTAACTTTTGACTATGGCAACCCACCCCCTCTTCCACCACACCAACAACCTACCCCCCTTCGACCCCTCCAACAACAGTCGTCAGCGGCTGGTAGTATGCTTGAGTGGTTTTTAGGCGCAGTTGTTTCTATTTTCTTTCTGTTTTTTTTTTTTCTTTATTACTCTGGCGAATTCCACGCTTTTTATGGCAACTCCATTGAAGTCAAAAGCAGGCATTGAACTGTTAAGCTTTTTATTGCGCCGCATGCCCTGTAAAACAAAAGGGATTCGACACAAACTGATCGCGTATAATCTTCCCTGACTTGGACTTGGACTTGGAAAAGCGGAGAAAATATGAGTGCTAATAGAAATTACTGGCTACAAGACGTGGGATCAACTAAAAGAAAGGTTAATGTTTGACAGCATGTCTGCTAGGATAAATAAGAGTGCTTAAGGCAAGACTGCTCCACTGGCAGATACCCTGTACTCTCAGCAGTCGCACTTAATTCTTCACATGCACACACAAAAGCACACACACATGCTGCTTGTGCTTCTTCTTATTCTAAGTTCCACAAGAATAAATGAGATATTCTATACCAAAAATCAAAACGAGCGCCTCTCAGGAGTCCCAAGTTCCTAAAATCCTTGAAGATATGTCAAAGAAACCCAACTTTAGTTGATATTTATCCATTTAAGAAATCAGCTATCGATAGCTTGTTAGTTAGCAGCATTCTACCCATTTCTTACCCACTTTTAAATGAGTACAGGGTATAAAGGCAGCAGTCAACCTTTCGCTTCATGAGTTTCACATGGACTCAACCAAAGGTGTCATCTCTAGCTTATAACTTAGACCCATTTCCCATTTCCTTTACAACCTCACATATGTACAGGGTATATATGCTAAATGGTAACTAAGATATCATCATCTGTCTAAAGCATGCGCTGTGAGCGCAGCATTCTACCCAATTTCATACATGTACAGGGTATATAAAGTTTACTATGCAGCAGTCAACTTTCCCCTTCACGAGTTTCATATAGACTCGCATGCAGGTAAACTGTATTGGCAACTGTCTGTCCGCCTCTCTGTCTATCCGTCCGTCTTTCCGTTCGTCTGTCTACCTGTCTCTCTGTCTGTCCGTCCTTCCGTCTATCCTGTCCTGCTGTCTGTTCGTTCGATTGTGTCTGCGCTGCCAGCGGCTGTGCAACAGCATGTTGCATGCTGCTGAGCCGCTCAGCCGACAACAAATTTTTATTGTCAGCATATTTTTTATGTTTTAAGCATGCCGCACACACGCACACACACACCCCGCACACCTTGTCAGAGAATACAGACTGAAGCGCTTCTGTGCGATGTGACGAGCGCGGCGTGCGCAATTGACATTGTCTGCCTGTCCTGTCCCTTGGCTCTACGGCGCTGTTCCTGCCGTTGTCTGCCGGTAAATAAAATATCGTTTCATATAAAAATACAAGTGCTGCCCCCGCAGACATCCGCCCGCCCCGCTCCGCCCCGGGACATCGGCATCGATTAAGCGTGTCTAACCGTTGGGGCATGGCCCCAAAACTCCGCCGATTCCCAATCCTTTCGCAGCAGTCAACAGGGCAGAATATTTGTTGTTATTTTTTGTTCCCTTTCGGATTTCCGTTTTATATATATATATATATGTATATTATTTTTTTGGCTGAAATGGAACACTACACGTGTTGGTAACATATTTTTGGACATTATTACAATGGTTGCTTTTTGTTGCCCCTCAACCCACACACACACACACACACACACACACACACACACACACACACACACACACACACACACACACACACACACACACACACACACACACACACACACACACACACACACACACACACACACACACACACACACACACACACACACACACACACACACACACACACACACACACACACACACACACACACACACACACACACACACACACACACACACACACACACAAACACACATATTTTTGCCCTTTCAAGTGCCCCACTCGCTGGATTTGATGTCTGTGTGTGTTGACTTTTTATGGACACTTGAACGTATTCAAGTTCGCAGCGTGTTTTGAATGTGTTTTGGGGTGCCCCCAATCCCAATCCCAATCCCAAACCCAATCCCAGTCCCGATCCCAGCACAGACAAGTGGCAAATGCATTTTATTCACTGCATATTTGATTCAACGAAAAATTCCAGCAAAGGTGAAGTCAAGTGCGTGGCGATGCCATGAATCAGCTTTGAATGGAGGCATCATCGAAATGTGCTCCCAACAAAAAACACACTTTTTTCCGAGCCCAAGCTTGTTGATGGCCATTATCATTTTGCATACATTATAACAGACGAAATCGTATTACATTTATTAAAATAAATTCAATAGTATGCACATTTGTAGGCAAAGAAAGGAGTATGGCCGGGTGTTGAACTAAGAAGCAGCAAAGCGCTGGTTCAAATTCAGTTTATATATTTGTTTATTAAACTCCCTTAAAGAAGAAGACAAAGAAAGGGAAATCAAATGGGTGAATGGGGTTAGGCATGAGCTAAGCTAGAAGTTGAAGGATCTATCTTTCATTGAGAGGAAAGATTTCCTTTTGAACTCAAAATATATGTTCACAATTTCTATAACTCACCTCGCATATATGCATTTGAAAAATTATTAACTTAACCCCGATCGATGCCGGGTAATTTCTGTAATTATTTATGATACCAAAAAAAAAAGGTAAGCCGAATGCCTTTGACATTTATTTTTGTAATATGCAAAATTGAGATGGCAAATGCGAAAAGATTAAAATGCAGCTATAAAATATACAAATTTATGTGAGCCGCCTTAATGAAAAGCGCTTACGAAAGCATCAACATTTCACAGAACTGGGCACAAAGGCGCCAACGAGCTGGTGGATGTTCCAGGAGCTGGAGGAGGAGGAGGAGATGGAGGCGGAGGCGGAGGAGGAGATGGAGGAGGAGATGGAGGAGGAGCTGGAGGCAAACCCAAACCGAATTTCATGCTTAAGCTCTGTAAAATTAACATTTAATTGATGCCTACATTTCGGCGCCGTTGGCTCTCCGTAAAATTAACAACAAATGTGCCACGCCCACGCCCACGCCCAAGGATGCGTCAAAGTGCAAATCCCCTGGATACAGTCCAGGCAGATGCAGCCCAGGCGAACGGACGGAACGCGGTGAGTGCATGTTTTGATAGCGTAAATTATGTTATAAAATTTATTTAATTTCACTTTTCTGCATGCTCCATCCGCACGCTGAACGTTTTGTTGCCGGTTCCCCCACCAAAATGGGCGACTGCCATGCGAGGCTCGAGTTCTCGAGGGTTGTGGTAGACACTCCACACACTCCACACACACACACGCGACCCTCTCAACTGGGCGTCCTCGGATTCCCCAGTGTATTGCAAATTGTGCAGAGTTCCACTTGCCATTTGCCACTTGCCCCTGAGTCCAACTGCTGCTTGGCTTCGCGTGCCCGGCGCGCATATTTATGTCTGCCCAAGAAACATGCAAACATTTCGCCAAAAATGAAATGGAAAGCGCGACCAGGTGAACACAAACAACACACACGTGTACTAGTGTGTAGTGTGTGTGTGTGTGTCACAGATATTGGCAATCCTTAACTGCACGCCTTAATCTCTGTGCCACGAGAGCCAGAGATGGCATCGTGCTCCTGTTGCTCAGCAAGAGTTTCTACTGTAAGCTTGTTGCTGTTGCTTGGTGATAAGCCTGGTTGCTTCTCATCTTCCCCCCAAGAGGCCACACTTTACCTTACTTATGCGATAAATTTGTCAGATTTCTTCAATCTCAGTAGAAGACGTTCTTCGTGTTTGCTTTCGATCCAAAAGAAAGCTTCAAGCAGAAGAATTGCATCCACCTTCCACATTCTAACTATACTCAAAGTATTCCCGTGCTATCCTCACGCGCTCAGCTCTAAGCCGGGCAATCTTTCAGCTCCGTCGATTGGGAAGGGCGCTCGGAGCTTAAGCGACTGGGGTCCGCTTAAATAATTAAATACCAATGACACTTAAACGTAAATCATGAATTTTGCAAGGGTTTCACCGAAGGGCCACGTGCACGGCACACGCTGCTGCTCGATAAGACACATTTGGCAAAAGGGGAAAGACGAGGCAAAAAGGCCAGGAGTTGGCTCCAGTTTTTGGCCAGTTCGCCAGCTCGCCGGACCGTTAACAAAGACGGAAAATGTCAACGCCGCCGGAAACAACACCCCAAAAAATTACTGTTGCAAAATGCTGTGTACAAGTTTCCGCTCCCGACTCGGAGCTTCCTGCAACATCAACGGCAACTGCAACAAATCCCCAGCTGCTCAGCTCTAACATTCCATGCAACATGCAACAACAACAACAACAACAACAACAATGTGTGTGTGTGTCCAACAATTTGTTGCCGTAGACAAAGGCAAAGTCAATGTCGGCAGAGTTGTCAACGCTGTTTAAAGTTGCCTTAATTGCAGTTGTTGCCTCTGCTGCTCTTTTCTTTTTATGCCCTGAACCCATCAGAAATGGTTAAAAGGGGTATAATGTGCTTGTGCAAATGTATGTAACAGGGGGGAGGAATCAATCATCAATAGCCGAGTCGATCTATTAATGTCCGTCTGTCTGTCCGTCCGTATGTATGAAAGCAAGGATCTCAGAACCTATACGTGCCTCGAACCTATCATTCTGAAAGTGCTTACAGGGTATCCCCTAGTTGGGAAGTCTCACCTAGAGCCTCTTACTTGTTATGGTTGTTGCGCATAAAATATGCTGCATACTTCGTGGGGCGCCCCTCCCGGCACAAAAAGGTTGCCACTGCCATTGGCGTTGCCACCGTGTCCGCACGCCGCCTTTCATGCTGTTAATTATTATTATAGACGTGCGAGCGTCCATCTGGCTGGCCTGTCGCAGCAGGCACACACAGCCAAGCGAGCGACCACATGCAATAAAACAGCACTTAGACAGCGGCACACACACACACACACACACACACTCGCACACTCGCACACGCACACATGGACACGGCGACAACTACATAGATGTCTAGTCCGTTTGAGCCATCGCCCAGCCAAATAGCCAAACGGCGCACCGGGGAATACTTTACCAAATTGCACTACCCCGTCTCACAGTCTTCTCCTGCTCCAACTCCAACTCCAGCACCAGCTACGGCATCCTTTGGCCAACTCATTTGACTGCACGCTTTTGTCGTCCTTTCATCTCTCTAAATATTTTTGCTCATAGACGCCTTACACGTGTTCGCCCGTGTGTTTATGTGTTCCTTTTTGCCTATGTCTGCGTGTTGCTTTTAGCCATTTAACTTCCTTTTTTTGCTTTTAAAGAAGTTAAACAAGAGAGAACAAAGATGGAATACCCCTATAGAAGTTCGATTTTTTCGTATATAATAGACCGATTTAATAGGGCTTTTGGGCTGATTTGTTACAAACTCTGAAATGCCAAGTTCGACAAAGATATCTAGAGAGGCAAACAAGTTTTTTATAGAAAACTTCTTTTTTCGACCGCTTCTCCCAAGGGCAGCTATATGATATATTATTCCATTCTTGATAAGTTTTGTCTTATATTCAAGAGCTTTAGTAACAATTATAAATGCCAAGCTTGGACAACATATCCGCATAAAACAAAAACATTTTTCATACAATAGCTTAATTTTCGACCGATTGTTCCTATGGCAGCTATATATATGATATTTGTACTCCCATTTACCGAAAGACGCAACTATTCCAAGCTTCATCAAAACAGTTTCAAAAGCTGAGAGGCTATCGTAGCTGCTGTTAATGCTGACGAAGAATATATAATATATATATCTAATGGAATCCGAGTTCTGGTTTAGCATTACAATATCCAAATTCCAGCTTGTACATTCTATTTAAAGGCATTTTGGAACTAGTTGGAAGCGGGCCTATTGCTTGTCGTTCAATGAATCCCAGGGTTCGATTGGAAACCTCTTTAAGTTCAAATATCTCGGATAATAAAGGTCAATGATAAAGCTTTTCGGAGTTATACAGATCACGGAAATAACGGAAAAATTCCTTTCCAAAGATATCAATATTATACAAATTTCTCAAACCTTCGATTGATGCTGAACTGAAACGTTTTTGATTCCTTTATCTTCCATAAAATGTTATAAGTCCAAAATGCCATATCTTTACAGGATAGGACTTTTAAGTTGAAATATTTTAGCTTCCTTTATCTTATATAGACTTTTAGGGGTTCAAAATGGTATCTCTTTCCTAGATCAGGCTTCCATAATGAAACATTCTCGTTTCCTATGTAATCTATAGAATTTTACAAGTTCTGAAATGCCATATCTCTCCAAGATTCGACTTCAATTAAGCGAGCTGAGTACACTTCAGGTTTTTAAAATTAACAATCTAATTGATTTATTTATCTTTCTATCCATAATTGTAATTTCCTGTCCAATCCATCCACTCTGCAAGGCGTCCTCCAACCGCGTCTGATCCACTCGAACCTAGGTCTTGGGCGCAAATCCGTCTAAGAAGTTGGCTGTCAGCTTATCGTGAGGTGCGCTGCTCGACGAATAAAAGGGGAAGATTGCATTTAAAAGACATTATTGTGTTTGCTTTTGTTTTATTTGTGCGCTCTTTGCCAGGTGCGCTAATCGCCGGCTAAGCTGACCGGAACCGAGCAAGTGGCTAAGCCAAAAGTCAGGCTAATTAGCTGACACTTTGTCTTGGGCCACTTAATTGGCCGCCGCGTCTCAATGCAGCACGCCCCGCACATACAGATTGTTGGCGGGGACAATTGCATTCCAGTTGCGTAACAAAAATGGGCGCCAATTAAAGTTGGCCCCAACTGACTCCGAATTGGCGCCAGGCAAAAGTTCGTGGGGCATATTTAAACTTTTTGCGATTGTGTGTGTTTTTAATTCCATTAAAATTTGCGCGCAGCATGAATAAAAAAAACGCATTTACAAAAATAACAATTGCGCGAGAGAAGCGAGACAGAGAGAAGGGAAGAGAGAGAGAGTTGTCAGAATTAAAATATTTTCATTGCTAATACAATTTTGCTCGTATTTTATACAGATTTTTCGTTAGCACTAATTAAATGTGTAAATTTTGCAACTTTTTTAATTGAATGCGACAAAATGTCTGCGAAAATTAAGCGAAACAAGTTTGCGACAACAAAATATTGTCAGATTCGGCTTTAACAAGCATTGCAAAAAGTTAACAGCAACAACAAGAATATCTAAATGCTAAGCAAACATGCGGTGCGCAGGCAAGTGCAACTTAGTTAGAATAGAATGTAATAAGAAAAAAAAGAGAATAATATTCGAAACTCCAATAATTTTGGCATGTGTGTAGACAGGGCAGACAGGGTAAAGCAGGGTATACATTCTGAAAGTTCCGCCTACTATTCCTCCTTGTTCTCCAGCGCCGGCACCTCCCAGTACTGTTCGTCCTGGTGCTGTTCGTCCTTTTGCAGATTCCGAAAGCTGGTGTACTTTAGGACGGCACCTGTTTCAGTTACCAATTTAATTATACGCTCCTTTACGTTAAATAACTCTCTACGCACCTGTCAAAATGCCGCCTCCGATGGCTATGAGCAGGGTCAGGGCAATGCCGAACAGTTGATAGCCCGCCTGTGTGCTGGCATTGCGTCCCAGGCCCTGCAACATGGTCGGGGATTAGCTTGTGCTTGTAGGTAAATAACAATTGCGACTTACGCCCATAATTTTGCTCGCCGTGCTGTTGCTGCCCACCATGGCTGGGAAAATGTCCTGCAGCTCCGATTGATAGTCGTCCACGGTGACTAGCGAGGCGTAGATGGCCGATGCGATGGCCGATATCAGAGCCGGCATGCCGTGCAAATTGTGTACGCCACACGTGTCATGCAGACGCAGCTTGCTGGTCAGCCACGGCTGCAATTTACAGGGTATAACACATTAGATTAGGACAAAACGCATTAGATACATGCATTCTTTTGCCTTATGTATTCATGCAGACAAACTTTTTCGAATGCCACAATTCATCTAAAAGTTTAACTTAACTATAAAATATCAAAGAGAGAAAACTCGTAACAATTAGCGCTTTGTTCCTTTTACATTTATCCCGAACAAACATAAAAATATTCACAAATTTCAACAAACTTAATTATTAATTTGACTGAGAATGTGACGTATGTCCAGCTAAAGCACTTTTGGAATGCTAAGCAAAGTTTTTTAACCCCGCTGCTGCAGTGCATGTCAAAGTTCAAAGGGAATCCAACATTTCTTTATATAACCTGAACCCATTGAAAGTGGTCAAAAGGGTTGTTTGGTTTTGTGGAAGTGTATGCAACAGGTAGAAGACAGCAAGTCATGAATCTCTGTCTGATCAGTAGGACGATCTGAGTCGATCTAGCCAAGTCCTGGCTGCCAAAGACTTGACATTAGGACTCTATATAATATATATAATCTCCTATGACAAAAGCATTACAATTGTATAGATAGATATACAATTGTATAGATAATAAGATATTCTTTCCATATTCAGATTAACTTTCATAACATCTTACGGGATGGTTTTAAAGACAGCCCGAAAATCATATGAGCCATATACACAAGCTAGATAAGGAAGCCATATTTAAGCCCTGCAAATATCTTAAGGATCGGACTATACGCACGGAAGAACGCATTTCTCCATGATGTGGGGCAAAGGGAAAAAGAAGCTCTGTAGAAGAGGTATCCAGGATGCTTGGCCTGGCTTTAGGGTACCTCCTAGTCGATTGCACCCCACTCGAGCGCATTAGCTCGACTGTTTTTTTTTTGTACATGTTCACTTTGGCGTCTAATTAAACGTTATTAAAGTGCAAAATGTGCAACTGGACCGCGGCCTTTGGTCATTTATAAAAGTGTGTACATTTATTTACACACACCTCCGCCGGAATGGCACAGCGCATACGGACGGACGGATGGACCAAGAGACAGATGAGGGCGGGTGCCGAGGCCGCCGGGCAACAAACTTTACTCATTAGCGTCACATTTTTGCTAGGCGCACTAATTAAAACGCAACAGACGACACCACGGACCACGGTCCACGGCCCAGGTACCGAGTGCAGCAGAGCCTAATGTTGGTTGGAACTAGCTTCCCTTCCAGCTCCAGACTACAGACTCCATTTGAATAACGCCTCGTGTTTGCATGGATTACATGCATAGCTAGTCCAGGTCCAGTTCGCCAGCACGGATGCAGCCCCTCCTTCTTCTCCCCATTAGTGTGCAGGTTTCTCTGTTTTCTTTTTTTTTTTTGGGCAGTTGTTGAACTTACGGTTAAATAGCGATAGCCGAGCACCGAAACCGTGCCGGCGATAATGCCAATTAAGACAGCGCCGTGCGCGCCGAGCAGCAAGTTGCAAACGGTGCCAACGGCAACGCCGCCGGCGAGCGTCGAGTTCTGCACGTGCACCATATCCAATTTATTCTCATGGCTGACAAGTGCGGATACAACGAAGGTGGTCACTGCAAGCAAGAAGAGAGAGGGGGGGATTACAACAACATCAACAGAAAGGCGCATCAGTATTTCAAGTGTCCCAGCCTCCCCCACGGGCAGCCTTCCCATTGGGCCTGGTGTAGTTTTCATAGTTTGGCCCACGTGCACTCATGCTGCGTCTTGTTCAGTTTTCGAGTAGTTTATTAGTGCGCATCCAATTCCATTTGATTTCAATTTTAAATGCAATGCAAACATTTTCAACGACTTTTGCCAATTTTGGCGTTTCGATAATTCTGAGATGAGTACTTATTGGTTTTTGGCCACTGTCGATAGATTTGCACGATCATCGATAGTTGTTTGGCAATAAGAGTGTCGTGCGCTCTGGCCACACTGTTCCGCTCTCTCGCTAGCAAAGAGCGGCTTTGCCGCCAAATTAATTGGTAATGGCGCGATTTATAGTAATTCGGTGGTGCGTGAGTGCTTATAATTAAATAAATAAATAAATTTAAGGCAACATAGGGATTACATCGGTGTAAAGCTTTCTTAATAGACATAATTAGAAGCCATTGCAGGCTGTGGTTGTGTAGTGCAAGCCGCAAAATATCATTTAAAGTGCGAAGCGGCGAATGTGTATGTGTGTGTGTGTGTTTTTTCTTGTATTTTTTCATGTGTTCATTAATTGGATTAAAACAAAAGAATATTAATATCTAACTGGTGATGTCGCACGGGACAATGATGAAATATGCGTTGATGGTATGTTCTGATAAGATTGTCTTAAATATATAACTTATTCAAGCACATGATTAAAGAGGTGTGCATATACACGTATGTATGTATATGCATTTTAATATATGTATATGGGGTACGTACTGGAAGATAACTAATGGGAATGTGTCTGTTTTTATGTATCCATTGAATGGATTAATAGAAATACAAATATCTGATTGGAATTATTGATGTCTTATTGGTTGACGATGTTATGCGCATGCTGAATATGGCTAGTTCAGATTAGAATGTTTAAGACTTTCTTATGTTCACATGTATATATGTGTGAGTGTGTGTATGTAAATGCTTAAGAGCATGTATGAAGACAGAGTTACCAATTCGGCTACCTTCTGACTAACAGCCCTGCTTATTACTCGACATAACATAACTGTTTTTTTATTATTGGGTACAGCTATTTTTTTGCAGCGACAGCTAGCGACAAAGTTGGCACAGCTTAGAGCTGGGAGTCTGTCGTGTTTTTTTTTCGTGACACGAATTGTTTGGTTTTAGATATCAAAACACGTTTATTATTGCAATTTTCGTGCTTTTCTGATTAATACTTTTTATGCTTATTGCATTTCTGCGTTTTTGCTAACTTTCCTGTCAAGTTCTTCAAATGCATTAAGCGCCCATCTCTAGCTGAGCTCCATTTGGTAACGACAGGATTCTGTCTTAAATCATCCAAGCGAAGCAAATGGGAATCACGGGCCACAATGCTCGATGCCGCAACCGCAGTTCATAAACACAAAACTAATAAAAATGTAAACAAGGCAACGGACGAGTCCCCGTCCCCGTCACCATCCTCGTCCCCATCTCCGTCCGGCTGTCGTCCAGGCAACAACAGCAATGGGGAACACTTCTTGTTTATTAGACTGGCAAACATAAATCTCCACAAAAATAACACTAAATACTTAAAAATCTTCATTTTATGGCGAAACATATGTTGCAGCAATAATAATTTGCATAAATTAGTTAATACGGGACACCGCTCGGTTTCTGTGGCAACTGCAAATAAGCAAATCACAGCCGGACCAGCAACAACAACAACAACAACAGCAACGACAAAAACAACAACAACAATCGGAACCGCAACAATTTTAGAAACAGCTTTTGACATTGTCCAGGCGACACAGAATTACGAGTACTGCAAATTCTGGCTTAAAAATCAATTAAACAGTATTTTTACTGCCGGTCGCAGGCTGTGCGAAGGGGAAATGGAAGTAAAGTTAAACCAGAGCCAAGTCGAGATTTGGGGCGTCAGTTGTTTCTAACTTGTTGTTAAGCTCAACACCCCTTAAAATTGGACAGCAATTGGGTATGCTGCGATATTTATCACTCTGAAAATGATCAATATTCTAGGTCAGACGGAGCGAACACTTTAAGAACTGGAAATAATAATTTTTAGAGTATAAATGCTCATACATAGAGCATGTAGATCATACACTTTTCCATGGTATTTTACTGTTTTGAGGACATTTGAAAATTTCCTTAATCAAAGAGAAACAATGCGTGTTACAGTAGCACGAAGCTGTGTACAGGGTATGCCCTAGTCGGACACTCTTTACTGTTGTAAAGCATACAGAAATCCAGGGTATTTTACTGTTTTCTGGGTAAAAAGTATTTTCTTCAATAAGAGAAGAGAGTATCATATGTTACAACAGCTCGAAACTCAGTACAGGGTATACCCTAGTCGAGCACTGTCGACTGTTGTAAAGTATACAGAAATTCAGGGTCTTTTACTGCTTTCTGGGTATTAAGAAATATCTATATTCAAAGGAAAGAATACTCTATAATACAACAGCTCGAAGTTGTGTACAGGGTATGCCCTAGTCGAGCACTGTCGCCTGTTGTTGTTGTTGCCTGCATATTTAACAATTTAAATTAACGCCAATGGTGTCACTTGTGACTATAAAATGTGTTTTGTGCTTAACGTTGTTGCCCAATGCGGGCGACGGGCGACACGGACTGACCAGAACTCGGACCAGGACCAGGACTTGGATTAGGTGCGAAGAGGGGTGGCAAAACAGGGCGGGGCAGGACGGGGCTGGACAGAACGGGGCCCAGGCTCGTTTTGAACTTGGTGTGAAAACAACAACTGGGGCGTATTTTGCTGTTGGCGCCGCATTTGAACACCAAATGGCGTCGTCTGCTGTGCATGTCGCAGCAACCCGCATGGCACACACACACACACAGCATACACACACAGACATATACAGCTGGGGACACTCCTCACAGAACGCCTCCAATTTCAGCATTGAACTGAATGCCCAGCTTTAGTTTAATTAAGGCAACAACTAGCGAGCCAAGTAACCAGCCACTGAACGGTGGGATACGGCCCAAGGGCGATACCAGGGTCCACGTTGACTCAACTAATCGCACATCCTTCCGCATAAAATGTCCTGCTTGCCACGCTCATAGCCAGCTATAGCCAGCTTTTTACTACACTTACTATAGGGCATGTCGAATATCTAATGCTCTTTGTTGTAACTCGTTGAAGTAACTTATTTTGACTAAAAACTAGAGTATAATATGGAAATTTTTTGCTGTTACAACTGGAAAGTTTGCAAAAAGTTTTTGGCTAAGTAATGTTTCGAACTGTGGACCTAATTTTAGTTGCCCAAAAGATATCTTGAATTTTGTTCAGCTTTTTTTTGAAGTGGATTTTGGATGTAGAGATAGGCCAAATTGGACGGAAAGCTTCGCTCACAAATCATTCGCTTGGGGAAGGTTTTAAAAGTGCCTCGACATGCCGTCAGCTTTGCTAAGCCTTTAAAGAGTATTTCAAGTGCGTTCAGTCTGTTTGTAGTTTTTTCTTAAACTTGCGCTCATATGGTCTATTGCGCTGTTTAGGTGTTGCCTCCGTGTTGCTGTAACGTGAGGGCTTTAATATCCATGGCAAATCTCTGGCCACAGACGCCCCAGTGTCGCCGCCAGTGCCAGAGAGAGAGAGGGAGAGAGAGACTCTGGCTCCGACTGGCTACTCGACCAGAGTCCCACCTCGGCTTATCTCAGCTGCTGTTGCTCCATTTGTTGTTGTTGTTATTGTAGTCATTGCCGGTCGCCCTTTGTATACATTTAATTTGTGTTTTGTTATTTACATTAACCAAGGCAACGGCCAGAGCAGAAACTTCGCCCCGCAACTGGACTCTGGCTCTCGGCTTGTTTTTGCTTTTAGCACATTTTCTATATGTTGTTCTCTACGACATGGCCATGGTCAAACATAGTTGACCCACACACACACATACACCCACAGGGATAAATGCTGGACACAGGCTGACCAGCGGCCGCTGCTCCTGCTCCTTCTCCTTCTTCTGCTCCTGCTCTTTCGGTCTGTACGGTTTTTATGTACGCTACGTGCTCAAAATAAATTTTCAAATGTGTTAACGAAACTATTTGACATTTAATTAGTTTGTGAGTTGCATGCATAAAGATTTGAAGAGCCCGCCAACAACCCCTGAACGCAGCTCGGGACCTTTTCAATTTTAGCGGCTGGCGCCTTAGTTAATAGCTGCGCCAACATTATAATTAGTCGGGCCCACGAATATATATATGTATATACACATAACTAGAAGACAGTAGGCCGCCACTTGAGCTAATTGCTGACTCGGAATCGCTGTGGCACGTGACTCACCTGTTGCCGCGGCTAATGCGAGGAACGTGTTCAAAATGGCCCGCTCGCCGCCGGATCCGGCGGCCAGCACCGAGTTGAAGCTGGGCCAGTATACCCAAAGGAAGGTGGTGCCGATCATAGCGAATATATCGGATGCATAGTTGGCGCCCTCGTGCTTGCCCGCCTCGTTCTGGTCACTCGCGGGACGCAGCATCAGAGCCACGGCCAGGCCAAAGTAGGCGCCAAATGCGTGCACCGTGATGGAGCCGCCACAGTCGCAGATCTGTCGAGAAGTTGCAAGTGATTTAAGGATTGATAAAGGCTCTATTGCAGGCGTATCCTAATCTAATTAAAACTCTCGTTTTACTTACGCTGAGCACATTTAGGGCCAGATATTCGTTGGCCGCGAACAGGGCCACCTCAAAGATGGACATGCACAGCAGCTGAATGGGCGTGGTCCGGCCCAAAAGTGCGCCCATGCTGATAAGCGGCACGGCGGCGGCAATGTCCGCATCGATGATGCTCTCCAGCGAAAGGCTGCAAGAAATGCAGAAATGAAATACGGCAAATGGAATGTAAAGCAAATAGCTTAAAGTATTTTATTTCTTTCATTCACAAGACCTTTGCCCCCCCGGGCCATGTTTGCTGTGGCACTTAGTTGGAGTACGTCCCCCTTGCACCTGGCCCCTGCTTGAGTTAAAGTAATTGCATGAATTCATTACATCTTGAGGATATTTTTCTTAATTTCTTTAACTTATTTGTTTGGCCGGCGCGCTTGGCAGGTGAGGGGGCGGACGACACACACACAAATGCAATTAATTAATGGGCAATTATTTAGATTGGCAGCCAACATTTAAAGTTGTTTTCGCTGCTGCAGAAAACTCACCTGATCTTGCCGCCTTCCATGTGCAGGAAACCCTTCATGAGGACAGACCATTGCACGACCAGGGCGGACATGAACAACGTATAGCCCGTGGCGCTGTATCCGTATTTGCGCAGAAAGGTCATCAGAAAGCCAAAGCCAATGAATATCATGACCTGTACATCCTGAAATTCTGTAACAAGGCAGCAAGGGTTGGGGTCGATTAGTTCGTGCATCGATTGCGACGGCGCCTTGGCACGCTTATTAATTGAGTCAAGTCGTTTCAATTAGTTGCCCAATTGTCTGCTGCCAAAAGTCAATTGCATTGAGATTGATGTCACCAGCCAGAGCACGGCACAAGCCCGGACACGGACACGGACGCGGGCTCAGGCACGGGTTCTGGCTCGGGTTTTGGCACCCGTTAGCCGATCATGTGCATGTGTGTGTGTGTGTGTGCGGGTGCAATTAGTGTGAAATACGTTTTAATTTATTTATTATGAATTGCAACAAGTTGTTTACAGACGCATTTGCATAAATTGAAATTAATGACTTTAATTATTCAGTTGTGTATGTTGCGGGTCTGCGCCTCGTTCGGCAAAGTAATTAATGCAATTGCTGCCGCGGGACTTTAAGGAGACTATGCGAAAAATAACTTTATTTATTTATGAAATGCCAACACTTGCAACAAATGCCACTCACAACATATCCGCCAATAGCCCGGACTCGACATTGGCATGGGTAATAGCATCTGACAGACCCAAAGCTATTTTAATATGTAGGATTAACTCAAGCTGGCGCTTGCTCTTTCCTTTAGTTGTAATTAATTTTTTAAATATCGCATTAAGCGGACATTGCAAATTGTTTTTGATGCCTCGCATTTTGCGCCCAGGGTATAGCAGTTGATTTTGACAAAGTACGAATTGAAGGAATGTTTGAACAGGCAAGTTGAAAGTCATATCGGAATTTCAGAGGAGAGATCTGAAAAGAATGGAGAATGATACGTTTAGGCTTGCCTTGAGAGAGTAGAAATTTCAGAGCACATTCTGGGAGTTGGTACACTAAGACTCTCTCAGCTTGGGGTCCAGTGCTTCATTTCAACCCGCGCAACGCTGGGTAATTTCTTGCAGTTAATACCAATCATATATCTTTTGCTGAGTTTTTACTTTGTGGCTTGCTGATAGCCAGCTTCTAGGTTCGATTGCTCATAAATTCTTGGCGTTACATATTTCTATTAATAGTTATCTAGTTTAGTTGCTTGTCTCTATGAAATTGTCCATAAAAGCTTATCAGCTATAGATGTCACGCAATCGCATCAAGACAAGTGGCGTTGATATTGTTGCCCCCGTTGACTGACTGACAGCTCCCCCGGACCGTACCAGACCGGCCCGGGACCGAAAGTAAAGTCCATGCCAGACGCGGATAAAATGCCAATCTTGCTGACAAGTCAACATTAAGTCAGCAGGCTCAGTCATTAGCGGTCGCTCGATTGGTTTGTCCCCCTTTCTGAGTCGGCTGCTTGTCAATTAGCTGTTGGCTATATCAAATGACGTTCCGAATAAACTAACTATTTATATGATGTATTAAATGGAAATAGCATATAGGGCATGTAGGGGCACATATATATTCCTGGTCAAGTTGATATAAAGTTTCTTCCTCAAAAGATGACTCTTGGTTTATACAATCTGCAATTGAACTACAAGCAAAAGTTTTCCTTAAGCTCAGAAACTTCAGAGGTGTCTACAGGATAGCTGCTAGTCAGACACTCCCTCTCAGACTCACTCTCACCTGTGTTTTACCGCGCTTAGTCACATTATGTTGAAACTTTAACGTGTTGCGTCTGAATATACTAAACAATAAGGTGGCGAGGACAGCGGGAGAGCAACAGGAGACACAATGGAAACAATGGAAAATGATGATAGCTACTCACGCGGATATTTTGAAACGTGTTCGTTTGCTGATCCAGCGTCTTCAGCGCCGAGCTGCGACGGCATGGCGGACTTTTCGTAACGCACGAAAAGCCAGAATAGCACCAGGAAAACTATTTGCACAATCATCAGGACAACGTAGCCCGACACCTTACCAGCCGGCGTATGCATGTCGCAGTTGGTAAAACGTAAAGCGGAAAACACAAAAAATGCCGTCGTAGTCGTTGTCGATTGGAGTTGTTGTTTCTGGCTGGCGCGCTGGTTCAAATCCGCGTCGTAGCCGTTGCAGCACGCGTGTGAATACGCTGGGGAATTAGATGCCGCAGACAGGAAGTCTCTCTCTCCCTCTCTCTCACTTTCTCTCTGTCGTCTCTGTTTCTCTAATATGCACAAATATTTGTGCGCTGTTTAGTTTTCGCACAAACACAGACACGGACACACGCGCGAAACAGGAGGAGGAGGAGGCAACCGGCTCTCACATGGACGATCTGCTGCCGCTGAGCGCAAAGCGTGCACTGATGCCGAGCGCTTGGTGCGCGGCCCGTAAGTAGCTGTCCGGTTATTTTTTTTTTGCGCTCAACGGGGCGTATGTGCGATATATCCACGGCGATTTATTCGCATGATATAACTATTTGATTTAATTTGCCAACGCTTCAGCTACAGTTGCCTTCGCTTCTGCAGTCGCTGCTAAATTATTTAGCGCTAAGCCCGCCCTCGTAACCAACCCCTGGCCACACACAACATTACATTGTGCGCTTCTCGTTGTTTCCAATTTATTTAAATTGTTTTGTTTTAGTTGCATTCTAATTTCAATTTGAAATTAGTTGCGTGGTCCCCTTTCAAATGAAAAAGTGGTCAACTCGTTGCGGTGTTGGCACACTGTGAGAAAAAACACACAGAATTCTCTGAACAAATCTAGGTTTAACTGTGCCAAAAGTTGGGCAAGTTCCAATTTGAATTCCAACTGCATTATCTTAGAGTTATCTGAGAGTATCTTTAAAAAAGAATACACTCCCATTTACTGAATTAATATTCTCAACCACTTTTATCTTATCTTTCGATCCTCCGGGTCTTATATGGCAAACAATTTTGTCTTATCTTCGAGTTCATGCTGTATTTTGGGCTTCTGCAAAGCACGCTATCTTCCCCATTATTACCCATGAAGTGAGGCATATTGTGGTACTTAAAAACAAATTAGTTTCAGTTAATTTAAGTATTTTTATACCATAAGAAGGGTATACTCTTTTTGAGCTAATGTATGTAACAAGATATGATGATGCCACTCCGAACCCATAAAGCATGTTTATTGTGGATCAGGAGAACTAGTCGAGTTGAACTAACCACATTCTACTGTCGGTTCTTCTGCTTTTGTTTAATTTTGCAGCTCGATTTCAACCTGGCTTTTCTCTCAGTGCATTAATTTGTCATGCATGCGTGCTGCCTGCAACTGCTTAAAGTTTGATATTTTGATTGGCGTGGCTCGAGGAGAATGTTGCTGGCTTAAGTATTTTTTCCAGCCACATCGAGACTCAGATGAGCACTTGCTATGGCTAGATCTAATCGCTTTGTTGTCTTTGGTTGCTCGCCACAAGGCAATTAGCAGGCTGTCAGCAACAATTGCCCATAAAGTGCTTCAAGTGGAGCAGCTGATCGGTCATTGATGCGGCGGGCCCCCTCGCCAAGCTGCCTAGCCCAACCCAGCCGTGCCCCATCCCCGAAACAACAATTGCCAGTCATTAACAGTTTTTAGTAGTTTAGTGTGAAATTAATGGCCCGGCCGAGTCGCACATCTATGCGAAAGAGCCGCGAACTGAAATTGGGTTTCGGTCATAAATATAAAACGTAATGTGCGAATGGGCTACAGTTGTGCTTACAAAAAGATATCGTATAATAAATATTTTATGAAGTTTATAAATCACATAAGCTAACATCAATTTTATGTAGTTTAGCATAAAGAATATTACATTGGACTAGAGAAGAAGCATAAAAATCGGATCAATTGGCGGAGATTAAAGCCCGGCTATTCGGCGATTCACATCGTAGTCTTTTCTGGTCATCTATCTTCATCGAAGTGTCTCATCAGAGTTATTTTTTCAAACACTTTTGACTCAAAAGGAATCTGTATAATAAACCATGTCAGACAGGAAATATTCTTTTGTACATATTGAATATTTAGTTATTTTCCAAATTCTTATTCCATGGCATCTATGGCCTTCGGCATATATTATTAGATTGGACTAAAGGAAAAACATTAAAATCTTATTATTTGGCCGAGATTAAAACCCGTTTATTCACATTCGAGCCGTTTTAATAGTTCCTTTCTTTCATAGGCTTCTTTCTATATAGGAGTGTGTTATCATAGATACTTTTCATATAAAGTTTGACTACATTCTCATTCTCTCTCATTCTCTCGAACTTTCTAAAGCCCCGTCTAAGTGCGCGCTTTCGACGCAAAAGAAAACTTTCTAATAAATTCTTTCTTTCACACACAATGATACATCAATATACTCTTGCTTGAGTTCCCCCCAACCGGAGCCTCATATTTGTTTTTCATTATTTCTATCTTTATCATTTCTGCGAACTGCTCTCTAGTATATTAATAGCATTTATATAATGGACTAATGATAAAAATCAACAAGATTTAACTAATTACCAAAGAAAATAGCATAAAAATTAAAAAGTGCGCGCTAAAACAAAAATAAACTCAAACAAAATAACTTGTCGCAAGCCAAAGCAAAAAAAGGGGGAAGGCAGCAGCTGCTGCTTTGGTGTGGGGCTACTGGGGCGTATGATTGATATTTATTTTTTCAACAAACACAAGCACCTGTGCTAAAAATTGAAATTCTCATGGCAGGGCAACAATAATAAATAAAAAAATAAAAACAACTAAAGCAAAGCAAAGCAAAGCAAATCGAGAAACCGACATAAGAAAATGTGTGAAGTTGGCGCAAAAACCGCAAATGTTGCCAGGCACGCGCTGGTAAACGCTCTCAGATCTGTGAAACCAAGCAAAAAAAAAACCCTAAAAAACGAGAAAAGGAAAAGCAAAGCAACAGCAGGGTAGTTGGTAGCCGAAGGGTGGGGGGCCGCAAGAAGTGGAACTTGGTGTACTATATCAGAGCCATTTGGTTCTACGTTGTGTGTGTGAGAGTGTGTGTGTGTGTGTGTGTGGGTGTGTGTGTGTGTGTGTGTGTGTGTGGATTGCTCCGGCTGCCTACGCTACATACTTGGGGAAAATTTGCATCCGCAATCACTTTAAATGTTTCCGTTTGAATACGCAAATAAATCGAAAAGGATTTCCAATGAATGCTTATGAGTGTGCGCCGTGTACCCCCGCCCACCTACTAAACTCTGGCACCTGCCCCTCGCGCCTCGAACAAACCCTTGTTAATGTTGTTGTTTACAACAAGTGTACATGGCCAAATCCGGGCCAAAGCACACCAACAAAAACCAACAGCAAACAACAACAACAAAATTTGATAACATTGTAAAACGGCTGCCAAACTGTCAGCTGCTGCTCTGCTCCAAGATGCAGCCGTCCCAACCCCCCCATCCAGCATTTTCGCACGGCTTGTGGTCAGTCTGGGGCTAACAAAAATATATGTATATGCTTGTGGGTTTATGCTGAGCCATAAATAAATATGAGCGAGTCTTCCCTGACATTGCAACAGGGGCCCGGTAGCGATGTTGACGATATGTTGATAAACTTTAACACTACCAGCTCAGAGAGAGAGAAAGAGAGAGAGACACACACACACTGCATGGCAGAGATAAACAAAGGGTATTCCGAGTTACCGTGCCTCACTTAAATCGCCGTATAATATATTAAACTTCATTTCTAACCCTTGCTGTGGCTTATGCAGTCTTGAATGTGTGAGTTATAGAAGAAGGGAGCTTGGAGCCCATTAACTATATGATCTGACTACTTTCTCCATACATAAAGCTTGAGCTGTCGCGCTGAGGCATTGACACATTCTTCTCCACAAAATAAGATTCTTCACTCTGTCCGAATTCTTTCATAAAAGAACCAAATTGTTCTGTGGATTTCTTTGTCAATCTTTTGGGTTCTGAAGAGAATGAATTGTGGTGCCTAATGGGCCAATAATGATATCAATGAGTGTATAGAACATAAGATTTTCTCTTACCGAAGATCCAAATCGACCTTAAAACTTCTTTCTCAATCTTTTGGGTTCTGTAGAGAACGGAACAGAGTCTACAATGTTTCAATGAAGGTCTTACTGATTCAAGGCTAAACCGGCCTCGTCTACCGCGTCAATCTAACCTGAGCTGAGTGCAATTTTAAAAGTCTATTTTGAGGAAACTTTCAATAGGTACCATATAGATTGTCATATCATCGTGTGGAGCAGAACTTTCTGTCAAAAACTTTTAGTTTTTTTCTAGATATCGAAAGAAGTCTAACAATGCATTTAGATTTGAGAGTCTGTTATGACTGGCTGCCCGATCAATGCGCAGCCTAAAAGGTTAAGATTAGGAAACTTAGATTAAAGCTTCTGAAACTTCGTTTGGATCAAGGCGGAGTCTTAGAAAACTCGACCTCAAGGTAGTAGAAAACTGCAAACTGCATTTAAACAAATAACAAACAAATAACATCAACATGGCCATATTACGTGGGCTTAGTCTCTGAGCGTCGGGCCAGCAAGCGGATTATCACCGGTTGAAATCCAATAGCCAAATTTTCATATGCTTAGCCGAAACATTAGAAAAATAATCGTTTATAGTTAAAACAAAAGTAAAAGTATAAAGCGTTATGCAAGCACCTGTCCGCGAAAGCGATTGTAAAAACACGCTTGGCTATTTCATCAAATGCGCTGCAGCTTCTACCACAACACAGCAGTATCTCTCTCTAATAGGAGCAACAAGAAGAAGAGCATCAGCATTCGTTTATAGTAGGAGCAACAAGAAGAAGAGCACCATCAGAGCCGACATCGTCGTGCAGGAGGGCCAAGTCTTTTGTGTGGCTTTGTTATGCCGACCCAAAGTATCCTTCAGGCTCTCGCTGCCTGGCTGGCTTTGCTGGCATTTGTATCGCCAGCTTTGCCCTCTTTAGGGGGGCTTTTTCGGAACTTGGCTCCGTTACACAAATTTCGACTGGCCCCCAGACTCTGACACAGTCTCTGCCCCAGACTCTGCCCCATTGGCTGCATGTGTGTGGTCTAGCCTGCTATTGTGGCTCCTGCTGCTGCTGCTGCTGCTGCTTCTGCGGGTGGCTGCGCCTAAACGATTTGCTTTTTGTCTGTTTTGTGTCAATTTGAAATCCGCTTTGGTTATGCGGCTGCAGCCGCGTCCCCCTTCCTGGCCCCCCTTTACCCTTGGTTGTCGCCACGATGTCGTGTTGCCATAGCAAAAGCTTTGCGCTGCGGCAATCGTTGGCATTCACAGCTACTTGGCTGCCATGGCAGCGCGTACTCTTCTCCAGCTTCAGCTTCAGCTTCAGCATCAGCTTCAGCTGTAGCTCAAGTGCCGCTCGGGGATTTATCAATTGCGTTTATAACAAATTTCGATTTGTCAGCGCAAAGCGGGCAACTTGCGTTCGTTTTGCAGCCAAGTGCTGTCGAGTGCGCGCCGCAAGTGGTATCAGTATCGGGCGTAGTTCCTCCCACGGATCAGTGTTGCCCAGCCAAACGGTCCCGGATTCATAAAAGATGCATAGCAACAATCTATGTATAGAAAAGAGTTGAGCTGAGGCTAGCGAGAAGGTCGCCAGTTCAAACTTTGCAGCTAGTTTCAAATCTTTTTGTTTGACTTTGATATTATGCACGAAGAAACGGCAATAATAGTAATGACTAGACGTATGAAGGCCCAAAAGAAGATCGTAAAGAGTTCCTCCAACAACGACAAAGGAGAAAACTTTTAAAACTTAATAAAAAACGCTTTTGGCCACGTTTTCCACTATAAAGCCTTTAGAACCAACCAGGCTTGGCGAAACATTATCTAAGTCAACTGATCCAATAAAAGTTTGAGCAGCTTTCTAGTTGGCTGTAGCTGCCGTAAAATGTCCGAGCAATTCCGGGTAATTTCTTATAGTAGAAACAATAAAGACTCGAACATGATCTTAATAAAACTGTATCAATCTATATAGCAAGCCTTTGTTCCTGACTGATGTAATGATTGACTGACAGATTGATGTAGATTATTTTCAATTGTTTTGGATTTTCATTTAGTCTTTTTTTCAACGATCTACAGTAAATATTATTGAACACTTGCCTAAGTTTTTTTGGGTGGTTATACTTGAAAAATGCAAGGAACTCCGCGCAAAACAAGGCTAAATTTCTTCTAGCTTCATAAAATGAATGCATTCGCAACTCGTAGCTTACCCAGCTTAAATAAACATGCAGCTAAAAGCTAGCTGATGTGTCATCTCTGATTTGTGGCTATCATTTACAGTGGCGCTCAAAAGTCTGCCACGAATTGCGCAAAGTTAAAAGGCAATTTTTCCGGCAGCCGCAACTTATGCCACGGCTTAGGCCAGAGCAAGTCGAGCGAAGACCAGTTTCAGTTGACAACAAAAGCACCTCAATTAATAGTTAAGACAACTTTCAATCGGTCGCTTAGAGACGATACACATGCATAAATGCGAGTATATATGCATATATGTATATATATAGATTAGAAGACAAACTGGATCACAAATAGCATCAATAAAAATATCAAAAGCCAAGCTAACTGAAGAAGCCCCCAAACAAACAAAGCGCCAGCCGCGCGATTAGATTAGATGGCCACACGATTTACATTTTATTTGTAACAAAAGTTTATTCGATTTATTAATAAACAAACGCAAAGAATTTACGAAACGTGTGACGTACATTTGTGTATATTTATGCCTACTTTGGTATTGTTTGGCTTAGTCAATGACAAGAGCTCTGCCGGCACTTCCGGCTTCTAGGCAATGCTTGTGGCATGCGTTGGCGCCACCTGTACAGGTTGCACGGGCTGCACGGTGTGCGTTGTGTCTGGCTGTATGGTGTGTGCCGGCTGCACACCCGCCGACGAATCGTGCGTCGGCGCGGGCGTATAGGTGCTCGCCTGCTCCGGCTCCTTGTCCAATATGATCTTGTACATGGCAAAGTAGAGAGCAGCGCCCAGCACCAGCTCAGCGACAGCGACGCAGGCAACCACCGCCCAGCCGGGTATGGCAAGTCCAGCTGCAAGGCGAATAGATAGGGATTGTTTTAGTATTTGAATTTATGCCAAGTATTCCCAAGTATATGTGTAAGAACATCCAATAAAATGTTGCTTAGTAGCAAGCGCATTCCTGGGCAGAAGCTTAGGAATCGAACCTCTGTCAAGACGAAGCTTAAGAAGCATTAAGTTGCAACTAAAGCGACTTTGTGTATGATTGCATAGCTATTCCAAGTTCTAAAGAATTGTTCTTTAGTTAAAAAAGAAAAATTGTGAGAGATTATGTGTAATTATTCCCAATCATACTGGTTGAGTCTATAAGAATTTCAGAATTAAGAAAGTTCTTGAAATGGGAACTACGTTCTCTTAGAATTTTAGACTCTCATTGACTTTGTCTTGGGTTAATGTTGACTTAGTACCATATTTTAGTTGAATGTTCTCATTTTCTAGTCAGATTTTATACATATTTCGGTTGACTTACAAAAGTATCTGCGTGTGAGCGTGCGTCGTCCGCGATTGACGCGTCGCGTGGCCTCCGTTTCCTGCATGAAGCATGCCAGTAAGACTGTAAGCAAATCGAAAATAACAAATTATATTTAACACCTTGTCGAAGAAGAAAAAAAAACACATAAATATTTGATGAACGCGCTTTGTGTGTGGTCCATCAAACAGAGCGAGTCGCCAGAACGGAACTCATTGAAAGCGACGGCTGAACATTCATCAAACGGATGGGAGCTGGCGTGCTTGTTATTTGCTCGCCGACTTGTTTAAATATTAATAATTAATTATTGAGAAAATATTTAACAGCCAAGCGAAAAGCAAAATATGATTAGCACAGGCAAAAAAATATAAAAAAAATAGAGATATGCGCGCGCGCGCGCTTTTAGTTCGATGATAAATCAGTTTGAGCTCGAGGTGCGAGCGGGTTGCGGAGGTCGAGGGGGCTTCCCTATTTTGGCATAGAATCTGCTATTGTTTCATTGCGGATGTCAGTTTCGAGTATTATTTTCGTTTTTTTGTAGAGATTCTCCATATGATTTAGGTTGACATTCAGCTTTGTTGCGCCTTTTGAAATTGAATTTGAAAACAAATAAAATGCTTGGTCCAAAAGGAGTTACCAGACACCGTCCCGGTCAATATACATTGGCCGACCGCTTAACCGAAAATAATTGTTTTGGCCGTGTTTTTCATAATTTATACGCTGTAATAATTATTGAGCTTAGGCCACATCCGGCATTAGCAACGGGGCATTACGTTAAGCTTTAAGCATATAAAATATTTATCAAAAACATTGAAATATATGTTCAGCGCAACTGTAATCAATTTTTAGTCTGCCGTGCATCTAGATGTTATAAATTTACAATGAAGATGTTTTTGTGCCCGTTACTCATTGCAAACAAACACGATTGGGTCAACGATGAGTAAACCCTGCTTATCAGCTTTCGGTCATATCGCAAGGCAACTGATAAGCGCACATTTTTGTAGAGTCTACACAAATTGTGGACTCCATTTGTGAGACACACAGCACACTCTTTTTGTTACTCATAGGTCTGTGAAAAGATACGCTTCCCTTTTGGGACTTAGTCATTAGCACTTTATACAAATTGTTGCAACTCACAAGCCTATTCAAATTTCTTGACTTTAGCCAGACTCTGGGACTTTTGCTCTTAAGACTTCAAGTACATTTTCTACATGAATATTCTATAATTTAGTATGAATAATCCTTGAGTTCAATACTAACTTTCTGTAAGAATTTAAGAGCAAACAAAGTTCTCTATTAAAGCACAACAAAAATTCACATTTTGACTTGATTAAGGCAATGTTTCAACTTGATTTAAGCACACAATTTGTATCATTTCTCCAGAGTGTAGGCATTCTGTTCTTGAACTGTAGCTAAATGCATATTGAAGATATCTTCCTTAATTCGTCACAATATAAATCATATCACATTCACTGGCAAAACTTTACCCAAACATATCAGCAGGTAGGTGGAGTACTTCTTGGGCCACATCATTTTCGTATTTTGTTTCGTGTTCGTCGCTAATTGTAAACTGAAACTGAAATACGCTGCGTGCTTTGGCCGAGCTACAGGTGCGTGTATGTTATCTTATCTACAGACCTCTGACGGTATTAAATTGCCAGTGTTAGATAAGATAAGATAAGCTCGGTCGCACAATCTTCTGAGTTTGCGCAATGCGAGCAATGATAGCAGAGATAAAAGACAAAAAAGTGTTTTTTTCTTTTACATGTTTTATTGTTGTCTCATTTTTTGTACTCGGACTATTCATAATTCGTTCTCATTGACTAATACGCTTACGTTAACTTCAAATGAGATTGCCATAGCCTTGTTTCCGGCAAGCTCGATTCCTGGGGGCGGGGTCTTTAGTGGCGACGGAGCTTCAGGCGACGCACAGTCTTGTAGCGGTAGCCATCATCGGCCAGGATGGTGGGCTCTGCGGGCACATCGATCACGGCCTGCTCAACTGGGGGCAGGTATTCGTTGGCCAGCTCGCTGACGTCACGACGACGACGGATCACACGACGGACGGTCTTGTAACGGTAGCCATCATCGGCGAGAGCAGCGGATTCCTGGACGGGAGCCTCGATGGCGATATCCTGGGAAGCCTCAGCAACTGGGGGCAGGTACTCGCTGGACAGCTCACGACGACGACGGATCACACGGCGGACGGTCTTGTAACGGTAGCCATCATCGGCGAGAGCAGCGGATTCCTGGACGGGAGCCTCGATGGCGATATCCTGGGAAGCCTCAGCAACTGGGGGCAGGTACTCGGAGGACAGCTCACGACGACGACGGATCACACGGCGGACGGTCTTGTAACGGTAGCCATCATCGGCGAGAGCAGCGGATTCCTGGACGGGAGCCTCGATGGCGATATCCTGGGAAGCCTCAGCAACAGGGGGCAGGTACTCGGGGGACAGCTCGCTGACATCACGACGACGACGGATCACACGGCGGACGGTCTTGTAGCGGTAACCATCATCAGCCAAAACTGCAGCCTCCTGGACGGGAGCCTCGATGGCGATATCCTGGGAAGCCTCAGCAACTGGGGGCAGGTATTCGCTGGACAGCTCACGACGACGACGGACCACACGGCGGACGGTCTTGTAGCGGTAGCCATCATCAGCCAGAACAGCAGCCTCCTGGACGGGAGCCTCGATAGCGATATCCTGGGAAGCCTCAGCAACAGGGGGCAGGTACTCGGAGGACAGCTCACGACGGCGACGGATCACACGGCGGACGGTCTTGTAGCGGTAGCCATCATCAGCAAGGGGTGTCTCAACAGCGATTTCCTGAGTGGCCTCGGCGACTGGGGGCAGGTACTCGTTGGCCAGCTCGCTGACATCGCGACGGTGGCGCAGCTTGAGGCGGCGCACGGTCTTGTAGCGGTAGCCATCGTCACTGAGCAGACCCTGGTCGACTGGGGCATCAATCGATTCGGCGGCGACTTCGAGGTTATTGTCTACTGGCGGCAAATACTCCGTGGAGATGGATGTGGCCGCAGCAGCTGCGATCACAGCGAAGGCAATAACAAAGAATTTCTGTAAGAGAACGCCACGAGGCAAAGGCAGAATGGATGAGATGAGTTAGTCCTTGATCGATCCAGAGAGTGGGCCAGGCCGAGGCAGACTAACCATTATACGTAGATGCTCCCAGACGATGCGTGTCTATGAGATTAATCCAAATTTGATTCTGTTTTCAAACCAGACCTTACGACACTATTTATACGCAGCATATCGCGAAAAGTTCTCGCCGGACAGCGGCCAGCGCCATTCACTTTAGAGACGATCCAAAAAATGAAACCGGTTACTGATCCATGCGGCAACTACCGCATCATATGTAGAGTTGGCCGATGCCGATCTCGATCGACTGCTTGGGCCCCAAACACTTCAACTCCATTGATGGCCGGCATTAGCCGCGCTTAGTGGTTTGTCTTGTCTAGTTGCTTGCTATTGTCAAAAATGTATCTCAAAACGCGCACACACATCAATTGTACTCTCGTCGGAGACACAAGATACTAATAATGCAAATACATCTACATATATCTAGAGCTATAGACAAAACGAAAGTCAACAATGGATCGCGAGACCGAATAACTTCTACCAACAACATCAGCTTGAACGGCTTGATGGCGGCCACGATTTTTGATTTTTGATATTGTTTTTTTTTCGATTGTCTCAAAACGTTGTTCGCCAGAATCAACAATGGTCGAGGGCTCTTTGCATTCTTCTCCGTGAGCTTTGATAGTCTCGATTATTTGTATCAAATAATGGTTCGACTATGGCTTGTATTGCATATGAATAGCTGGGG
This sequence comes from Drosophila kanekoi, assembly GCA_037075305.1. Lineage (NCBI taxonomy): Eukaryota > Metazoa > Arthropoda > Insecta > Diptera > Drosophilidae > Drosophila > Drosophila kanekoi. The sequence goes on from JBAMCE010000461.1 coordinate 921,624, forward strand.
TCAGTCCAATGATCCATCGCTCAATGCCTACTCGCCTGGTAATTGCAAGCGGAAGTTGTTGTTATTATTATTTTTATTATTTTTGTTGGTGTTGTTATCGTTATGGCCGCTTCTTCACTTTTATCGGCTGATGGACAGCTGCGTATTTTTTTTTTTTGGCGACTCTCCATCAACGCTTAAGGCCAAGCTGTGTGTGTGTGCGATGATGGACACAAACTTTGGCTCTTGACTGTTGCTATTTTCGGCGTCTATTAATAGTCAGATGATATAATAGATCTTCAAATCGCAATCTTTGGCATATTTCAATTTTTGCTGTTTTCAAATATGCTTGTCGTTGGCCCGTGGCAATTTAAATTTAAATTTAAAACTTGTGTGCTGCTCCAATTGTACACAAAACACGCAATAAATCTCTCAAATGTTTTGCATGCTAATACCGATTATCAACATCATCATCATCATCATCAACATTATTATCATTGTCTCAACATCTAAGCCAATTCAAGTAGGCGGCTTAGAATGTCGAGATCCGAGTCGAGTTGTGTGGGCTCCACATTAGCTCAGAATGTGCTGAAGCATTGTCGATCGCGTTTAATGGGATATTTCTGGTGCCGAGACCTTGACGCATCTATTTTTGCCCAATCTAAACAATATATCTGAGATATGCAGTGCATATGGAAGTGATTGTATCCACATTTGCAACCAGTTTGAAAAAATCGTTAAAAAATACATGCTCCTGTTTTTATTTGTCATTTATTCATTTGTAAATGGCGCACACATAAAAAATATATTCATTTTCAACCATTGCTATACAATATTCTGCATATTTAATTTATATCTGGCAATCAACATCATCATCAAAATGCCAATGCCCGCCGCTCGCCGCTCGCCACCCGCTGCACAGCGCGGTGCATGCGGAAAAACGGACATAAATAAATAGAATCGCATTTCCTGGCAGCGCCCCATCGAGCACAACAAAATAAAACATATATATATATATATACATATACATATATACAACACAAGAATCAAAGTATATCGGTCTGTCGTTCCTTTGTGCCAGTAAAACATGCTTTTTATAACACATAGGCAGTTGCCCCTGTCCAAGCTCAGTTTCAGTTCCAATTCCAGTTCCCATTCCCTTCTTTGCCGTGTCCCCTGGCCCACATATATATATATTATATATCGTATAAAAGTCGTCACATCCGGCCCCGACTCCAGCCTGAGTACGCCTGCGGGTCAATTTTCAATCATCCAGCTGGCACAGGCAAGCGGTGCCACGATTAATCCAATGCATGGCCGTCTTGGAGCATTTCAGCTGCAGATACATCACAAAGTTCGTCGAATGGCCGGTGGTGGAGAGAATACCGCGACGTTCGCTCGTCTTGTACACGGGACAGTCGTAAATTGGAAGGGTTTCGGCGCCGCCGCCGTCCCGCTCCACCTGGGCACCGCCGCTGCTGCGTGGGTTCTCATCCGGTAATCTTAACACCGGACGCAGATAGATTACCGGCAGGGTATCAAACAAGATTTTGGAGAAGGATTCATCAACTTCTCGCGTTTTGCGATTCCAACGCGCGCCCTCTATGAAAATGCCCTGTGTCAAGCGATAAAAATGAGAAAAATGAGACATGTTTATAGATGAAAAGAAGTCGAGAAATAAATGAAGAAAAAGAGAATGTGCTTCGTTCGGATTGATCAGAGAAAAAAACAAGAGCTGTTTTTAAACCAAGATATTTTTGGATGTTAAGTAAAGGTGACTAAGGGAATATATTTTATTCTTAAATTAAGAAAAGTATCGAACGGAAGATGAGAAAAAACAAGCAAAGAATCATAATTTAATTTCAGATAAAATAAGACATTAAAGATGAAAAGAATTGAAGTTGGAAGAACTGAGAATCTTCATGAAAAAGAGAATGTGCTTCCTTGTGATAGATCAGAGAAAAAACCAAGATATTGAATATTACATAAAGAACTTAAACCCATCTATGCTTATTTAAAAATTGAAAAGAAAAGTATTAAACGGAAAATGTGAACAAACAAACAAAAACTCGAAATTTAATTTGGAATCGACGCAAAATCGTTCTTACTTGAATGAACTTTGTCTCATCATTTATCTCTTTCTGTTCCTAAAGAGTTCATGTTAAACAAATATGGATTTCATATTGTGTTACGTATCTTTTAAATGGAATTTTGAATAAGAGAAAACTGCTGCGACTCACCCTTATATAAGCGCCCACATCGGCTACCTGTGCGGTTTGTATCTCGAATTTGGTGACTGCAAACTCAATGAAAATCATGTCAATTTGGAAGCGATTCTTGCGCGAATAGTTCTGCAGGACGCCCGTTATGAATGATTGGGTGAAGTAGAAGCCAGATATCCAGTAGACATTCGGCTCGCCGTTCTCTAGCCAATCCTGAAAGAAGGCCAAGCTGGACGCAACAACAAAAAATTGCTAGATGAGTTATCTTATTTTTCAATTTGTTAATAAATATTAAATATTTGAACACAACGGGACATGGGGTGCACAAAGCACGGGCAGGAGCACACAAACAGCGTCGTCCTTTGATGTCAATGGCAAATAAGATTTTCGCTGTGAATGGCAGCAACAGCAGCAGCAAAAGCATTGAACGTGGACAACAACAAGCGAATGGGGAAAAGGCGGACGGAATGCTCATGTGTGCCATACACATTTATTATATTTGCACAATTGCAGCAAAGGACGTGCGCTGCTGCCCGGGATACAATGCCATTGATGGCTGCAAAAAAATAGAAATGCGACTGGAAGGGAACTCACCGCGCCAGAAAGTCGCTCACGTAGCTGCCCAAAGGCTTGAGCGAGGGATAGCTCTTCTTTAGCCAATCCGCCGGCAGTTTGCCTATAATCATCGAGCCATGTGTGCGCTCCAGTTCGGGTATCATCGCAATCTGGCCCACCACAGCCTTGCTCACGTTCACCAGGCTCTTGCGTATATACGACAGCAGACGATTGAAGCGTATTAGCTCTTGACGCAGCACCGTATTCATCGAATTGGTATAGATGACCGGATACTTCTTGGACACCTCGTCTAGGTCGAACTCGTCGGGCAATCGACTCAACAGCTCCTTGCATATGGCTATGGCGGGATCCTCCTTGACGCCACCCGCCGAGCTGGCCTTCACCGATGCCATCAGATCGGTCTGCGTGAGCAGCACTCCGCCAATAAGCTGTCAAGGGAAGATACATGCTACATATAATAAACGAGTATAGTTTTTTAGAATTTACCGCATTGGTTTCCTTCACATTGCGATTGATGTCTGCATTCTCATGCAGACCATATACCTCGGGCTGTGGGCTGAGCGGAAATGTGGCGATGTACTCAATAGAGTTCAGTTTTGTTGGACTCAACGGCACGCAATAGTTGCCCGACTGCGACAAGGCATAGCTATACGAAAGGGTTAAATGTAATTAGACAAATGAGTAGAGAAAAGGATAGCACGTTTTCTTACTTATCCTGTTCAATGGTCTCATTATTGTATATCATGTTCAGCAGGGACAATATAAGACGACGATCCTTGTCGTCGGTCACACGACCTCCATAGTTGCATTCGCCGGTGAGGTAGACATGGCCACGGAACGGAATGCTGTGGCTCTGCGCAATGAACATCTTCAGCTGCAGCAAGGAGATTCTGTGGGGGTAAGATGATTAAAAGCCTCTTTTCTCCTATCTTCTAAATATCTCTCTGCAACTCACTTGAGATCCGACTCATTGAACTCGTAGGGAATATTCCAACCTAGGGGGCCGAATTCGCGTCGCTCCTGAACGACCGCATGGAAGAACACCAAGGCGAAGACGCCACGCAGCCAGCACTTATTAGCCTGGTCGGAGAAAAGGAAGGCGTTTGTGAAGAACTTGTCGCGCATCAGCGGATCCGACGTGAACGAGCGATGCATATTCGCACGGAGACCCTTGGGCGGTTCGTTTGTCATCTTCACTGAGTTCTGCAGCACGGAGACGGGAAAGACAGAGCTCGGGTATGAGGTGCACCACAGCCGATAGTCGTTGTTTGCGCCATCTGTCAGTGTTGTGTCATTGCAAATGCGTTCCAGGTCGCCCATCCAGCTGAAGGCGACATGACAGTTCTGCAGGACGACCCACTGGCCGTGACGCGCCGCCTCCGTGATCATCTTTTCTGCGCGCGGTCCTTGACCCTGACCCAGTGAAATGGTTTTCAATCTAAACGACAAGAAAGCAAACCGCGCGCTTAGCATAAATTCGGTTTAAAGCTTCGGCAGTTGGCTCTGAGCGGTGTCCAATCGTTGCCAGTGCACCTCATCCGCCCGGGCCGGAGAGTACATGCAGCCAGTACAAGGCGCACATGTCGCGCTTAATCGAAAACAAGCCGTCCCCGGCAGCGGGGGCACAGAACACACGGCGGCAACATGGAAATATGAGGCACTCTCCACGTTAATTAACTTACTTTTCGTACATGTTGCGTTGTTTGGCGAACATGAAGAGGCTGGCCATCGGATCAGAGCCAGCTGATAGCAGAAACACCAGCGGAATTTTCGGTGAGCTATCCGCGAACGAGGCGCCCAAATCGAACGGCGGCGGCTCCACAAACGACTTGTCCAGGTTGCGTGTGATGAAGGACTGAAAGATATGCCCGTGAGAGATACAAGTGCCTGGTGCCGAAGGCCATGTATATACTTACTCGCACCGCGGGCACCAGCTTGTCGGGCCGCATGCTCTTCAGTATGATCAGGTGGCACATTTCGCTGACCTCTTCATAGGGCGCTGGCAGTGGCAAATCTTGTGGATTAGCCGTATCGTAATACTCACGCCAGGCCTGAATATTGCTTTGAATTTTAATATGGAAGTTCTTCATGCTGCCGGCAGAAGTATAAGCTAAGGAATGGAGGAATATAAATACCCTGCTAAGTCTTACCCATCTAGATCGCTGGCGCGATAGATGCCCGCCCAGGCCTTGTCCGGGAGCCATTCATTGTACGGATTGTTTATGATACTCTTGAAGCCAATGCCGCCGGTGAGGAAGAACAGAAGCTCATCCCTGGCCAGACGACCCTGCGAGACGAGAATACCCAGGCACATGACCAGCGAGATAACCAGCTTATCCTTCTCGAACAGCGAACGGCAGACATTCGTATAAATGGATTTGGTAAAGTAATCGTTAAGATTGTTTAAGCGCTCGGCCAGCACATTTGACTTGGGCGCCTTTAATATGGTATTCACGAAGAGATTGAGAAACCAGGCCAACGAATATTGGTACATCGGATCCACATTGGCCAGCTCGCTGATGCAGAAGAACAGAATGGCCGAGTGCTTGGCCACGGGTATATATTGCTGTCGTGCCGCATCGATTTCGATCTCAGTGGCCACGGCAATAACCTGCTTCTCCTGTATATCCTCCGATAGGATTTTACTGGACGAAAGTATATTGATGGCGTTCTCGTCCTCCAGCACATTGCCCTCTGACGTGGACAGCACCTGTGGATGGTCGCAACAATGAGCATAAAGAACTAAATAAGTTTTCAGATTTAAACGTTTTATTTCCAGTTAATTGAATTGTCATTGGCCGGGCACAAAAACATAAATAAAATGTTTTGCTCCAGCTTTAATTGAAACGCATAAACCCAAACCAAAAGGATGCTCAAAGCAAACAAGTCGGACTGCTTCAATCGGGCATGCCCGACTGCGAGATGATCTGGATCAAGCGCTAAAGCTGCAGCTGAGCTCCACACTATGGAAAATGGAATGTTTATGATCCGATCTTAATGAAATTTTCTGGACTATAATATGGCACACAGAAGTGTTCATCTATCCTGAAATTTAAAGCTTCGGGCCTCTGTCTTTTGTAGATCGAGATGGAAGAAGGAAACATCTTTAACCCCATAATAAAGTCTCAAGATTTTGTAGATCAAGATACACACGACAGACTTACAGAGGAATATAGCTAGATCGTTCTGATGAAGAATATATTCGTTTTGTCTAATACCCACACTTTTTCTCAAAAGCATCATACCCTTTTTACCCATGTGTAGGGTATTTAAAATATTTGGAGTGGAACTTACCTCTAATATCTTGGATTCAATGGTGTACAATGCATCACGATTCCTTGCGGATTCAATAATCAATTGTTCCTTCTTCTCTTGCAAATCGGGACGCTCGTGTGCCACAACAATCGCCAGCAATTGTTCGCGTAATCCTTGTTCCGTTATCATGAAATTTAATACGGTTACCTAAACAGGGAGCCGGAATGAAGGAATAGCAAAGCACGTAGTAAAAATGGGCAAAATGTAACTCCAAAATAAGCAAACACACACACACACACACACACACACACACACAATGTGCCGCAGCAGGAAAAAGAAAGAAAACGGAGAGAAAACTGCTGACAACAGTTGCAGCATAAAAAGCAATGGAAGCGAAATGCTGGAAAATTTTATAAACACGCCATCGGGCAGAACTGAGACTGGGTCTGGGACTAGGGCATGGGTTTGGGATTGGGCTTGGGTTTGGGTATTGAGACTGGGACTAAGACTGGGTTGCTAGTTATGCAGCAGCCAACAGACAGGAGTCGGCCTCGCACGTACATCAATGGAGAGTCATCAACATTGTCGTCCTCAGCGTCCGCTTCAGCCTCGTCCTCGTCGTTCTCGTCATCGTCAATGGCATCGAAAATTTGCATATTGGCAGCGCCTGCTGCGCTGCAGCGCATTTTCCAAATATCAATTTAAGTTCGTCGTTTTATTACACAACACTAACGTCATCATTGGCTCAGCTTGCCGCAAGCTTCCAGCTTCCAGCAGCAGCCGTCTAGTCCCAATCCCGATCCCCTTGCCGCTGCCATAACCTATCTATCCCTACCTCGATGCATATGTCAACTTACCATAACCATCACTTCCGGCGGATAGTGCGGATTGCGCAGACAGGTCGTTATGTAAAGACGAAACCCGGGATTGTATTCAATCATTGTGTCGCCACTTCTTATGAACAGCCCGCCTTTGTGCTTGATAATGTTCTTCTCCAATATGGGCGTCAGATTTGAGTCCAGCTTTTCGCCTACAAGGTGAATATATGATTGGAAAGTGTTGTGTATGGATAGTTAATTGTGATGCTGCAGTAAACTGATGCATCCCCAATTCTTAGAACATAAAGGAACACCTCCACCTCGTTGTCTCCCTTAACCCTTGACTCACCCACGTTCTCTATGAGCACAGGTTGACCGTAGGTTAGGGCCAGCTCGAGCACTTGCATATAGTTGGAATCACTTTGCTTGACCACCTTCAGATGATTGTCCTTCTCCATATTCTTGATCCACTTATTCGCTTGCACTATAAAGCACAGATTAGCACATGGATTGCCAACGGATTGCTCCTATACTTACCTTGCGGATCAATGAGTAAGGAGTATCGACTCGAATTGGTCACAATTATGCCGTTCTCCACGGAGAAGTTATCGGCCGGCAATCCGGCCAACGACCAGGCTCTTATGGTCATCGGATGACCCAACGTGGTGGCCAGCGAGAACGTCTCGCTGCGGGGTATATGCCGGCGTGCGCATACCGCCATCCAGTCATCCAAGATGTTAACGCGGTACTAAAGATATTAAAAAGGAAGGAAAAAAAGAGATGTTATCGGGTTGCTGGATTTAAAATACCCTAGTTATATACTTCTAAACAGGGAGAAGAAACCGTGTTTAAAGAAAAGAAACAAGAACTCAATAATCGACCAATCTTATACACTCTTCTCTATTGTGTTACATACTTTGCTAACAAGTTGTAATACCCTCTTTTAGAGATTAATAACAACACAACAAATTGCTTAGCTAGTTAGGAGGGGGCAACGTTTATTTGAATATTAACATGTCAGCATTTGTGCATTTTCTGCGAGCTTCACATACAAAAATATCCTCATACTTTATTCACATACTATATATATAGATATATATGTATGAACTATGTATAAAAATGTCACGTCAGCCGTAAAACTAAGCGCGGGCAAATTTGAAAAAACAGCGTGAAAAGCAACAGAAATAACAACAAACAAGCAAAGACCGGGAGAGATAGAAATGTAGCATCAGGAAGTGTGTATACCCTATTTATAATGATTTTGAAGGGTATTTATCTCTTGTGAATTATATGAATACAAACAAAAAATGTTGTTAGATTTCTCCAACTTCATTTTATCAAAAATTTACCTCCTTGGGGGAAAACTAGAGCATAGTCTGGGGAAAATTTACCTCTAGCTTTATTGACTGGGAAAAAGCCAGGTCAAAGCTTTTCCCTGTGATAGACATGTTAACATTTATTACCCAATTGCATAATTGAGACTTCAGCCTATGTCGGGGCTGTCCAGGACATAGTCAGGACAACGACTGATAGGCTCATCAGTGAAGCTACCCTACTGTAAACTACGATATATATTTTTTTGCCCTCCAAGTATAAACAGAAAAAATAGGAGAGAGAGCGAAAAAAAGGAAGGAAAATCAATGCAACGTGCTCATGCATATTAAAATCCTTTATGGAAACTCGCACGGACCGAGCACGACGGCCATTAGCTGTACGGCAGAAAGTGCACAGATTTTAGTAATGGGAAATAAGAGAGCAGCAGCATTTGCTGTAATGTTTGACCAACTCTCACCTCGGTGGTAAAGAAGCCCAGGTAGGCGGTGCAGCCGCCAGCGAGCAGCACATCGCCCACAATATTGCTGATGGACTCGTGCAGATTTTTTGCCGCCTCCGACCAGCGCGTCTTCTCACCTCCCAATCCGCCCAGCAGCTTTTCGGCTCTGCGACGAACGAAGAAATTAGAAGAAAGTGGTACTAAGAGTTCCTCCAAGACCCACCTTGTTAGCTTTTTCTCACAGTTATCGATGTCGTCCTCGAGACGTTTCTTCTCGCGTGACTTCTCCGCAAAGAAATCGTTTAGCTTCTGCAATTTGTCCAGAATGACCTGCAGCTCGGCGCGCTTGGCATTGAGCTTCTCCATTTGCGAAGACAGGTCACCCTCGGCCTCGGCCAGGGCCGCCTTCTTGGGCATGACAATGCGGGCTACCTTGTCGTAGACATCCATGGCGCGCACCCAGCGGCAAATGCCCTCGCAAGCCATGGACGCCGCTTTGATCTTCTCGGGCACAAAATCACGATCCGCTATATACCTAAAATTTTAGAGAAAACAAAACTATATAGAATTTGGCTTGTATAGTCAGAGGGATTACGCACTTTTCGCGAATCTTTTTGATGATGGCCGGCGGAATGTTGTCCTTGTCGAAGGTCTTGAGCGACTCGAGGAACTTCATGTCGCTGAGCATGCGCATGGACGGACCCCAATAATCCTCCACCATGTGTCCGCTTGGATCCGGTTTGCGATCTGGCTTAATGCCTTTGAGTACGCACACTGCCTCCAGGGTTAATTTGACGCCATACGGCGGATTCTTCATGGACTTGACCACACCAATATCAGCCGGTTTTAGAGTGTTCAGTGCCTCGAGTGCCGCCTCCATGGCGGGTATAGCCTCGGCCAGATCCGTTTCGCAATCATCCTTAATGGCCTGAGCCGCGGCCGCTGCCTCATTGGCCGCCGCTTCATCGGCACCGACCACCTCCTTCTTCTTCTCGGCCTCTGCCGTCTCGCGCTCTATGTTGACCATGATGCGATCCGTTTCCTCGGACAAGACCTTCAACTTGGGCTGCAAGTCGTACAGATTGGCCTGCATTTCACCCACCTGACTGGCGGCAAAGTCCAACTTCTCCAGGCCAGTCGTGTATCTGTCGCGCAATCTTGTTATCTCGTCCAGTTTGCGGGCGTAGAAGGTGCGAAAGGCTTTGAGCAGCTCCAGATAGGCTGAGGGTGTTACATAGTTGCGTCGACTCAACTCCAAATAGCACTTTACGCTGGCATCTACCACAGATTGATGGAAGTACATGACACAAAAGACCAAATCTTCCTCCAGCTGGGTTAGTTCACGTTCCACCTCGCCAATTGTCTCGCGCTTTTCACCCTCCTGCAGTGGTTCCTCAGAGATGCGTTGCGTTTCCTCCTCGTGCGGCTTGTTGAGATTCATGGAGGACACAAAGTAGGTGCCCACGCGGGAAAGTGCCTCCTCCGGCCAGGGCATATACCAGTCGATGGTGCAGCAGTTGATCAGCGAGGGATAGACACGAATGCGCTCCTTAAAGGAATCCCCAATGGGCGAGAAGGCGAGTGCAATATGCAATTGCTCCCTAATGCGATCGATATAGTAGGCATAGACCTCGCTCGGCAGCGTGTCCAGCACTTTGCCCTGCCGGAAGGTTGACATGTAAATAAATGCACATCGAGCGTCAATTTCAATGAGGCAAGTCGACTACTCACCACTTGCTTGGCCACATTTGCCATATTCTCCAAGATGGTTGCCTTGTCCTCCAGTTGGTAGAGATTTGGCAAATCACCTGTATTAAGTATGCCATTGATATCCTCCACATAGCCCTCGTCCGTTGCCTGTAAATATACACGAGTATCAAGAGAATGTCCTTTGGCTCTACATTTTTATATGCAGGATTTGGCAACAGGATGGCAAATGCATCGGCAACTACACCTGCAGCTCGAGCTGTTACATGCATTTTGCATTCGCTCTAAGTGCCATAGGATTTGATTCTACCAAATATTCCGCAATGAAATTTGACAGCCACAGTCCCGAGGCGAAGTAGGAATCGAATCGAGAGTCGGAGTCGGAGTCGGAGTTGTAGGCTCTTTTGAAACATTTTAGTGTAATTGTTAATTAATGTGTGCACCGAGATTTGTGTGTGCACAACAGACGAGGGGCTGGCCCCGGGGCGAAGGAAGCCCAAATACGGCATTGATTGATTTGCCAGGGAGTAGTTGAAATTTGCTCATCGTTTTCATTTGCACAGGTTGCATTCAAATGTTGCTTTAGCCAAGCAAAAGGTATACATAATCACTTTATCATCATCAGCAAAATGCAGTTGTATATCGCATTTCAAGCCTCCACCTCGAAGGCACCAAATAGTTAGCCACATTTAACATTAAAGTTGCAAATAGCAAAAGTAGACAACTTTGATATTAAGTGAAGAACAGTTGCCTGAAGATTAATTACCCTTGCAGAATTGCGATGTATTCTTAGATTAGCCAACGGGCTTTTAGTATAAACAAGTTCATTTTCCGGTAGATTGATGCTACGTGAAGGGCTTATAGTCAAGAGTTGGGCGCACAATATCTCTACTGAGTTTGATTGAAATACTCTAAGAGTTATTCAAAACATTATTCAGATCGATATGAAGAGAACTTTGTATACCTGAAGCTATTTATCTTGACTAACTAAATAGCCATCAACACACAGCCCAAGCCGAAAGAGATTCCTTCCAAACTTTAGGGCAACGGTTGGCATGACTAAGCTGTCTGCGCGTCGGACTAGCAAGCTACAAATCGCCAGTTCGGACTCAGACTTAAATTTGATGCATGTTCTTTTCATTTTATTCAATTATTGAAACAAGTATGATGGGTCTTGTATTGTATAAGCTCGGAAAGAGTATGCAAGCTTTATTAACATATATTTCTGGCTATTCATATTTTGATATATAATTGCACATAATGCTAAGTATTGTTTTATCGCAACGATTGGGGGTTTTTGGCCATGTTATTTATTAGCTTTTATTCAGTTTGTGAGCTGCACTACATTTCTTGTATGCGCCGCAAATGCTCCTCATTTGGCATAATTGATGGCTGCTGCGTATGCACATTATTTGGCAATAATCAAAGTTACATAGTTCAACAATTAACCTAATTATAAATGTAAATTGTGGCACAAACAATGATGCTGCTTGCCTTCCGCTTGGCTTACAAGCCAACATTTAATTTTTGCTGCACATCAAGTGTGTGTGCGAGTGTGTATGTGTGTGTGTGTGTGTCACGCCTGGCTATCATCAAGCATGTGAAGAATATTTAAATTAATTTAGATTAAATTCAAGTTCCTATCGCCGAGATCTTTATGGGTTTGTTGTACCCGCTGATATTGTGAGCTGTCAATGCGGTTTACAACATTATTAAAATGTTTTTTATTGGTCCAACTGGTTGTCTGATGTCTATGCAGATAGTTTTGACATAGCGAGCCACTCACCTGGGCGTCGGAGAAGAGAAAGACGGTGTGATTCAAATTGAAACTAGAGGCCATTAGTATTTTCTTGAGATCATCGCGCCAATCGGTTAGCGTGTACGACTTGGACACCTGCACGGTCATCAGGCGACATTCGGCTATGTGTGCGGCCAGTCGGCAGGAGCTGCGCCGTCCGGAGCCACCCATGCCCACCATTAGGATGTTGCCTCTGGGCATTTGCAGCACACGAGAGACCCTGCAGGATGGTTGACAATTAAAGTTGGACATTGAGATATCAAGAAGATTGTAATCGAGTCAAGAAGCAAAATGGACAGGTCTAGTAAGGGTCGACATTATGCCAAAATTATATCCAATAGTGCATAATAGAGCTTAAACGAAGCATAGCAAATGTATACCTGTACTTAAAGGCATTTATTTACCTGCTGACATGCTCGATGGCAAAGCGAAACATGACCAGATCCATGGGCGTGCTGGAGAACGAATTGTACTCGCGCAGATAGTACTTCATGAGCTTCTCCAGTTTCTGGTAGCTGTCGCATTCGTCATAGAACTTGGGCTCCGCATCCGGTTCCATGTAGTTGCCGTAGAAGAGATTGCGCAGATCATTATCGCTCAGTTTCTCGCCCGGTTCGATGCGCTCGGCAAAGGCTGACTCCAGCGAGAAGCGTAGACAGTTCTTGCACGCGTCAACGGCCATGACTAGGAGACGGTCACGATCCAGCTGGTCGACCAGACTGCAAATTGGCGACAGCCAGACGACGCAATAAAAATCGAAAGAAAAAAAACGGATGGGCGTCATAAATGGCGAGCCGGACAAAAGGTTACGTACCGGTCATAAAACACACGATATGTTTCATGCGCCCACAAACGACCCAGCTTTTCCGGATCCGGCATACGCTTTGGCGGCACCATCACGATGCCCTGAAAGACGCGCGTTATATCCCGCAAAGAAAAGGTGTAGTGCGACTTGGCCGGCGTGGGCAGGAAGATGCGCATTGCCTCCCGATAGACGCTGACCATTGCCTCCGCCAGACCCTGCAAAAATCACACACACACACACATATGAGGAGGTACTTGTACAAATGCAACAGCAACAAAAACACGCAGGACACACACAGGACATGGCCAGTCGAACTTTTTACGAAATGAAGTTATAAAATTCGCCATTTTAATTTTATTATGCGCCAGCGCCTGGAAGCGAGCCAAAAAATGAAGGCGCACAGTTGCACAAAGATTCCCCAGTGTGTGGTTGTCTTTGTTGTTGCTGTTGTTGTTGTTGCTGTTGCTGTGGATTGTGGGTTGATGGAACGTACGCGCGATAACAGTCCCACCTTCTCGGGATAGCCCTTGGCAAAGTGCCAATCACCAATTGTCGTGAATATACGTATGATGGTTGAATCCTCAAAGGAGTCGACGGCCACAACGAACATGTGCCGATAGAGACGCGGAAAGATAAAGTTGCTGCCGCCCAATGTGCCCATCGCACACACCAGCGACTGTCCGCATGTAACAGAGAGAGAGAGAGAAACAGAGTGTGAGTGTGAGAGAGAAACAGAGTGTGAGTGTGAGAGAGAAGGAATCACAAGTTATGGCCTGTTTATAGAGACAGGATATTGTCGACATATAGACGTCAACTATTGACAGTGGAAGTCCATTGATTGTCGGTGGAAAGTCCACTAGAACCAAATACTAATATCTATAAATATATGTCAAGAAAATGATCTACAACAATCCAAAGTCTAAACCCTTGTAAACAAATTCAATGCATACCCTCAAATATCCTATTCGACATTGGTCAAAATTTCCCACCCACATAACTCGGTCAAACCTCATCCGATTTTCACAAGGTTTGGCTCTATGTTCATGGTTTTTCGTCTAAAATAATCTGGCATTTAAACCTGAACACCCATTTTTGGGTCGAAATCCATGTCAAAATCTTACCCCTAGAACTCGTATATAGACATAGGTCAATATTTCACTCCCCCATAACTCGACCAAAACTCAACCGATTTTCACGAGGTTTGGCTCTTTGTGCATGGTTTTTCCTCTAAAACAAACTGGCATTTAAATCTGAACACCCATTTTTTGGTCGAAATTCATGTCAAAATCTTACCCCTACGACTCGTATAAAGACATGTGCCAAAATTTCCCACTGCCATAACTCGGCCAAAACTCAACCGATTTTCACGAGGTTTGGTTCTTTGTGCATGGTTTTCCCTCTAAAACAAACTGGCATTTAAATCTGAACACCCATTTTTTGGTCGAAATTCATGTCAAAATCTTGCCCCTAGAACTCGTATATAGACATGGGTCAATATTTCCCTTCCCCATAACTCGGCCAAAACTCAACCGATTTTCACGAGGTTTGGCTCTTTGTTCATGGTTTTTCCTCTTAAACAAACTGGCATTTAAATCTGAACACCCCTTTTTTGGTCGAAATTCTTGTCAAAATCTTCCACCTAGAACTCGTATATAGACATAGGTCAATATTTCCATAACTCGGTCAAACCTTATCCGATTTTCACAAGGTTTGGCTCTTTGTTCATGGTTCTCCCTCTAAAATAATCTGGCATTTAAATCTGAACACCCATTTTTTGGTCGAAATTCATGTCAAATTCTTATCCTTAGAACAAGTATATACACATGGTTCAATATTTCCCTCCCTCATAACTCGGCCAAAACTCAACCGATTTTCACGAGGTTTGGCTCTTTGTTCATGGTTTTCCCTCTTAAACAAACTGGCATTTAAATCTGAACACCCATTTTTGGGTCGAAATCCATGTCAAAATCTTACCCTTAGGACTCGTATGTGGTAATGTATATATATTCCCTTCCCCATAGCTAGGCCAAAACTCAACCTCTAGTTAAATTTCGCATCTAAATCTGCCTACATTATGCTTGAAGTATATACTCGTATCTGACCCAGTGATAAATTATATCATATAAATAAACGTGAGCGCTCGATAGATTCCGCTGCGATTCGTTCACAGACCTTAATACCCACTCACCATGTCAACTAGCTCGATTTTAGTTGTATCCACCAGATCCGACCAGTAGCCATGATCGAGCCAGGTGCGCAGCAGCTCCAAAGGCGGCTGCGAGCCGTACGTGTCCTTCGAGGGCATGGCCACATCATCACAAAAAACTACGCACTATATGGAATAAATCGAAATAAATTTAAACTATATTCAGCTGTTCCTTTCAATACCTTCTTGCCGAGTGCCGGTCCAAAAACACCCTTACGCCGGCGATCCAGTTTGGTCATGATGGTGTCCTGCACCATTTGGGCGGAGGTGCGTGCCGAGAAGTTGATGATGTTGATGAGATTCGCAAATTTGGGCATGCTCAGCAAATTGCTGGTTATGATGGCGCTCTTGCCGGTGCCCGTCGGTCCGACGACCAGCATGCCATACGACTTGGATGTGCAAAACTCCTGCCAATAGGATATGTAGCCCGTCTCCTTGGTTGGCACGATCAGCTCACTGATCTGGGCATTCTCCGGAAAGTGTGCACTGCCCGATGAGGGATCATCGGAGGACTTTTGCCAGGTCCACCAGTTTTCGGCCTCATCGAAGCGATAGTCGAGAAAGACTTGCTTCTCGGGAAACATTTGGCCGCGATTCAGCGAGAAGTACTTGGGCTTGGGGAAAGTTTCGTTTGAGCCGTAAATTACCTTACGCAGCAGCGCGTCAAAGACACGTTGGCCGCTGCCCGTTAGCGCGGAGCAATAGGCCCAGGCATAGCAGAAGAGAAACATTTGCTGGAACCACGTCTGATTAAACACCTTGTGCTTCTCGAGAAAGTGCAGAAAGAAGCGCGAGAATGTCTGATACTGATAAAGCGGCGACAGTTCCAGCATCTGCTTGCATTGTGGCAAAAACTCCAGGGCGGCCGGTATTAGCCAGTCGACCATGTCCTCGAAGAGTGTCATATAGATATCGTTGAGACCGACGACATTGATCAGGACATTGCAGAAGCTCTTGTGGAAGGTGCGCCAGCCCAGCTGCGAGGGTTCCATATAGATCATGCCGCAGCGCGATACGGTAGCCGGCGAAGCTTGCTCCAAATCGGCGGGCTCGAACATCATGTTCATCATCTTGGTCATTTGCATTATCTCGCCGGACATGAGGCACAGCTTCTTGTTGTCGTCCAGCACGGTATTCAAATTCTCAATCCACACCGCATCCACCGGCCCATCGAACATGACCCAGGCGCGCTCCCATCTGGGACCCTGCACCTGCTCGCGAAACGTTTTGGCCAACACGCCGTCCGACCACTCATGCGAGATGGGATCGAATCGTCCATAAAGCTGACCCATCGTAATTGCCTTGGGATTAATAATTCGAAAAACCACAGGATATTCCTTGAGCGTCGCCTCCGCATCAGTCGACACATTGCGCAGCGTCAGCGCGAGCATCTACGGGAGAATTTTGGCCATATTTAGTTGCTCCCTTAGGGCTGATCTCCCTTCATTTACTCACCTGATAGGCTGTGGTCTTGCCGCCCATAGAGCCGCCCACTATCATCAGTCCGTGCCGCACCAGCATCATTTCATATATCTGCAGTATTTTTTCCAAATACCAAGGCGTTGCCTGCAGGTTACGCTCCGCCAGATTAATACGCAGCCACTTGAGTATGTCATCGCGTTGTGGCTACAAGGCATAGGAGAAAGAGGTGGAGGTCGGTAAATGGCAAAAGAAAACAGGTGTAAATGAAATATGAAAAATATGCAATGAAATATGCGAACACAAAAAAAAAAAAAGGTTGAATGGGCATTTCATTATGGCCAGTCGCAAGGAGCTACAGCACATTCTTTATGCAGTTGGCGACACAAAAGGCAGCATTAATGACAAATAAAAGTCAGTTGCTGGGAATAAAGATGCACATCAATTTACATCAGTCCAAGGCGAAGTCAGTCAATCATAAAAACAAAAATACACTTCCCTTTTTTATGCAGAGCGCAATTCATTATTAAGATCAAACTTATAAAGAAAACACCTTAAAAAGCTCAGGCGCTGCGATCCAGATTTTCTAAAAGAAGCAACCTTTTGGATCAAATAGATTCAAAGTCTATGTCCAAGCTTTAAACATACAATTATAAATACTTTTGTATTCATTTGTATTCAATTTAATAAAGAAATCTTTGCCTGGGTGAACTAACATAATACTAGGATCTGACTAAAAGGGTATTCGGGCTTCGTTATGGCCCGGCATGACTGATTTTGAATGTACTTTGCTATCGGGCATCTGTCAACCGGTTATCGCATTAATTTGCTGTACTTAACTGCGTCGCTTTCGCCTCATTACACCTGAAATTTAATGAATTTCTATATAGATGGAGGTAGGGGGCCACTTACCATGGGCAGCTCGACGCCTGGAAACAGATCCATATAGATGCCAATGAAGAGGGAAATATCCTGTTCCAGGAATTTCGGCAGATTGACATCAACAATGGCGCGCAAAACAATCTCCGGCTCCGGCAGGTCAACATAAAGGCGACGCAGCGATGCGGAGGCCAACAGCACAGATTTCACGGCACGCATACCTGCCAAATTCGAAGAAGAGCAGTGGGCGTGGCATTAGCTTGAGAGAGAGAGTTATGCAGCGTATTTCGGCGGCAAGCATAACTCAGCTCCGGTTTTGATCTCAGGCATTCAAAGGCAGCGGATGCGCTCAATATGGGCAATACCTGAACATTACACCGGAGCTTCATTACAGGCGCCGCTTCGAGAATGCAAAAGTTTTGCAACTGGTCAGAGGCGAACAACAACAACAACATCGGCAACTAAATGTACAAATAGTTTTTATTATTACTTTGCAAAACAACACGCACACCCACAAACACACACACGCACACACAGATACAGACAACATTGTGTGTGGCATTTGTCTCGCACACACGCAGCACAAAGCGCAGCAAACTTGCAAGAAAGTTTTTCAATTTAAACTCAAAATAAGATACTGATCAAATGTACTTTGCACATAAACTTGCACAGCTGCCAGCCTGCAATTGCAGTCATCGGCCGGACACAAACACACAAACACGCACACACAAACACGCACACGAAGACACGCACACACAACCTCACGGACATGTTGTAATGTCATATGACATGTTATGTCGTAAAAGCGAGCAATATCTTTGCCTTGAAACAAGAAAGAAAACAAGTGAAAAGAAAATGCACACACACCCACACACACCCACATAGATGCCGGATGCAGGATGCAGTAAAACAGCGCAGGATGCAGGACAGGCACAAAGTTGTTAGCCCCAATGTTGGGGCTGCGTTTAGTTTTTTTGCCTTATTAGCCGGTTGAAATAGTTGGCCATAAATAGAATACACGCTAAAGGTAATCAATTCAGGAAGATATATGTATGTAAGACTCTATAGAGGCCTGCATCGGCTCCAGTGCAAATAGTTGGACAACACACGCTTAAGGTAATCAAATGCGGAAGAGTTATTTATGAATATCTATATTAGTTACGAATACTCGAACAATATTTTGTCGACATAAACTATTCGAACGAACAAGTAAGCTCGAGCTGATCGATCTCTCATCAAACCCTCGGCTATGTTCGAGGTGTTCGACTCGCTCGAACATGTCCCGAGTAGCTCGAACTTGGCTTCTATGAATATGGTTAATCACAAATGCGAATACTGTTTAGCTTCATACTAGAAAGTTCGAGTCTTTCGGTTCGTTTGAGTATTCGGTTTATCTATAATGTTTTTCAAGTACTTACCGTAATCGTAATGCGACTGCGAAGATAGCTGCTCCGAGCACAATTTGTAGGCCTGCACAATCTTCTGGGATAAGACGCGCGCCATATCAAAGCCGTTCGAGTAGAGTGTTATCTCGCCAATCATCGCATAATCCGGCACCATCATGGCCACTGTGCGGAATAGAACCTTCAGATTGTCCGGCAGCTCTGTGCGGCCAGCGTAGCTGTTTAATGGCAAATAGGCAGCAAGAAGAGGGTACAGATTAAAACGTTTCCAGAGTCCAATGGCCAATCAAATACATCAAATTGCAAGTGCTAATGGCATAAATAGTAAACCCAGTCTGGAAGCCAGGCAATAACCAATATGAGTGACTGCTTTTAGGGCCGTCTGGCTGATTGACAAATTGGCAAGCAAAAGGCAGTCACACAAAAAAAACTAGAAATAATTGTTACCTAAGGGAAGCCGCAGCTAAATACCCTGTCAAATCTTAAGATGCATTTCAATACGGTCTGCGCCAAGTGTTTCCTACATAGATTGCTTGGAAACTAGCAGACGGATCAAGAATATGCCTCGGGAATATGAGATTTGAACAGTCCTGGGTTCAAAATTTAAATACTCGGTATGCTATAATCTAATTTTATATCCGAGATCGACGAGTTTCTTCATAAAAAAGATGGACGTGGATATAGATATAAAAAAACAAATACTTGGCAGCCTCGGGAATGATTCCTTCACTACGTTACATAATTCACAACAATATCAAAATACCCCACCGCAAGGAAATCAAAAGAAAAAAAACTAAACTTTCTCTCCGGAATGCCTGTTGGTCGAGTAAAAAAGAAGCTGGGCAAACGAAATTAAGACCTTTTCTGAATGGCAGTCGGAACACTTTGGCAAAGTCTGAGTTTCAGTTTTTGACTGCGAACACACGTTGCGTGCGGATAGGCCGGCGGGATGTGAATGGGGAGGAAGGAATTGCAGTGGCTAGGCCTAATATGCATGTTTGTCGCAGCTGTTCCACATGCATGCCAAAGCAATAAATATCCGCAGCCGTATGGAGGCTAAAATCTCCAATAACGCAATAACTACCAATATCGTGACCATGCCCAAAGGCCCGCCAGCCTATGGTAACTAATAGCCTCACCCTGGTCCCTGTCAGTGACAGTGTGGCCCCACGGGGCATGGATTGACTGTGGGGAAAGGGGCGGGGTGCGTAGTCGTAGGCCGTGTCGGCTTACAAAGTAACTAAATGCATTTTCAAATGCACAGCTGCAAAAAGAGTTGGGCCATAAAAAAAAGGCGCTGCGTAAAACCGCAGCTGCTGCTTCTGCTACGGCTACGCGCTGCCGGCTCAGCTTCGTCGACTCTCACGTACGGGGCCAGTGCCACTCACCCAGGATTCATGGTTATGAATATGGAACAAGTTGGATCCAGTTTGAGCATCGTGTCCTCAAAAAAGAATTTCACAACCTTGCGTCCAATCGCCCGCTGGATGGTCAGAATCTGTTGCGCGACCACCGACAGCACTTCCAGCTCTATGCGATTGAACTCATCGAAGCAGGCCCAAGCTCCCGACTGTGCCAGGCCCTGAAAAGACAGAGAACAAACAAAAAGCATGTAAAACATCGAAAAAAAGAAGTATAAATTCGCAGATTGAAAGTGTCCAACCAGTAGATACCCTACACTAAGCTGCAAGAATCAAAGTGGACGAAAATAGATGTAAAAAAGTGTCTGATCTTTGAACTAACAAGTGAGAAATCGCCGGCTCAAACACAGCAGAAATTAGAAATTGGTGTTTATATAATAAATTAGACTAGACAGACGAGCAACGCCGGGTAATTTCTCCTAGTATTAGTATTCATTCTTATTATCGTTCATTCTCATTTCTAGCCTTTATACTCTCGTAAAGACCATGACCACTCGTCGACTGCACTACACCCCACATATATACCCGTTAATTAATAGGATACAGGGTATCAAAAGAATAGAAATGCATACGTGGCAAGGTTGCGGGTGCAAGGGTATATGTATAACAAAACGCATTCAGCAGAGAAATGGCAAAAATAGCAAAAGCAAACAGCAGCATAAACATTATTTTCAGTTTCTCATCGGTTCTCGGTTCTCGGTTCTGTTCTTTTCGGTTACGGTTCGATTTCGTTCCGAATGTGTATGTGTGTGTGTGTGTAGCTGTGTGTGCTTGTGTGTATCTGTGTGTGCTTGTGTGTATCTATGTGTGCTTGTGTCTATCTGTGTGTGTGTGTGTAGCTGCCAATGCCTCGACAAACGGCAAAGGCACAAACATTGCAACAGGGTTTACAGAGAGATGTACACGAGGAGGAATCGCTGTTGCGTGGGTTGCCCTACGGTATGTGGTTCCGGGCGATGGGGTCAGACGCGTAGACTGTGTGGACTGTGGACTGTGGACTGTGGGGGCCAATACGAATACGTACGCCCTTTGATATGCTTTTCTTTTGCATGTTGCAATAAATATGCAGCTTTATGCAGCAGCATAGCTGCGTTCTCCAAGTGCTCGTAACATATGCCAACTGACTGTTTGCTGTGCTGCACAATGGACAGAAGCTGGCCAAAGTAGCAGAAAAGCGCTTCTTAAAGAGATTTTATAGATGTTTATGCATAAGTATAATTCCGAAGAATATGATAATGGAAGCGGATTTAAATTTAAAGACTGCGAAAGATGTCTTAAAAGTGACAAACATCCGTCCGTTTCTTCAAATCGACCTTTAAGCCAGGCAATAAAATTGTTTACGATTTTTATAGATCTTCATTTGAGCTGTAGAGACTCAACATGTAAGATATAGAAGATTGACATCTTCGATCTCATAAAATATTCTATATATAGTATATACTTAATTAATTAGTCATTTATGTCTATCTGTTTAGTGCAAACTAGTCTCTCTTAGCTTAGTCTCGCTTATAATGATAAATTGACGATCGACTTGATTGGACCACATTATGATATAGCTGCTATCAGAACACGTCGTCGAAATTGAAGGCTTTTATAGAAACTAGTTTGCTTTTCAAGATGCATTGACCAAACTAAGCAAACTCTACTAATCTTTCAAAATTTAGCCAAAATATACAATGATATACAAAAGATATAAATCGCAGACCTGGCATCTGGTTATCATTAGCTTTTGCTATCCTTGTTAGTACCCAGCTTCTACCAAATCTTGTAGATTTTGTGTGAAACACGTATGAAATGAATTGTTATAAAGATCTTTGAAACTGTGTTTCAAGCTGATCAAGTTTTTAAAACCTCATCAAAGCGAGGTTTAAGTGTAAGCTTCTTAGCTCTTACGGCTTAGTTAGTTAGCTAATCAACGATTCTTCAGTTAATCGGCCTGGACAAATAGTTATATACACATAAAGATGTGCATGTTTAGTAAGATATTAATTTTCTATTGCCATTACTCAATTTCGATCGAATTTGTTACCAAAAGAAAATCATCCTAATCTAAAACAAAACAGCTGAAGAAGTCGGACCAAATCCCTTTCAATATTTCTCAAAACAGCTTTAAATGAAACTAGCTAATTCAGTTCGATAATAGTGCAAATTGCAGGCGGCTGCAAATTTCGACAGCTGAAAGTAGCCAAAAATTTGGCTAGAAAATAGCTCTTACAGCACAAGAAGAAGCAGAACTGTATCGATGTGGCATCAACTGCACTCAAAGCTGTTTTACATGCTGTTGCGCGTTCGCACAGTTTTTCTAGTCGGAGACCATGTTCCTATTGTGCAATTAGCGCCACCAACTACATGAGTGTGTGCAAGTGTGTGTGTGTGTGTATGTCCGAGTGTGTGTCCGAGTGTGTCCGAGTGTGTGCAAGTGTGTGAGTGTGTGCCTGGGCCTTGTTTGTGCCTCTTTTTTCAGTGCTGCGTGGCAATTGGATACTTTGAACTCCATCAAAGTGGTTTGTTGCCATTGGCAGCCGGAATACTCGCGCAGCCTCTATTCGTTTTTTTTTTGTCGTGGTTAGCAGCAGTCCATCCGCTCATAGATTCATAGATATTGAGAAGTTTTGCCCAATTCATGGTATATGCTGCCTTTTGTTTTTGCGGAACAACATTGTGGCAAGCATTTTATGGGCATTTCCATTTCCAGAGTGGAACGAGAGTTGCCGACCAGACCAGAAAATGTTTTTCTGGCAAGCGTATTTGCCATATCTGGGCAGGCATAAATCGAAATCGAAATAGTTTGAATTGTTTGCCAATTGCAAATTATTTTATTGCTTGCAAAATTGTTTTGCCCTGACAAAACTGCAGACTGCGTGTCGAAAATTTACGACTTCCGAAACATTATGACAACGCACAGGGAGAGAGGGAGCTCAAGCTGAGGGGAGCCAGCAATCAGCATGAAAACATAGAAACTACTTTCTAAAAACTAGGCAGCTATAAACAAATATAAAAACACATCCACAAATGAACATCAGCTTAAAGTGAATAAATGGCAAGCAACACGCTTGGCACTAAAATCAAATTAAATAAATTAATCTAAATCGAAACTCGAACGCTCAATTTTCGGGTTCTTCGTGCTGTTGTTGTTCTGTCTGAGCTCGATTCGCGCTTAAGTTTGCCATCATTTTCGCATGCAAATTAACGCGAAACCCATACCCAGTCCGCATCTGATAATAGTGGGGCTCTCAGCCATTATGCAATTAGGCGTGCTACAGAATTAAGCGATTAGAGGCTTAAAACACGCATTAATTTTACTACAAAAACTACAGCACCCACTTAAGATGTGCCTCTGTGTGCGTGTGTGTGTGTGTGTGTGTGTGTAAATATGCGTGTGCGGTTAACGACCTGCTAATAAAAATTTGCATAGATTTGAAGTGAGGCGCTCACGAAAGCTTTTGGCTCAAGTCCCACACACACACACACACACACACACACACGCACACTTGGCTTAGTTCGTGCTGACCAACTAGTCAGCACGGCGATTACTTTCACAAACTGCCTAATTAGTCAGCCCATAGAACTGCATAAATTTCCATATAACTCGGTATCTACTTCTGTATCTCTTTGTGTACATTCGATATTCTTAGCCGCAGGCAACGGGCGAACGGCGAACGGCTCCGCTGTGTCTGGACACGAAAAACGCAAATATATCTGTATCAATTTACACTGGGCGAAAAGAAGGGCAGCTGTGCTTTATATGCTGCCTTATCACTGTTACATACATTTTTCCTAACCCTTTTTTATCTGTTTTAAGTGGTCCCAGCTTCATTAACCTATGTAGGATATGATATGTAGGATATTTTTCTCAGTGTATCCCAAAATCATGAAACGTCGCGACTTGACAAGTTAACAAATATAAATTTCTTGCGCAGCTTAAAGAAATTTCAAACTAAACCAATCAAACTTGGCTAGTCAATATGTGTATGTAGGCTATTTCTCTCAGTGTATCGCGCGCGTGTGTGTATACAGAAAGTCATCATTGGTGCGCGTGCCACAGTGGCCGGGACAGGTTCTTTTGATTAATGTTGTTGGCCAACATTGAGGCCATCAATTAGCTGGCAGGCGAGCGGCAGAGACAGCGCGTCGCAGTTCTCGGAAACGAAACATAAAACCCAGAACCCACTCACAGAACTCACCTTGAAGAACTTGCCCAGCGCCTTGTAGTCCAGGCCGTCGGAGCAATTGAAGACGACGCACTTCTTGGCCACGGCCTTGGCCAGATCCTTGCAGGTCTCCGTTTTGCCCGTGCCCGCAGGTCCTTCGGGCGCGCCGCCCAAGCACAATTTCAGAGCGCCCATCAAAGTGCTACGAGTATTAAAAAAGAGAATTAGAAAACAGGTTTCACAGTCCGATGCAGGAGGCAAAATGCCAAAGTATGTTTTTAATATCTGTTTGGCATTTTTTCACATTTCTCGCTGTTGCAGCTTAAAAAAAATTGTCATTTATGGGTATTCCTTTTTGTTATTTTCTGCTAACAGCCCGTTTTTATGCCCTGCACTCATAAAATGGGCAGGGGTGAAAAAAGGTATATTAAAGCTGGGCAAATGTGTTTGTGACAAACAGCAGGGAGACGGACATCCTTGAGCCTATAACAGATGTACAGTGAACGCCCGCTAATTGGCCCCAGATGCTAAATGAACACATGCGGATATTATGATTTGTTGATTAGTTAAAATATTTTAATATAAAGGCAAATAAATTAAAAATTTTCATTCAATGAGTGGAGCTAGAGAAAGTCATGTTCAAGTCATGTTCAGTTCGAACCCTAAACAGAGACTCCCACACCTTTAACAAACATCAAAGCCTTCATTTTATTTTATATATTGAACAAGCAAGAAGCATGCGCTTAGAAGTACGTCCTTAATCGACCTTTCTCGGGATAAAGGATATTATTATGAGAATGTATTTCCATCTGGCATAGATTCTTTCCTGAGCTAAATCTAAACATTCTCTAAGTTTCTCTATCAGCAACTTTTGTCAACACTTTTCCCTGATGTTCAAAATATTTCCGCTAGGATATTATTCTTATTCTGAGATCATATTTCCATCTGGCATAAATTCCATCCCGAGCTTAATCTAAACATTCCCAGAGTTTCTCTATCAACAACTTTTGTCAACACTTTATCCTCATATTGCAAATATTTCTACTAGGATATTATTCTTATTTAGAGATCAGATTTCCATCTAGCATAAATTCCATCCCGAGCTTAATCTAAACATTCTCAAAGCTTCTCCATCAACAACTTTTGTCAACAGTTTTTGCTCATATTTCAAATATTGCTGCTAGGGTATTTAATCTTCCACATGACAAAAGCTTTCTGCTCCGCTGTAATTCTTTATTTCCCTTTCTTTTTTTTGCCTGTGCAAGTTCATATTTTTATCATATTGGCAGCGCTGCCAGCTTCGCGTTGGTCGGTTGTATATTTTTTAGCATTTCCGGTATGGCCATACAAATATCTATACTCTCGTTTTTTAACTATGCATGTGTGCGCTTGGGTTTGTGTGTGTGTGTGTGTGTGTGTGTGTGTGAAAAACTGTCCAACATTGATTTATTTGTTTAATATAAAAGTTTTATCGGAAACCCCATTAAAATGTCCTTTCTGCCAGCTTGCCAGCTTGCCAGCAACGGCCTGGCTGTGTCCTGTGTCCTGCTGTTGTTCGCGTTTGTCGTAGGCAGCTTAAACATCGAATAAGGTTTTCAGCTCTGTCTCTTTTTTGCGTATTTTGTTGTTAAAATGAAAATAAATTTAAAATGCACCGAAATAAAATAAATATTTTTCCAATAAACGTTGCCTTTCATGACTTTTAGAAGGCCGCGGGACCCGGGCATTGACTAAAGGCTCAGCTGCTTTGCAAACGTTTTGTCAATTAATATTTGCATGTGTGTGCGGGTGTGTTCGTGTGTGTGTGTGTGTGTGAATGAGCAGATAAAATTTGTTACCCACCGGTAGCAGCGATCCGTGAGAGGCGTGACCACCAGACGCGGCAAATTGCCCAGATATTCCATGCCATACTTAACCTCTGTGACGACCATGCTGACGCACACCCATTCCTCATTTTCTGTGGGTGAGAGGGTGGAAAGTTTAGTTTCACTTGTGCAAATTATGCAGGGTATTTGCGACCTACTCTCATCAACTTTCCAATAGTAGCGCAGCTGTGAGATCCAATCAAAGTCCTGTATGCTCGTCACCCGCAAGTCCGCCAAATACTTGACCACATCGCGCGCTGTAGAGCACGAAATAAATTAGCTAGTTCTTAAGAAAAGAGTTAAACCCAATTTCTACTGACCATGCACGTCCAGCACAATAAGGGCCTCCACAGCAATGCGGACGCCAGCATGGAGATCTGTGCGCACGAGCTGAACAAGGTCGCCAATTTGGCCATTCGACTTCTCCAAATATGCCGGCAGGGTTTTCTTCTCAATGGCTTCCTCCACCTGGCAAAAGTAAATAGCATCAGAACATAAAGTAAAGCAGCAGCTGCGGCTGCGGCTTTGCTGGGCAAGCAAATAAATGGCAAAATATGATTTTCAATTTCAACCAACGAGAGAGAGAGAAACATGCTCAAAGCCCAGAAGGGAAAAGCGCAGCAGGCGGCGGAGCAAGCGTGGCTAATCGCACTGTCAGAGACGGAGAGTGACAGCCGCAGTGGCTGCCGGGACAGCTGCTCTGGGCGGGGACGGGACGGGGCTGCTGTCGTCTTTGTGGTTGATTTTGCGGCTGCAATGAATTAAACAAGTTGCTTACCTCATAGGTCCAGGCGGTGCAGGAAATGCCCAGCACAACCTGGCCGGGCCAGGAAACCACCCAGGATATACGATCCACCAGGGCATAGTCCTCCCAGGACTCTTTCATTTGCTCCATAACGCTCTCCAGCATCACATACTCGACCTCCTTCAGCCAGATCTCAACCAAACCCTGTGAAAAGGCGACTTTAGCAATGGAATTT
Source organism: Drosophila kanekoi (assembly GCA_037075305.1). NCBI lineage: Eukaryota > Metazoa > Arthropoda > Insecta > Diptera > Drosophilidae > Drosophila > Drosophila kanekoi. The sequence goes on from JBAMCE010000461.1 coordinate 948,882, forward strand.
GTGTCGGGGCGGGTAAACATACATTGGCCGCTTGCGGATTGATTTTGCGCACCAGGGAAACGCGCTCATCCTCATCGCTAATCATTTGCGTGATCTCCATGTTGTCGTCGAAAGTCAGCGTGCCAATCTGGAAGGATTGAGAGATGATTATCATGGGCGTCGAACCAACAACTGGCAGCACGCCGGTTCAAATTTATGTTTAATCTTACGCCCTCGAAGCACTTGCGCAAATGCGGCTGCACACGCATGGGATCCTTGGTCTCGGAGAGAATCTCCAGAAGTTCGTCATTCGACAGAAAGAAGAAACGGGCAAAGAACAGACGCTTCTGTTCCAGATATGTGTTCAGGCCCTTTTGCACAGTCTCCAAATCCTCAATCGCCTTGGTGAATATCTCCAGCATATTGGGATATTCGGTGGCGGCCATAACGTGTTGATCCTTGAGCGTGTTTTTCATAATGCGCCGCCAGATCTTGTCCACCGCCTTGAAGTTGCGCCCCTCCAGCGGCATTTGGCGCATAATGTCCTCCGAACTGAATATGGGCTCCAGATACATCCAGGTGACCTGCACATTCGTCCAGGCATCAATGATGTTCTGTATGAGCAGCAGACGCTCCTCCCAATCGTCCGCCTTAGAGCCAAGCGCCAGAATAAACGGCGAACGCTTCATCGCCTGGGTGCGCATAATGTGGTCATCGAGCAGCGTTTGGATATCGTCTATGGACGCCAGGATATGCGTGTCCGAATCGCGATACTGGAGCACCTCAAACATGACATCCTTCCAATCGTTCTGCATGTTCTTCAGGCCCATGTTCAGGTCGTATTCTTTGCCAGCCGCATTTGCAATCTCCTCCAGCTCCGGCAATATGCTCATTATATCAGCATCAATCATGTCCTTGAGCGTTGGATACAGACGCGGATTGATCTGGCGACCCAAAATTGCCGATATCTTATCCCAGTGCCGTTTTTCCAGCCCGTGCCGGCATATGGAATCAAGGACTGGCAAATAGACGCGGAACTTTTCAATTTTCATGCGCATCTGCTCGGCGGCACGTTTCGCAACGGGATTGTAGGAGAGCTGCCGCGACAGCTTGTGCATAATCTGATGAGGATAATGATGGGCATGATGATGATTAGTATAGAGTGGGTAGAAACGCACAGAGTCAAGTGTCAAGCGTGTGTGGGTGGGTGGGTTTGTGTGTGTGTGTGTGTGTGTAGCGTTGATTCTTTAAACTCAACTTGAAATCCGACTCCCTGTGTCTGCTAAGCCGACTAAATGGGAACCGAAAGCCCCTCGCTCTTGCTTTCTATACGCTGTTCAACAAGTGCAAACGAGTATATTGGCTTTTGTTTCAATTGCACAAAGGACAAAGCGGACCCAAGGATAATTCATGAAGAGAATCGATTATTTTTCCAGAAGGAAGACAAATAAAGCACATAAGATCTAGGACCTTGATATATATTGAGGCTTGGACTTCGACACGGTAAGCCAAGCTCTCCCATTGTCTAACTGTTTTTTTCACGTGTTGCACAGAGCATTACGAAGCCGGTAGCACCCGAGCGAAATATGTTTAGTTGTTTGCTGCGTGTCTCCACTTTGCTGCTTCAGCTGGGCCAAAAAATTCAATTCAGCTGCCGTTGCCGCCTTTGCGCTTTGAGCCACGTTTTTTTTCCCCCAATGCTAACCACCTAATACACCCACACACGCACCCACCCACCCACACACACAGGCACAGCCGCTCGCTTAGCTGGCCAAGTTGCCGCCAAATATGTTGGCATTTTTTTCGTTGCATACTTTTCGGCATCTGTTTTCTTTTTTTTTTTTGTGCTACGGTAGCCGCTGCCGGAGGCTTGAGGTTTTTAGTTGCATTTTAGCTGCTACATTGGCTTACGAATGGACCCGGGCTCAGGCGGAACAGACAGGCATAGGGACATGCATGGCCAGCTCTGCAAAAAGCGACAGAAGCAACAGAAATGCGACAAGAGCTCAAACTTTGGCCCTGCTGTTGCTGCTGTTGCTGCTGTTGGACTCGTTGCACGCTGCTCGTTTTTATTTCCGCCTGGCACTGCAATGACAACTTCAACTTCCGATTCCGACTTGCAACTACTTACCTTGAACATGGTCTCGATCTGCTCCCGCACGCCATCCGCATTAAGGCATTCGAAGCGCTCGAACATCCTGGCAAAAGATGTAAATAGAAATATACAAAACTGCAGTAGAAAAGTGCCACAGCTCCTCCCTGCTGCTGCCTTATGGAGTGGGAACTAAAAGAAAACAAGTAAAAGTGGTCGGGTCGGGTGTACGAGACTAGGAAATTACCCTACAGACTTTTACATTATAAGGAATTGGGATATAAAAATGAAATAAATGATGGAAGAAGGTATAGATACAAGTATGTAACTATATAAGCTATAAGGTGTAGATGTATATACTTTAACGAAAAGAAAGGAGGTATTTAAATAGTTCGAAGCATGAATAGGTCACCGGGTTGTAGTCCTTGGAGGTGCCTTTCTCTGATGAGGTCAGCCAAAACCCAGGACCTCTTATAAGCTCCTTAATGTGTTCAACAAACCGGATTTCGATATCGATTTTGATCGATTTCATTCAAAACAAGTAATTTATCTTTAACTTAAAACCAACGCGATCTGGATGAACTAGATGCAATCCTTAATCAAAGATCGGGCAGATAAGGATAGCTAGCTTGACTCGACCTTCGTCGTACTCCTGACAGAAACATAATACCCTGCCTTTTACACATTTCTCAATTGGTATGGGCTACAAAAAAGGCTACCCAGTACAAGTTTTGTGCAACAAAAACAAAAACAACAACTAAAATCTGGCTATTTTCCGCTGCACTTCAAGTCAAGTTTCTGCTGGCATTTGCATTGCGGATTTGAGTCAGGCAATGCGAGTGGAAATGCCCAGCCTGATCGCCTGACTGCCTGGCTGACTGCCTGACTGCCTGGCTGACTGTTTGGCTGTCTGCCTGGCTGGCACTTCAATTTCAAATATTTTGTCATTTGCGACAAGTGCCCAAAGGAGCTAAGAGGTACTCAGGCTGAGACCATGTCGTTGTCGTTGCCGTTGTCGTTGTCTAAAATAATTGCAATCGTTTTGAACGTTGCCATTGCTTACCAAATGAGATAATCCTTTTCGAATTCGTACGATGTCTTCCATAGTTTTTCAATTGGTTCCATTTTCTCAATGATTTTGGCCAGCAGCGGAAAGGCGGAGATATCAATTTGCAGCAGGCCCTCCTCCACGTTAATGGCCTTCGCCTCACGGCTAAGATTCTGCCAGCACAATCAAAGATTATTTGCGCAAATAAACCCCACCCTGTCCCCTCCCCGCACTCACCTCTATGGTATTAAAGAGCAGATCCACGGTATCCACACGCTCCTTAAGCTCATCCAAAGTGAGCACATCGCGTATTTCCCTGATGCGAAAGCCATCCATGGTACGCTTCTCCTGGATGAGCAGCTTCTCAAATTGCAGGCGGCGTTCTCTGTGGCATTAAAAAGCGATATTTACACTGAAATATATTCCTACTGTGAAATGTTACCCGGCCATGCCCGGTTAAGATATGCTCATTTAGATTTGTGATGTGCTTTGATCGCAAATCAATCAGTCAATTTGTCAGTCAGTCAGACAAAACTGTTTCTTACACATAGTTATATTTTTTCTTAAGTACGTAAACTTACCTCAATGCTATCTCCAGGTTATCCCGCACCACAGAAAGGCGCGCGGCACTCAGATCGAGCACCTCTTCCAGTTCCCCGGGCAGTATAAATGTGCGGGAATTCAGATGAATTTCATCGCCTGTGGGACAAATGGTATCAAGTGTTATCTCTCTCTCTCTCTCTTTCTCTTACTCGCTCTCTTTCTCATTTTCTCCCTCTCTTTCTCATTTTCTCGCTCTCTCTTTCTCTTTCTGCTCTGCATGCTCTTAATTAACAGTGCTTAACTCTTAATTAATTGGCTACGCGCGTTTTTCGGCAAACTAATAAATTATGTGTACTTCTCGAGCATCTTTGATGCCCATCTCCCGCCAACCCCCAGCCACCCTTCTCCGACAAGTTTGCCAGCTCGCATTTGGTGTGACGAGTCCACAGACACATGGACAGAGCGACAGTTGTCGGAGACAACTTGAACACATTGTAGCTCTTTGAAAGATACACACGGCACTTGACGATAAATCGCAATTGTCTGGATAGGCAGCTTCTCCATGTTCGAGTGTGTGTGTGTGTGTGCGAGTGTGTGCTGGGGGCGGCTTTGTCTGCATTTGTCGGTTGTCAAAGCAACTTTCACACATTCATGAATTTGTTGAGCTCATTAAGCTGCATTTTCGGGGCTTAGCGCAGCTCAATGTTTGGTGTCTCACCGCAAGTAATTATAAAACCAATTAGTAGACTCGGCTTGTTAGTTGAGGTTAATTATGTTAAGCGTAGCCCAAGCCCTTTACCATCCCTCCCACCCTCTCTCTCTCTCTCTCTCTACCTCTCCCTTGCAACACAGGCAGGAACTGTCTAAAACAAACTAACGCCAGCTGCACAAACATTTGAAACTTTCATACCCTAGCCCCAGAACTGACCCCGGCCTCGGCCCCGGCCCCCAACACCTGGCTGCTGCCTCATATGGTCATCATCACTTACTGGTCAGGTATGCATGTGTCAGCAGGAATACGACACGTTTCAGCACAAGCTTGATTTCATCTTTGATGGCAAATATGCGCATCTCACGGCATTCAGTTATATAGGCTTGCAGGGCAACCACTTCGGGTGTTTCCTCTGGCCGTTCGCCAGCCTTCATGGACATCTCCTCCAGTTCCTCGCAGATGCTGCAAAAAAAAAACACAAGTGGCGAGCGCATATTAAAAGTAGTCTATTAATATAAAAGCCTTGCCCCAATGCCAGTCAGCAGAAAAACTTCGAATGAAAGGCATTTGCAGTTCATTTTGGCTTCGGAGAAAAAAAACCAAGAAAATTTGTACAGAATTTTGTACTCAAATCAAGTAGAAAACGAATTAATTATTTTCCAGAATTTGTTTTTATCTGGAAGTTCAATTGGGAACATTTCTGGGAATAACTGAATACCAAATAATTAATGCAATATGATTTGAAGAATTTTGAATTTTTCTTTGAAGTTTTTAGCCAGGAGTTTTACTTACGCGCGATTCTCGTTCATGTTGAGCGCTCGATAAAAATCAATTATAAAGTCGTAGATATTTTTCACGTACATGCGCAGCGATTCTTTAACGTGACGATTATCCAACAGGAACAAATTTAACGGTATGAAATCACGCAGATAATAGGTCGAATCGCTGATGGCGTTCAATTTTTTCATTAATTCCTGAACAACCTGTTGGCGGATCCCAAGTGCGATGCGATGCGATGCATCGTTGGAAATGAATATGCATTTAATAAAATGTAAAATGCGTATATAAATTAATGTATATATGCACGTGTATGCGGGTGTGTGTGAATGTCTGTGTGTATATACTAATTACTGTAAGAAGCGGAGGCCGAATATCATATACCCTTTCATTGTATAAGTAGCTGCCTTTGCGATATGTGTCCATATGATAACCTATTTATGTCGATGTGTGTGTGTGTACTAGTTACTGTAAGTAACAAGCGGAAGCCGAATATCATATACCCTTTCATTATATAAGTAGCTGCTTTTGGGATATGTGTCCATAGGATAACCTGTTTATCTAGTTGGGACTGTCGAGAATGTACAGAATGGTTTGTATATTGTATACTTTATAGCTCCTTTATATTCTACACAATAATATCCTCTACAAGAGTATAAAGAATCGTATAGTTTGTAATACTCTGCCTTTTAATATGCTCTATTATCTCTCTCTATAATCATGTCTCTTTTCCTAATTCCAGGTTATGCACACACACGACTTACTCAAATGTAAGCGCATCTCAAATCTATTATATATTTAAAAATTTGTTACTCTATATGCTGCCATCAAACGATATGCCCATTTTCGAGTTTCATAGTTTGCCGCAACTTTATTATACGCCCCTTTTTTTTGTTTTTTAACACATTTTGTGAGTGCAGAGCATAAAAAACAGACACAAGCTTGCATTACATGCATGAAAAAACTGCAGCAAGCAACGTTCGCAATCGGAAGCAATTTTTATTTTAAATAAATTGCGCAAAAAACGAATATGTGGGTTAAAAAATTGTCGCACGCTGCATTCGGCTTAATGAATGTGAACAGCAAACGGCCGGCAAGAATGGGTTAATTGTGAGCTCTATATACGTTACATATATATATATATATATATGTTCGTATGTATATATGTATGTACGTTGTAAATGCAGCTGTCTAACCAAATATTTTATGCACAGCCAATGACATGGCAAGTTTTGTGCAGTCGAGAGAGTCTTCGAATTAGCAATCGAATAAAGTTTAATTAACAATGCCAAACGTATATGTTGCCCTCTCCAACAGCTGTCATCAACAATAGGTCGGAATCTACGAGCCTAAAACAGAGAAACAGTTGACAATGTCAGCCAACAAGCAGCGAAAGATTTACGACTAGCAGGATTCACTGTACCTAGCTATACCATACAAAAGAGAGAAACGGTTGACATTGAAAGTTCACGACCAGCAGAGTTCACTGTAACCAGCTATGCTATACAATAACTTCCCAAAGGAAAATTCTTTCTTAACATACAACATACAAGTTTTTCCTTTGATAATTATAATCATAATCATAATCAGCAGGGCTTGAAGGGGATATCAAAATGCGGGTCTAAACCATTTTGTTCTTGGGTGTGATGCGGGAAAAGGTATTCAAATTGATATAAACCTTGACTTTTATCTACCATTTGTTACTTCCAGGAATAGCTGAACTTACTAATGGCTGAATTATAAAATATTAAGTCCCAGTTCTCATTGCAATATCTTTTATCTCTTGGGAGAGATATCGAATACGAGAACCAGTTTAATGTATCCTGCTTTTATTGTTATTTTCCTCCAATTGTAAAGGCATGCAATATGCCCTTTCTTTGAATAGGATACAGTGTATAACAGCATACACACAGATGCAGATACACACAGATAGCTGCACTCGTGCAACTTGTTCAATTACACAAATTGCCAGTCGCTGCGACAGTCCGACAGTCAGTTAGTCAGTCGAGCTGTCTGTCAGCAGTTTATTAATATTGCATAATGAAATTTTATGTTAATTCTACGCATCATTGCATATAATCAAATCGAAATAAATAATTAAATTCATTTGAAGGCGAGACGCAACCAAGCGCCCAAAGGCATTGTGAGCATGCCGAATGTCAGGGATGCAAAACTGCCTTCGCAAGGAGTATATATATATTCTGTATACACTACATACACACTCATACACACACACACTTAACTAGCCATTTAAAAAGTTCATACGCACCACTAAATCCGGCAACGTATTATCAGTCCATATTTTCTCGACAATGGGCATTATCATCTTTTTGAACAAGCCGTAGTAATACTTATAGATGGGCTTCAAATAGACGCTTACGCCACGAAAATTCATCTTGACTATTTCCTCGACTTTGGTGCACAGCGTAAGAAAGTCCACATGATCCTCGTCAATGAAGTTCAGCGTGCCATATGTATCGGGCACTGTGAATAAATATATTAGAAAGTAACACATTTAGCTCGGAGTTCACTTACCCCGTCCAGACATGATGTATTCGAGGCGCGGTATATCGTAGCCCACTGTCAAAATGCTTTTGAAGAGATCCCTTATAATGGCCGGCAGCTCCATCATATAGGGATAGATATAGAGCTTGCAGGCGTGATCCATTTCAAATATGGCCACTTCGTCCATATCAGGACCCTAATTAATCAAAAGAAGATCTATAAGAAATTCCCCGATATACTACCCATTTCAAAACCTTACAAGCTCTACAAACTGAGGCTGTCCCGGCGCCTGAAAGGGATCCGCATCATCCGCATCAAATTCATATATATTCTCATCATCCCGCACGCCGGGTCCAAAGTCAATTGGCTCGTTATCAAAATGGGCGCCCACCACGGACACGGTAAGCGTCATCAGCGGCCGGCGACGCAGCATATTATCGAACATGGAATACTTTTCGATTTTATTGCCATTCTTATAGCCACACAGTACCTTGAACAAATACGCCAGACTCTTGTTGATCAGACTCTCGAGATGGCGCGACATCAGGGCGTGCACGCACTTGAAGAGCGTGTCCGCACGACCTCCATACTTGCCCGTCATGGGCACCAAATCCTTCCAACTGTTGCGCATCAGATCCATCAGATCTGCACAGCGCGGCAGCCAATCGTTCACCAGGAGCTGTCAAGTAAAGAAAAATGTTAAGTATGATCGGACTACAAGCTAGGATCAACTCACATCCTTGATTTGGGCACAGCTATCTCTGACAAAGTCCTGCACGAGGTCCGCATCCAGGGGTCGTTCCGTGAGCAACAACTTGGACAGATCGACAATAACAAGATCCCCGTAGAGCTGATGCCAGAGCAGATTGAGGGCCTGCACGGTGGGATGTGTGATCATGAGCATTTCGCCAATGCGGCTTTTGGCGAGCAGCAGACGTGAACGCCACGGCACGGGCGAGGTTATGGTCAGTATGGGAAAGGCCGGCGGCTCCGGTTCCAGCTGCAAACGCTTGCGTTCCATGTTGGATCTGTAATTAAACGGGGGCGCATCACTCAAAATACGGACTCTAATAAATGTGTCACTCACTGCAGCAGATAGCGGAGAAAGGAGCGCTTGACATGGTAGCGAAAATCCTCCTGCAGATCGATGAGGCAAACGAGTATGAGTATGGCAAACTCTAGGGGTATCGCTCGGTCGCCCACAAACAGATAATCCAATAATATTACCTCGGGCGGCAGTTTGGGCCAATATTTCTGTAACGAGTTGATTAGGCAGTGAATCATGACGGCACAAGGTAGCATAAACTTTGCCATAAGCCCCCAGGCGTCAGCTGCGGCAAGCAAGACTCAAATCTGTGTGCAGTCAGCACCTGTATTGAATACGCTTGCATAGGGTATGTTAATTATGACACTAAATATGTAACACATTGAAGAAGACATAAGCAAATGCAATCCAAAAAGTGGGAGAATAAGCTGTTTAAAAGGTGTATGGAAAGTCTTAAGAGGAAAGCAGCTTAATACGTGGCCTTCGATATCTGAACGTCGAATCAACAAGTGGGAGGTCGCCGGTTCAAACCTTGCGGCAACAAGTATATATTGTAGTCTGTACCATTATATCTGAGAGCTTCGATTAAATTTTGATTATCTACACACATGGCATAACTCTCGAGGTCGAGCTCAAGCTAGAGTATTTAATATTCGGCTTGTCAGACATGTTCTTTTTGCTCATTAACTTGGCTGCACTGATTTGCCAGTTGGATGGCAAGTGCTTGACTTGAGCAGCGCTTCTATCCCAAGCCGAAAGTTTCTGTGGAGCACACGTCAAAACATCAACACGCGTTTCTTTAACCCCCTCTACCCTCTCCGCACCTTGCATACCCTATTCAGAGCTCGACATCCTCACGTCCGGGAGCGTGTTTAATATGTTCTCGTTGCTGACAAACTTTTGGGCCAAAAACTTTTTGAGCGCGCGTTAAGTTTGCTAATAATGTTGACGCTCACGAGTCCCAGTCGCAGACGGAGACGGAGATGGAGATGGAGTCGGAGTTGGTATATGACTAGTTGGCAACGTGTTGACATGAACTTACCTCTTCCTGCAGTATGAATCTGTAGGCATCCTGCAGCACCGCGTTACGTGGATTGATGTGCTTTATGGCCTTGCGTATTAGATGTGAGGGATATGTCTCCAGCTGCAGCACGGACATCTGCAAATAATGAGCAGTATCTAAAGTTGCAAATATGGAAATGTTCGTCTTGGTCGATGGACTGATTGACCCCAAGATGAGTGAGGTTTATGATGAAGGCAAATACTGGATAGGCTTTTGACAAATTCAACCCGTAAGAGTCGACTATTAGCGGAAAAATGATGCCTGCGGCGTTAATTGATTTTCATTTGATGTGCTCTCAATTAATTTGTATGGACTTTTGGTAAAAAGCCGGATAATACCTACAACTGGCACTTAAAGTATATAGCTTTATTTGCATTTGCATTTGCATTTGTATGTATCCGTATTTGTATCTGTATCTGTATCTGTATCTGTATCTGTATCTATATCTGTATCTGTATCTGTATCTGTATCTATATCTGTATCTGTATCTCTATCTCTATCTGTATCTGTATCTGTATCTTTATCAGTATCTGTATCTATATCTAACTATATCTGTATCTGTATCAGCATCTGCATTTACATCTGCATCTGCATCTGTAATTGTATCTGTATCTGTATCTGTATCTGTATCTGTATCTGCATCTGCATCTGCATCTGTATCTGCATCTGCATCTGCATCTGTGTCTGTATCTGTATCTGCATCTGCATCTGTATCTGTATCTGTATCTGTATCTATATCTGTATCTCTATCTCTATCTGTATCTGTATCTCTATCTGTATCTGTATCTGTATCTGTTTCTGTTTCTGTATATGTATCTGTATCTGTATCTGTTTATGTATATGTATCTGTATCTGTTTATGTATATGAATCTGTATCTGTATCTGTTTATATATCTGTATTTGCATCCGCATCTCTTATATAATATCTGTCAAGTGCAGCAGTTAACATCTAAAGAGCGTCAAGCCATAAAAGCGCCATTAAATCGTCACCTTTCACGCTTTCAGTTTGTTTTCTTTTCTGTTTTTTTTTTTAGCAACTAATCACGTTATTCATAACTTTGGCCACGCCACAAACGCCCACCCATAATGTTTACGAGCTATGAATTATATAATTTTTATAAGCACGTTTCTCAGCCCAAAAGCCAACGCAGCTTAATTTACTCGCACGCACACATATTTACTTTGTATTAAGTTTATTATTATCATTTTTTATGTCCGTTTCGGACTTGGACCTCGGAGACGGAGACGGAGACGAAAACGGAGGCGGACTACGCACTTGGACACGGACATGGACTCGAACACGGGCAAACGCATAAAAGTTATTTATGTTTGTCGGTGCTCATTTTTGATGAGCTTTTTATTATGCTGCCTGTGGGAGACGCATCTGCGGCTCTCGCCAGAGTCAACTTGCGGCATGTCCTTTTTAAGCATATGTTGGTCAGTTGCATAATTCAAATCAATTTGACTATGTGGAAGGCAGGACGATTACGTAAGATCTGCATTGAGTAAACCTGAAAGCGTTTCGTATATTCGAATATATGAGTAGGTCGAGCGAGTCAAGATCAAGTTGCGACAAAAAGCTTAGTCGATCGACTAGAAGCGAGTTCTTCCAGCTCGCTTCAAACTCGACAAGTTCGGTTGTGTTCGAGCTAATAGTCTCATGTTGCAACAAGTATGCAACCGATTAGCTCGAACATGTTGCTGACTCACGGCTTCGTTTGCATGAATCAAATATTGTTTAGTTAAATTTTCACAAGTTCGCAAGGTTAAGTATTTGGCCTGGCGACTTACGCTTTTCAAGAGGCATTTGTATCGCTTCTGTATTTCCAAAGTAAACTTGTCCTCGGCTATCGAAAGCTTGCGCCGATATTTGGAGATCAATTTCAATTTCTGAACCTCCGGATCCACTGGCTGCAATGGCGACATGTACGGAAAGCGACTACAGTGGAAAAAAAAGAATAGCTTAATTAAGAAACTCCATTTTAATGGCATGCAAATTACTTACGTGGCCTCCATTTTCTTGAGGCATTGCAAAAAGTCCTCGTTTGTTGCAAAGTTGCGGCGATGAATGCGCTTGTTGACCACCTTGCAATTGCTCTTGTGCTGCAGGGAATATTGAAATGAGCTCAGTTAATATGAAATAAAAGCAAGTTTTAGCAGCTTGTTCTTTAACGAACTATATAGTATAAGAGTATAAGAGTTGGGATCTAAGTAAAGCTCGTGACGACGACTTTGGTTGGGATATCTTAAAGCAAGAAGATTTGCGGATATTGTAGACCTATTATGTAGCTTAGCAGATGTGTGTGAAGTATCATAATGCTTGAAAATCAAAAAAGTTGTTCACAAAAAACTTTTTTTCTATATCGTAAACTGATCGCGAGTGTGGGCTCAGGCATATGATCTCTAGTTACGCAATTATAATAATAATAATTTCAAGGGGCGTTCACCAGTTTGCGGTATTCTCTGTTCTCTTCGGCGCACACGCCTTCCTTTTTATATGTGAGCAGGCCGTGCTCCGCATTGAGTTGAGCCTCCTTTAAAACTGGATCAATCATCTCGTCAATCAGCTTGCCCACGCGCATTAGCTCATTGCGGCATTCTGTGGAAACAGACGAAGGGTATGGCAATTGAACTAACTTCGGAGAGTTCACAACCCACCTTGTGGCGTTCGCAGGGCATAATGATCACCCGCCTTAAACGGGGTTTTCTTCGTCTTCTTTTGGAGGGTCGTCACCCGTAAATGTCGCGCTGTGGGCGTATTATAGGCGCCGATCAGTTCCGAGGGCGTACCGTACTGTCGTCGGAGACGGTTTGACCAGAGCGAGGAGCGTGTGCCGCAGTCAAAGTAGAAGATCCGAACGCGTCTCTGGCAATAAATGTCCAACAGTTTGTTGGTCATTTCATAAATTTCCTTCTCGCTGGGTACCACTGTGCGGGTGTGTACGTGTGTGTGTGTGTGTGTGTGTGTCAAATTTTGAATAATGCTGTCGCTATGTAAATATAAAGATTTATTTATTACCGCCGGCCATCCATTTGTCAATCCAGGGAAATTGATTACAAGCTGCAAGCAAAAACAGTCCGCAAAAATGAAAATGAATATGAAAATGGCATTTAATATTTGCACATGAACTTGATATGTGTACAATCAACATGTCCGTATGCGTGTGTGTGTGCATTTCATATATTTGATTTTCTTGTTATTTTTTTATAGCATTTTTTTGTTGTTGCGCTCGCTCAAAGGCAACACAAATGAAAATTGTTTTAAATAAAAGTCACAGTGCGCAGCCAAAGTTCGCTTTTAAAATGATTAAACTCAAATTAATTTTCATTCCTGCCGGCAAAATTCTGTTTCGTGTTTCCACATCCCTCTCGCCTTTTGTCCAGCTGTAATTTTGCCAATGGACCTAGTCCCTACCTCCCCCCACCCTCTGCTCCTCCCCTCCTCGAGCTCTTCAATGTCCCGCCCGGTGCTATTCCATTTGCTATCATGATGTTTGTCACATTTTTATGCTAATGTTTATCGACAACATGCTTTTATACCTCATATTATACAGCTGCATGTTTGAGTGGCACACCGTCCCCCACACACCCCCTCCTCCCACCACGCTGCGCTCTGTTTGCATTTACATCTATCCATGGCTGATATTAAATATTAAAAAACTATACGTAAAATGAAACATTTTTATCACAGACCAACGACAAAGTCACCCTTTTGCCAAACAAGTTAAAATTATACAAAAAAAAACACAAGTGGGAGTGTTTGAGTGGGGAATGCTCGAATAGGAGATACCCTAAAAGCGAAATAAGTCTTTCTGCATATGATATACCATAATATTTCGAATTTAAAGTAGATTTTGAAAGTTTCGAGAGGACCTCATACGGACAGCCAGACGGACAGCAGGACGGACAGCCAGACGGAAAGCCAGACGGACAGCCAGACGGACAGCTAGATGGGCAGACGGTCATAGTTAGATCTTCATCTTGATCTATATAAATCTCTTTTATTGGCTCAAAGATACTTTCCTCTGTCTGTTGCAAGCATGTGTAAGAAACCATTATACCCCTTTTAGCCCTTTTTCAAAGGGTGCTGGTCAAAAATGTAATCATATGCGACTAATGCACACACTTCTAATAAAGCATGGACAGAAAATGTTGTGAAGAGCACATTAAACAGTTGGCCAACAATCTAATTAACTTGAAGTTGATTAATTTTAGTTAAATATCATTCAACATGTCAGCCAATTGATTGAGGAAGCGTACTTCACTCTGTCAAGAGTAGATGCAATGTAAATGTTAAATAAAATACTATGATAAACATGTTGCAGGGTCCATGGTCTCCGTGCAGATCTCGCATTTGGGAGGACATTCCCAAAGGATATTCAAATAAATGTCATACGCATTTGTTTTTTGGTTTTTTTGGTTATAAAATTTTATGTTTAAAGGATAATGTTTGAAATTTTTATGTTTGCAGGTGAGCAATTTTCCAACGAGCTGCCGCAGAGGCAGGCAAAATTAGGCATGCGGGCGTGGGCGTGGGCGCGTTCGTGGGCATGGTCTGTGCTGTGTTTGCATGTTTTTCACATTTAATAAAGTATTAAGTGTTATGTTTCTGCGGTAAACTTTTCGCATGCGGTTTTATGCTGCTGCTTATTGAATGTTGTTAGGCAATTTGTTTTGTTGTCGAACCTTTTTGTATTGTTTTGGTCCTTACTCACCGGCTGAATCAAAATTATATTCATGATTTTTGGCATCGCGCAGCATTTCAAACTGTTCGGGCATCACAATATCCTCCAGTTCTAGCGCCTGCAAGCTGTCATCGTCGCATTCCCTGTACTGTGCCTTCACATTCACCAGATCGTACTTGTGAAAGTCAAACTCCTGATTGCAGCGGCCAACAATCGTATCGTTTTGCAAGTGGGCTAATAGGAATAATAAAGAAATTGTAGAGGAAGTCGCAACAAGGAGAGGGATCAATATCAATGGGGTTGTCTTGGAAGAGAAGACATGACATATATCTATCTATCTCTGCGCATAGACTTTTTGTATGAAAAACTCCCTTTCTCTCTCAGATATTCTCAACATAAGAGCTTAATTATCGGACCATTATATCACACAGACTCTATAAAGCAACAATGTTTCGCGTATTTCGCGTATTTCGCGTATTCTGTTCCCTTCTTGCTGTCTCCATTCAAGTACTTACAGATTTTCTCCTGTAGAAAGTCCCTGATCGGATCGAGAGGCAGCTCATCAAAACCGTATTCCATATTGAAAAAGGGGCAATCGTTGAGCGGCCGTTTGCCGCCCTTCTTTGCAAGCTCGACGACAGGTTTTTTTAGGTGCAACGTTCGCTGCCTGCGAAAATTGGTATCGGCCAGTCGGGGATCGCAGAAGGGACGCCGTTCAGGCGCGATCTTCTTGGATGTCATGTCGGGAGCGGCACGTTTGCAACGTTTTTTGTTCTGCCGTAGTTTAATGGGGAACAAAGAAATAAACCAAAAAAAATGTTGCTCTTGTTGCTTTTATTGCTGGGGCGGGATCCTATACTGTTTTTTCTGACATTGTTCGCCAGACAAAATACACGTTGAAATATATATAAAGAACAAAAAAAAAACTCTAATAATAAAAGTTTACAGCACGGACATTTGTGTGGCCGGCGCGCGCTCTCTCTCTCTCTCTCTCTCTCTCTCTGATATACGTGAAATGTTTATAAACAAACTTGGATCGGAGGCAATGGCAACAGCCCGGACAAACAACTTTCGTTGCCAGCGCAACCCAACCGAATACCCAAACTCCAACTCCAGCTCCGACTACGGCTGGCTGGCTTGCAAATGTGGTTATCGGAGTTAGACTAACAGCAGCTGGCGAGGCGCGCTTTGATGGTGTCTGACGCGGAGCTGAAGCTGGAGCTGACACTCCATCAAAACCCGCCCGCCCGCTCGCTCCTTTCAGCTCAATAATATTTGATACTTGTGTGTGCTGCAACCAGGCAACTGCTCGGGCTGCAGGTAACCCGGGCAGCATATCTTGAATAGCGCACATTTTTTAATAAAGCACAACAAATACGAGAACTCCGAGAACTCTATAAAGGCTGCGTACGTACACGTCCTGCCACTGCGCTCCTGTTACCGATGCCAACCATTTTATGCCGGGACCTACAGCTGCTCTTTGCCCCAACCCTCCTCCTTCCCGTCTGGCACTCTGTGTACTTATTATCCGAACACACTGACGCGCAACGCACTCGCCCTCGTCATTCAACCTGATTATATGTTCTCAATAATAAATATAATAATAATAATAAGCCAAACGCAAGCCATCCCTTGCAGCGTGTGCAATTACCAACAGTGTTGCGCAACTTGGCGGAAAGCCGCTAAAACTAGCTGAAAGTGCTGACTACAAATAGCTAAACAAATTCCAATGGAGAAGAAATGCTTATATAAAGTGCAATCAATCATTAAGTAGGAATTGGAGACAATATGCATAGATAGGCACTGAAAAAATCATTCTACATTTTATATATCCTCAAATATTCTATATAAACATTAGTCGAAATTTCCCTCCCCCATAGCTCGGCCAAAACTCAACCGATTTTCACGAGGTTTGGCTCTTTGTTCATGGTTTTGCGTCCTAAATAATCTGGCATTTAAATCTGATTTTCCATTTTTGGGTCGAAATCCATGTCAAAATCTTACCCCTAGGACTCGTATATAGACATGGGTCAATATTTCCCACCCCCATAACTTGGCCAAAACTCAACCGATTTTCACGAGGTTTGGCTCTTTGTTCATGGTTTTCCCTCTAAAATAGTCTGGCATTTAAACTTAACCATCCATTTTTGGGTCGAAATTCATGTCAAAATCTTACCCCTAGGACTCGTATATAGACATGGGTCAATATTTCCCTCCCCCATAACTCGGCCAAAACTCAACCGATGTTCACGGGGTTTGGCTCTTTATTCATGGTTTTGCCTCTAAAATAATCAGGCATTTAAACCTGATTACCCATTTTTGGGTCGAAATCCATGTCAAAATCTTACCCCTAGGACTCGTATATAGACATGGGTCAATATTTCCCTCCCCCATAACTCGGCCAAAACTCTACCGATTTCCACGAGGTTTGGCTCTTTGTTCATGGTTTTGCCTCTCAAATAATCTGGCATTTAAATCTGAACACCCATTTTTGGGTCGAAATTCATGTCAAAATCTTACCCCTAGGACTCGTATATAGACATGGGTCAATATTTCCCTCCCCCATAACTCGGCCAAAACTCTACCGATTTTCACGAGGTTTAGCTCTCTGTTCATGGTTTTGCGTCCTTAATAATCTGGCATTTAAATCTGACCATCCATTTTTGGGTCGAAATCCATGTCAAAATCTTACCCCTAGGACTCGTATATAGACATAGGTCAACATTTCCATTCCCCATAACTAGGCCAAAACTCAACCGATTTCCACGAGGTTTGGCTCTTTGTTCATGGTTTTACCTCTAAAATAATCGGGAATTTAAACCTTATTACCCATTTTTGGGTCGAAATTCTTGTCAAAATCTTACCCCTAGGACTCGTATATAGACATGGGTCAATATTTCCCTCCCCCATAACTCGGCCAAAACTCTACCGATTTTCACGAGGTTTAGCTCTCTGTTCATGGTTTTGCGTCCTTAATAATCTGGCATTTAAATCTGACCATCCATTTTTGGGTCGAAATCCATGTCAAAATCTTACCCCTAGGACTCGTATATAGACATGGGTCAATATTTCCCTCCCCCATAACTCGGCCAAAACTCTACCGATTTCCACGAGGTTTGGCTCTTTGTTCATGGTTTTGCCTCTCAAATAATCTGGCATTTAAATCTGAACACCCATTTTTGGGTCGAAATTCATGTCAAAATCTTACCCCTAGGACTCGTATAAAGACATGGGTCAATATTTCCCTCCCCCATAACTCCGTCAAAACTCAACCGATCTTCACGAGGTTTGGCTCTTTGTTCATGGTTTTGCGTCCTAAATAATCTGGCATTTAAATCTGATTTTCCATTTTTGGGTCGAAATCCATGTCAAAATCTTACCCCTAGGACTCGTATATAGACATAGGTTCAAATTTCCCACCCCCATAACTTGGCCAAAACTCAACCGATTTTCACGAGGTTTGGCTCTTTGTTCATGGTTTTCCCTCTAAAATAATCTGGCATTTAAACTTAACCATCTATTTTTGGGTCGAAATTCATGTCAAAATCTTACCCCTAGGACTCGTATATAGACATGGGTCAATATTTCCCTCCCCCATAACTCGGCCAAAACTCAACCGATTTCCACGAGGTTTGGCTCTTTGTTCATGGTTTTGCGTCCTAAATAATCTGGCATTTAAATCTGATTTTCCATTTTGGGTCGAAATCCATGTCAAAATCTTACCCCTAGGACTCGTATATAGACATGGGTCAATATTTCCCTCCCCCATAACTCGGCCAAAACTCTACCGATTTCCACGAGGTTTGGCTCTTTGTTCATGGTTTTGCCTCTCAAATAATCTGGCATTTAAATCTGAACACCCATTTTTGGGTCGAAATTCATGTCAAAATCTTACCCCTAGGACTCGTATATAGACATAGGTCAATATTTCTCTCCCCCATATTTCGGCCAAAACTCAACCGATGTTCACGAGGTTTGGCTCTTTATTCATGGTTTTGCCTCTAAAATAATCAGGCATTTAAACCTGATTACCCATTTTTGGGTCGAAATCCATGTCAAAATCTTACCCCTAGGACTCGTATATAGACATAGGTTCAAATTTCCCTCCCCCATAACTCGGCCAAAACTCAACCGATTTCCACGAGGTTTGGCTCTTTGTTCATGGTTTTGCGTCCTAAATAATCTGGCATTTAAATCTGATTTTCCATTTTTGGGTCGAAATCCATGTCAAAATCTTACCCCTAGGACTCGTATATAGACATAGGTTCAAATTTCCCACCCCCATAACTTGGCCAAAACTCAACCGATTTTCACGAGGTTTGGCTCTTTGTTCATGGTTTTCCCTCTAAAATAATCTGGCATTTAAACTTAACCATCTATTTTTGGGTCGAAATTCATGTCAAAATCTTACCCCTAGGACTCGTATATAGACATGGGTCAATATTTCCCTCCCCCATAACTCGGCCAAAACTCAACCGATTTCCACGAGGTTTGGCTCTTTGTTCATGGTTTTGCGTCCTAAATAATCTGGCATTTAAATCTGATTTTCCATTTTGGGTCGAAATCCATGTCAAAATCTTACCCCTAGGACTCGTATATAGACATAGGTTCAAATTTCCCACCCCCATAACTTGGCCAAAACTCAACCGATTTTCACGAGGTTTGGCTCTTTGTTCATGGTTTTCCCTCTAAAATAATCTGGCATTTAAACTTAACCATCTATTTTTGGGTCGAAATTCATGTCAAAATCTTACCCCTAGGACTCGTATATAGACATGGGTCAATATTTCCCTCCCCCATAACTCGGCCAAAACTCAACCGATTTCCACGAGGTTTGGCTCTTTGTTCATGGTTTTGCGTCCTAAATAATCTGGCATTTAAATCTGATTTTCCATTTTGGGTCGAAATCCATGTCAAAATCTTACCCCTAGGACTCGTATATAGACATGGGTCAATATTTCCCTCCCCCATAACTCGGCCAAAACTCTACCGATTTCCACGAGGTTTGGCTCTTTGTTCATGGTTTTGCCTCTCAAATAATCTGGCATTTAAATCTGAACACCCATTTTTGGGTCGAAATTCATGTCAAAATCTTACCCCTAGGACTCGTATATAGACATGGGTCAATATTTCCCTCCCCCATAACTCGGCCAAAACTCAACCGATTTTCACGAGGTTTGGCTCTTTGTTCATGGTTTTACCTCTAAAATAATCGGGAATTTAAACCTTATTACCCATTTTTGGGTCGAAATTCATGTCAAAATCTTACCCCTAGGACTCGTATAAAGACATGGGTCAATATTTCCCTCCCCCATAACTCCGTCAAAACTCAACCGATTTTCACGAGGTTTGGCTCTTTGTTCATGGTTTTGCGTCCTAAATAATCTGGCATTTAAATCTGATTTTCCATTTTGGGTCGAAATCCATGTCAAAATCTTACCCCTAGGACTCGTATATAGACATGGGTTAATATTTCCCTCCCCCATAACTCAGTCAAAACTCAAACTTTTTTCTCTAAAGTGAGAAAAGGGAAGATATGATATTTGTTGCAAAGAATAATACAAACAATTTAAATTCACAAAATGAATTTATTTTGGATGCAGAATCAATGTAAACTAAAACCTCAGGCCACAATAACATCAATCATTCAGAAAATCGGTTTATATTTAATAAAGTTAAGTTAACTATTTAAAACGGAAGATCGCAGTGAAACTTGAATATTTGTGTATGCGCTGAATTAAAGAGTTTTTTATTATGAACTCAACCCGCCCAGCTATAGGGCGCAATTATCGCTGCAATTAATTGTGGCAAATTAATTGGAAATTTGATTAATGGTCAAATGCTGTCGGTGTGTTGCGGTATCCTATTTACCATTTACAAGGCATTCAACTTTGACCAATTCTGTGACTGTGGTTTGGGGGCGAATGTGTGTGTGCGGTGAGTGCACAATACAATACACCTATGTGTGTGTGTGTGTGAGTGTGTGTTGTGCTTAGTGCGGCGACAAGCCGTGGGAATGGCACAGCCCACCGCACAGTTGAACTGAACTCGACCTGCTGTCACGTGCCTAAGCTCCCGGACTGCAATTTGCCGCTCGCAGCCGGACTTTGCAGGTGTTACAGACGACGATGGCTACGGAAAACGGAACGGGGAATACGGCGTGCCGCTGCAGTGCGTCCAAAGCCATGCGTGACAAATATTTATTAACTGTCAGAGCGGCAGAGCCGTTGGGCTGCCTTAGAAAATTGTTGCAATTCCATTTGACAGCCAAAGGGAGCCGGAACAAGGAAGGAAAACGAAAAAAAAATTGATTCAGCTCATCAATTGTCACAAATAATGATTACCACGCATTTTGCAGCAAAGAGCCTCGGATGTGCATGACACGCATCAAATTGCATTTAGTTTAGTTTGTCATTGGGCTAAACAAAGGGCTGTAATGCGCCCGCCTCCGGGCTCGGAGTGTGGCACGCCAGTCACGTGACCTCAATGCTAAAAACAGACAGTTTATGAGCCGGGGAAGAAGGTGGGTGTAACAGCGATTACAGCGGCAACATCAACATCATTATTAACAAAGTCAACGAGCAGCGGCTTATTGGCAGGCATAATGCGATGGCGCTGTGTCATGCAGCCAGCCAATCAGCCAGCCCAATTCCCGGAGAGCTTTAAGATT